>JARYHS010008074.1:70064581-70664581 GCA_031002005.1 Vandiemenella viatica
GTTTAAAACCAGGGCGGCCAAAGGTATATTTTATTGTAAATCAATTTTTCTGTAAACGCATGGCTCAGAAGGGCTGAATATCGAAGGCTGGAAACTGCCATTTCGGCGGTTGAGAGAGGAACAATGGAGCAGGCGAGGCGACTCGATGGCGCCGGGACAGCCCGGCTTGAGTCCCGTTCGAAATCGGGCGGTGACCTACCCCTACCCCGCTACTACCCCGAAGGCCACGTAGGAAACGCGCGAAGGAGGCGGCGAATGCGACGCATGATATTAAACACGTGACGACGGAAATGTGTAGATAGCCAATCCTGAACATTTATTGGGGTCTACAATACTAATTCCGTGGAGTTCTTTTACATGTGGCGAGCAACTAGCCGAGGAAGAAGAAGGAGCCATTTTAGACATCACTTCTGTCCAAGACGAGCTGATGAACGGACGTGACTTGGGTCCAAGACGAGCTGGTGAATAGACGTGTCAGCCCGGCACGCTCTCTGATGATCATTGTGGTTGATCATTTCTTGCTTTGGGAAAGCGAGATGTCGAGTGGCATGCTTGCCATTATTTGGAAGTTATGCTAATAACGCGGTCGTAGCCGCTTATTTAGCTTCCATTGCTGCAGTGGCATTGTGTTTGTCGCTCACCATCACGGCGATGATTCTATGGTAATGTACCAGAAACGACGGTCACTATTCAGTGGATTTTAACAGACTTATGTGCCCTTAAGCGACGCCTGGGTTAAGACTCTGCTCCCGCCACTTAAATTCTGAGCTAGCTGAATTTATATTTCGATTCAATTTTTTTCTTAAGCATCTTGCTGTTTGTTAATTCAATTTTGATGCTTTTCATTCACTTTATACGGCGCCCCCTGGGATTTTCCTTTGTACAGTAAAATGTTAGCTTCAATTTGATGGCCTGTGTTGCCATGTTATTTCAATGTTAACTTTGCTGTTTTTATTACTTGTTTGAGATATTTCATTCAGTTTTGTTTGCTTACTCCGGCGAATTGTAAACGTCGGGTATTGCTTGTTTTTGCTGATCTAATTGTGTTTAACGTAACGTTAATTACTACCCGACCTTGTAAGGCCATAAGACTCAATAAATGAGGTTTTATTTTGTGTCTGAAATTCATGGTTCTAGTTAGTAACCTATTAGATCCCCTTTTAACATCATTATTATATGTATTTTCCATTTTCAGGAATTATTTAAGATTTCTAATAATTCCCCCCCTCCCTTTTTTTGGCAACTCACGTTTTTCTTAACGGTAGCCAACAAATGGTCTCTTTACACTATGTTATGTTCAAAGTCAGTGATTTCATTAATTTATTTTTCTTTTTGCTTGTTTAGTTTATATAAAGCCTCTTAATAAGGGGGTAATATTTTCTAAAGAGCATGATACAATTGCATCAGGCAATTATTGGTAAGTAGTAATAGATTATGACTTAGAAATTGTAAGAGATGAATGCATCATTTCCTATCCCAGCTGCTTAACTTTTGGCCACAATCTGAAATATTGAGGACACGGGTTCGATACCTGAGGCAAGGAGCGGCTCGGGCCAAAGGATTTTTGGATGGAAAGTAGGCAGGAAAACTCATGCTAGAAATGACAAAAGCCAAGTGCAGTACCATTGGAGTTTAATGAATTCAAACGTCTACAGACAGCTTAAAATAGGATGTTAGGTATGCTAGGTGCAGGATAGAAAGTTACTGTTTCCCCATGTCAGATCAACTGGTCAACTAAGGCAGCAATAGTAAGTAGCAGCACAGTGATGCAAACTGTACAGCGCTACGTAGCAACTTGATGGTATTGACCACTCCCTGTGGGCACCGTGATCCTTTATACTAGCCGGCAACATATAACCTTGTGTTGTTCTTCAAAATCTTATTTAACCATGAGCAGCAGCACTTCCGCTCAACCAATTTGGCTGTAAACATAACCAATAGGTGACACCAACTCTTGCTTACTCAATACTCATATTCCTGACGGCAGCGTGTCTGCCTATATGGGTGACTAATCCCAGCACGCCCACCTGCTCACCTGTCGACCATGGGTGGCCAACGCAGCTTCGGCAGTCCGCCGGCTACACTAAATATATTTTAACAAATACATTTTACTGTAATACGAGGGTTGCCTGAAAAGTTTCCGACCTAACAAAGATACAAGACATTTTTTCTGAATTTTTTTTTTATTTTTCAACATAGTCTCCTTGTAACTCTACACACTTTTCCCAGCGATGCTCCCATCTCTGTAACCCGTCCAAATAGTACTCGGCGTTTTTATCTGCAAAATAATTATTCACGAAGGTGATTGCCTCTTCTTTTGATGAAAATCTCTGTCCTCCGAGCGCAATTTTTAGATGAGGGAACAAAAGAAGTCGCTTGGGGCTAGATCTGGTGAGTAAGGCGGGTGGTCAAGCAGTTCAAACCGTAATTTGTGAATTTTCGCCATGGTGTGAGACGGTGCGTTGTCTTGGTGAAACAGGATTTTCTTTTTTTGCAAATGTGGCCGTTTTTTCCGCAAGTTCTGCCTTCAGCTTGTCAAGTAATGGTGCGTAGCATGCTCCTGTAATGGTTTTTCCTTTTTGAAGGTAATCGATTAAAATAACTCCATGATTATCCCAAAAAACAGTTGCCAGCACTTTCTCCAGCCTAAAAAATAGTTTTTGTTTTTTTTTGAAGCCGGTTCCCCCTTTGCAGTCCACTGTTTGGACTGTATTTTTGTTTCGGACGTATAATGGTGTATCCAAGTTTCATCTACAGTAATTAATCGGTGCCAAAACTCGGATTTATTGCGCCTAAACTGCACCAACATAGCGTTGGAAATGTTCATTCGAACATGTTTTTGGTCTAATGTGAGCAAACGCGGCACCCAACGTGCGGACAGCTTTCTCATACCTAAATGTTGATTTAATATGTAACAAACAAGTTCATAACCTCTGCTATCTCTCTCACTTTAATTCGGTGGTCGTCTAGCACTAATTGGTGAACTTTGGCGATGTTTTCGTTGGTAGTTGCAGTTTTTTGATTTCCTTAACGTTCATTGCCTCCCAAGCTCTTACGGCCATATTTAAATTCAGCTGCCCAAAATTTCACTGTGGTAAGTGATGGTGCAGTCCCCATACACAGAATTCAACTCATCTTTGATTTGCGTAAGCATATTGCCTTTGAAAAACAAATATTTAATGACAGCTCGATGCTCGATTTTGTCCATTTTCACAAAAACAATCACATCAACTCACACAAACGACTGTTACATAACAACTGCGCGTCCAAAATGGCTGAAACTTTGGTGAGTAACTGTCAACAGATTAACAACGAAATTCACTAGCTTTTATTTACAAGTGCTGGCATCTTCACGTTGAGGTCGGACACTTTTCAGACCACCCTCGTATACAGTATATTACAATGACGCTAGACATTGTGTTCACTACACTTGATGAGCTCTCTTAGGAAAGTCTTTCACATAATGATTCAGCCATACAGTTTCTTTGAATCTTAAAGTAACGTATGCTGCTTTACAACAAAAGACTATACTAAACAGAATAAGGTCATATATCGACCTTTAAGGAAAAATTTTAAAGACTGTATTTGGACCATTAAATACTGAAGATTTAGAACATCTAGGGTCAAGGTTAAATAATTTAGAAGCTGGGAATGCCTACTCCTGGAATTAACCGATTTTCTGTAAAATTAGATGTATAAGTGGAATTTCTGGAAGGAATGAAAGCATTAATATTTTGTGAAGTGATATTAGGTATCCAGAATTTTTGTTTTCCAGGTTGGTATACTGTTGTAGGACAAGGTGAGTAAGGGCCAAAGATTGTTTGTAATGGAAGGCATGTAAGACAGGGTGAACTTGTGGGGCACAACCAAATATAGGCAGATTGATTGTTAAACCATTTGTGGGTATGCTGAAGGAGAGACATGCTTTTAAGAAACGAATATGTGATTGAAATTTGGCGAGCTGAAAAGCAAGGTACCTGTACAGGCACAGGTATTTATCAACAGGTGTCCTGTAATGGAATGTTAGTGAAAGCCAGAAATGTTTATATTGAATGTAAATTGGGTGCTTTGTCTATGCAACTGAAATTCAACTTTTTTCTTATTTAAATATTATTTTGATCAGTTTCAACATTTATCTATGCTCGGGTATCAGTTCTGAATGACTATCTGTCCTCAGTTTGAATTTACCCCCACCACTTTGCTAGCCAACAATCTTTCTGTGAGACAGTCTCCCACAACACCCATCCCACAAAACTTTCTCCTATTGATAAAGGACCCGAAAATTTCTATATCTTGTGTGTTTTTGTCTTTCCTGTGTGTTCACGCCAAAAATCCATCTAAAGGTAAGTGATGGCTCATTTCCCAATCCTAATTTGTTATCCTAGTCTCTGTTTAGCAGATTTCATATATATATATATATATATATATATATCTGAACCTATTGCACTGGCCAGTGAAGGGTATAACAGTGCAAGGATGGAAGGTATTATCTGAAATTGGGACCTGGGGGATGTCTAGTCTGCAGGGTGTGTTGATGTGCCAATTCCCACCTGTGAAGTTCAGATTGGAAAATGGTATTTGAAAGTACTCTGACAGTGAAGCAGTTATTGAGGTCGCAGGTATTATGAAGCAATATGGAGTTCTAGGTTTTGGGAGTAAACTGTCTGTGACCATTCATTCTGATGGATAATGAGTTTGAGGTAAGGTCGATTTAGGAACTTTCGCAGCGTAGGTAGATGAGCTGGTATATGAGATGGGTTATGGTACAAGTAGCATGCGGTAGGGCTGCATGCTGTAGTTTGCATCGGGGCCTGTTACCCAGGAAGGATCTGAAAGGTGGTTTAGGAGCATTAGTGGGTTAATTTTGTGTACAAGCATATTTTTTAGGTTAGTTGGTCTGCTGGAGGTGACGTGGTGAGGTGGGCAGGATAGTGGGAAGAATGCAGCCACCATTTGGGAACCACTGCTGTACAGAGATGTCCACATCCAGGAATGTGATGTCAGTAAGTATAACCAGGTGATATTTAGGGAGGGGATGTTATTCAGTGAGTTCAAGACATCAAGAAGGAAGTTTTCACCATTGGTCCAGATCACAAAGATGTCACCTATATACCTAAACGACATGGTGGGTTGTAGAGTGACCTTTTGAAGAAAACATTCCTCTAGTCTGCACAGGAAAAGGTAGGCATAGCAAAGTGCCATGCGTGTGCCCATAACTGTGCCTCATATGGAATTAGATAAAGAATTGCTATATTACAAGGTTCTAGTGGGAAAGTTTGTGTTACTTTATTGACTGCTAGAGTATTTTTTAGATATTTGCCATTGATACTGAACAAGTTAGATTTAAGTGTGTTTATGATTTCCTCTTGTACTGAGGGAAAGCATATGGCCAAGTTCCAAAAAAAAGAAATAGATCATGGGATTGTGGATTTAATAAGGAACATCTATGATAAGTGTGAGAACTGCGTGTTCATAGACAGTAAAATTCAGAATGGTTCCACACGGAAAGAGGAGTAACACAAGGAAGTGTATTGTTACATGTTCCTGATTAATGTAATATCAGATATAGTAATCACAGCAGTCCAGGGATACTTCAGAGCTGAAGGTGATAACATATGCTGATGACATTATAATATGGGAGGAGACAGAGCAGTGTCTGGAAAGAGTATTACTGATATGGTGGACTGAAAATAAGATAGGATAGGGAAAATAAACAGTTACCCGTCACTTACCACAGATGAAGGCAGGAGGGCGAGACACGTAAAAAAACAAAAACGAATTGCACAATATTTCGACTTTAGTCTTAGTCATGTGGAGCGAGACATATGGCAGGGGGAAAGATGTGGTCACATCCCAACCCGACATTATAATATGGGAGGAGACAGAGCAGTGTCTGGAAAGAGTATTACTGATATGGTGGACTGAAAATAAGATAGGATAGGGAAAATAAACAGTTACCCGTCACTTACCACAGATGAAGGCAGGAGGGCGAGACACGTAAAAACACAAAAACGAATTGCACAATATTTCGACTTTAGTCTTAGTCATGTGGAGCGAGACATATGGCAGGGGGAAAGATGTGGTCACATCCCAACCCGCCACATGAATGACGCACAGGCGGAAAACGCGTGGTAGTGGTAGAATTCCCGGGAAAGGGGGGGGGGGGGGAATAGGCTTGACCAGCGATAAAAGTGAAACAAATCAATATAATCTTTGTGTAGCTTAATTTAAAAAGTTGTAATGAAAATAAAGGGAGATAGAAGAATTTATATCTTATATATAAAATTCTCGTGTCACAATTTTCGTTCCCATACTCCTCCGAAACGGCTTGACCGATTCTCATGAAATTTTGTGAGCATATTGAGTAGGTCTGAGAATCGGCCAACATCTATTTTTCATCCCCCTAAATGTTAAGGGTAGTCCACCCCTAAATTTTTTTTTATTTTTTAGACAAAATATTTTATTTTATTTTTTTATGATACAACATACAAAAATACATACAATCCTAAATTTTCACCCTTCTACGATCAACCCTTATTTTTTAATAGCCATTTTAGTAATTCTTTTTGGATGCACCGGGTGGAACTGGCAAAACATTCGTTATTTCGCTAATTCTTGCTGAAATACGATCAAATAATGGCATCGCATTGGCCGTTGCATCATCAGGCATTGCAGCAACTTTATTGGATGGAGGCAGAACAGCTCATTCAGTATTTAAGCTGCCACTAAATATTCAGAATAACCCTGACGCAGTATGCAACATTAAGAAACAATCGTCCATGGCCACCGTGCTGAAACGGTGTAAAAACATTCGCTTGAGGCGTTGAACAGGACATTGAAAGATATTAAAAACAACGACAAACAATTTTGCAGAACTCTGTTGGTCCTTTCAGGTGATTTCAGACAAACACTTCCAGTCATTCCACGTTCAACATACGCTGATGAGATCAACGCTTGCTTAAAATCATCTCCATTGTGGCGTAATGTTGAAAAATTACAGCTAAAAGTAAATATGCGCGTTCAAATGCTTCAAGATCCATCCGCTGAAACATTTTCAAAACAACTCTTAGATATCGGTGATGGAAAAGTTGCTATAGATGAAAGTGGATACGTAAAATTACCGACCGATTTCTGCACATCGCTGATTCGCAAGATACTCTCATTGAACAAATATTTCCCGATGTACACACACAGTACATAAATCATGAGTGGCTTGCAGAAAGAGCAATTTTAGCGGCAAAAAATGTAGACGTTTTGTTATTTTTATATTCCCTCATCGTTCACAGCGCTCCATGCCTATTTCACACATATACACATTCTTACATACATACATACTTACAATAAGTAAGCTATTTTTTGTCTACACTAGAAATTACTTGAAAGTTATTTATATGGCAAAACAACGTTTGCCGGGTCAGCTAGTCTTATATATAAAATTCTCGTGTCACAATTTTCATTCCCATACTCCTCTGAAACTGCTTGACCGATTCTCATGAAATTTTGTGAGCATATTGAGTAGGTCTGAGAATCGGCCAACATCTATTTTTCATCCCCCTAAATGTTAAGGGTAGTCCACCCCTAATTTTTTTTATTTTTTAGACAAAATTTTTATTTTTTATTTGTTTATGATACAACATACAAAAATACATACAATCCTAAATTTTCACCATTCTACGATCAACCCTTATTTTTTAATAGCCATTTTAGTAATTCTTTTTGGATGCACCGGGTGGAACTGGCAAAACATTCGTTATTTCGCTAATTCTTGCTGAAATACGATCAAATAATGGCATCGCATTGGCCGTTGCATCATCGGGCATTGCAGCAACTTTGTTGGATGGAGGCACAACAGCTCATTCAGTATTTAAGCTGCCACTAAATATTCAGAATAACCCTGACGCAGTATGCAACATTAAGAAACAATCGTCCATGGCCACCGTGCTGAAACGGTGTAAAATTATCATCTGGGATGAATGTACTATGGCACACAAACATTCGCTTGAGGCGTTGAACAGGACATTGAAAGATATTAAAAACAACGACAAACTATTTGGCGGAACTCTGTTGGTCCTTTCAGGTGATTTCAGACAAACACTTCCAGTCATTCCACGTTCAACATACGCTGATGAGATCAACGCTTGCTTAAAATCATCTCCATTGTGGCGTAATGTTGAAAAATTACAGCTAAAAGTAAATATGCGCGTTCAAATGCTTCAAGATCCATCCGCTGAAACATTTTCAAAACAACTCTTAGATATCGGTGATGGAAAAGTTGCTATAGATGAAACTGGATACGTAAAATTACCTACCGATTTCTGCACAATCGCTGATTCGCAAGATACTCTCATTGAACAAATATTTCCCGATGTACACACACAGTACATAAATCATGAGTGGCTTGCAGAAAGAGCAATTTTAGCGGCAAAAAATGTAGACGTTTTGTTATTTTTATATTCCCTCATCGTTCACAGCGCTCCATGCCTATTTCACGCATATACCACATTCTTACATACATACAATATACACATTCTTACATACATACATACTTACAATAAGTAAGCTATTTTTTGTCTACACTAGAAATTACTTGAAAGTTATTTATATGGCAAAACAACGTTTGCCGGGTCAGCTAGTATTAAATATATATATATATATATATATATATATATATAAAAGACTGTAAAATGAAATGAGAGATGGCAAGTGACAGGTTTAACGTAGGTTTAGGCCAGGGGTGTGTCTGGTGTCAAGGATATGTTGATAGGCTAGTTCCCATCTGTGGAGTTCTGAAGGGGTGGTGGTATTCGGAAAAACTCTAATAGCTCTGACTGTGAAACAGGTGTTGAGGTTGTTTGAATTATGGAAGTTCGCATGAATTGCCACGGGATGGTCTGGGTTGGAAGTATAAACTGTTTGCCTGTGGCCATTCATTCTGTAGGAAAGTTGTTGAGTGGTGAGACCAATGTAAGGGGCAGTGCAATGGATGCAGGTGAGTTGGTAAATAAGGTGAGTGGTAGCACATGTGGCATGTCAAATTACAGGGAAAGATTCACCTGTGACAGGATTAGAGTAAGTAGTGGTGGCAGGGTGCATGCTGCAAGTTTTACAGCGGGGTCTGTAACATGGGAAAGATCCCTGTGGAGGTCTAGGGGAGTCGGCAGGTAAATACTTGTGGACCAAGATGTTGTACAGATTGGGCGGTCTGCTGAAGCAAGTGCGGGGAGCAGTGGGTAGAATTTTGGGAAGGAAGAGACGCATTTCAGGGAAGAAACGTAAGAAATCATGCCCACGGCGGAGTATCTGGTTGACAGATTCCAGGCCAGGAAAGAACTGGGTGACATGGTGGACTGCAATGTGTAAACATGGCCTGGAGATTAGTGTGGAAAAGACCAGAATAATGAAGATAAAAAGAAACTCTGGCCCTTCGAAAGATGTGTTACTCGACGGCAAGAAAATGGAATGGGTAGAATCATTTGTGTATCTGGGAAACAAGGTAACTATCAATGGAAATATGGAGGAAGAAATAGGCCAGAGGAGTAAGGAAGAGTGGACAATTGTATCATCAGATAAAGGGTGTAATCTGGAGGTGGAAAATAGGGAAAGATGCCAAAATTCTGCTGACCTACAGTTCTGAAACATGGACTTGGACAAAGAGAGATATTAGCAGATTCCAGGCAGCATAGATGAGGTTTCTGAGAGAGATGGAGAATGTCACAAGGAAAGAAAAAAATCAGAAATGAAAACATCAGGGAGAGACTACAAATGGAAGCATTAGAAGAGATGTTAACAAGGAACATACTGCAGTAGTTGGGGCATGTTGTTAGGATGGAGAAGGGGAGGATGCTGAATAGCGGGTAGGGAAGGAGACCAGTTGGAAGACCTCGGGCAAGATGGATGGATGATGCAGAGTCTAAGGAAGTTGTTTGGAAAAAAAATGGAAGAAAAATCTTGGGATGACCGCCAGACTTGGGAGAGGTTGTGCAGGATGACACGCAAAGGTGGAAACGTCTAATGACGATGGTGACTGAGGAAAGTTGAAACATAATGTCACACGTAAGAGCCGTATGAAATTACATTAAGGTGCAGCCACTAGAGTCTACAAACAGATTGAGATCTAAATGTAATTGTAGGCTTCTGCGGCCAGGCAGTTGATTCTTGGCTGTCCGGGAAAAAGACCACAAAATGAGGGTTCAAACGTCGGCTACAAGAAATATGACGCAGCGCCACCCGGACAAGAATCAACAGATTGAGATCAATTGCGAGAAGGTCGTGCGAGTTGCAAATCTTAGCCAAGGACACGGAAGAATACGGTCATTCTACTCTCCTCTCCCCACCTGAAACCATTAGGTGGGGGAAGTGAGGCCAGGGGGCTGCAAGATGGACACTCCAGTTTGGTGGAATGGAGAGGGAGCCTCGTAGCAGAGGTCCCCAGTTTTATCTGTATATGTTTTAGCGTAATTCGTGGGCGTGTGTGACTTGAGTTCGAGAAAACTGTTGGTTGTGTCTTGCATCACCCAGTGTTTGGAGGATCGACTCACATTCACTCCAGTTGCAGTGGAGCGGTCTTCGCATCTGCTGTGTGGAGGAGAAGTGTTGATTTGCATCCTCTCTGACAGACATCTTCAATTCGAGCCTAGGAGGACTATGGCTCTCGCACCTGTGAAGGGATCATCGACGCTGGGAGCTCATCGCACGTAGACGAAAGGCTGATTCCAGTTCAGACTCACCAGATGCCAACATTGCAAAAGACAGTGTGGTAAAGTAGCACTATAAACATTTGTATGTGAAATGCTTCTCACCACGGCACCCATTTAATTAAACCATTTTGACCTTGGTAAAGAAACTCATAATTTAGCCTTGGGACAAATTAATTAACCATCATCATTATGTCCTGTAACTATGTAAAATAGAAATAAAGCCAATTTTAGTTGCACTTATAATCGTAAATTTAAATGTCGCCTTGAACGTTAATGTATTTCCATCCTCTTATCAAACATCAATCAATTCTAATAAATGAAATTAATTACCTTTCCTACTGCGCATCTGAATGACACTTCAGTATCTAAGGTAAATATTTTCATGGGTAGTAATTTGAGGTTACTTGTTAATATTCCTATTGGTGCACAAGGTTTAGTTCTAGAAAGATATATTATTTATACTTTTCTGATATATTGGAGTGAAACAGGTAGATATGTAAAATGGGATACGAAAGAAATCATTTTGTTGAGTATAAATAATATGTAAAACTTGACCAGAACGATATGCAGAAATGTGAATCCAGTATAGTCGAAATATGTGTTGTTTGCTTTGTGAATTTGATATGTTCTTTTCAGAAAAGGTAGAGACTCTTACCAGTTTAATGCTAAAATATTGTGCTTTTGTGATTGTATATTATTTTGTGTTGCTGCTGCTCTCCTCCCTTCAACTTTGGGGAGTACTGGGTATAATTTATATTTCCTTTCCATACTCACATATCAAGTAAATACAGACGGAACATCTCAGCAAACTTGACTTTGTTTTCCAACTTAAAAACTGAGTTTTGTTTGGAGGCTTCTAAAGAGCAGTGAATTTTTTTGTCTAAAGTTGTTTATTCTCTCACAATTAATATAAAGACATAAAAATTAAATACAACTTATACCAAAGATGAAAGGAGGAGGATCAAGATGACAAAAAATATTAAACACAACAGCTAACATTATTTTGGTTGATCGCTGAATTATTTGAGAGTGTAAATGACACACACAGCAAACATACTCATCATAAAATCCTCAGTGAGACAAAAGTCCATCTGATTCAGACAGTAAACTCCACAGCAGGCCCATCAGTAATGGTTTGCACCTACACTCTTAAATTATTAAGGAACTAGCTGAAATATTTTGTTTGTTTGTTTTGTTTATCTTTTTTATGTTGTTTTACACTCCTTTGCCTCCAGTTGTGATAAGTAATGAGTTACTTTCTGGACCATTGTATGAACTCATTTTACCTACTATCACCAACTCATTTTTCATTAATATGGTCTATTTTTTCTTTATAATATTTCTGAAATTGTATTTTAAAAATTATTAATATATTCAATAACATCCTGTCATTTATTATATTAAATTAAGTCATCCTGTCATTTATTATATTAAATTAAGTAAGATATTAAGGCAAAAATTTAAGCAACAAAAAGAATCTTGTTTCATAACAAGTATAAAATACAGTGGTAAAAATAATTTATTTGTAAGATTTCTTCCTGTACATGCTGCACAGCTGAAGAATGTAGTCACCAGATATTCTGTTGCAGTGTCACACTATAGAGAGTGAATCCCTAGACAGCTGTTCCACGTTCAAGGTTCTGTTTGATTTCAGTTGTATGTTCTCCATAAAACCGTTCTAGCTTCTTATTGAAGTTCATGTTGCGTTCATTGATGTAATCAATATCTGCATCATCATTATGTGTTCGGCGTCTGCTGTACTTCTCACGTTTAGCAATCCTGGAAAAAAGATAGAACAAGGATTAGAAACAAATAATAACAACACATGTATTATAAATCCCTAAATCCTGAAGAATTTTGATTGATGAAAAATTATTACAAGAAATTTATCTCAATGCTTTAGCTACCTTTGATCTGCAGACAGTATTTCTACTATCTGCAGAAAATGGAAAAAATCCAAGGAAACTCCTAATTATTACAAAATTTAGTTTTGGTCACAACCTTTACATTTAAGAACAATAAATATGATAATAAAAGCAATACCATCTGTCAGTGTGACAAGGTACCATAATAAGGCCCAGAGAGTCATAACAAGACCAGGTTCAAGTCCTGGCCCCCACGCGCTGGCTGTCTTGACTACGGCTTCTAAGTGGTTAACCACAATCATCTAAGTGAATCTGCATCTCATAAACTACACACTTCACACAGAAAAAACTTACTACATGATAACTTACACATTTTGCAGACATATAGCAACACAAACTTTCCTCCTATAGATTAAGTGTTTGAATTCAGGCTAGATACAGGGCCTTCCTCTGCAACCTACCGTGAAGTAAAACCTTATGACGAGTCGGATAAAGAGAACAGATGGGCACATAACTATGAACTGCAGAGACTGAGTAATTGTTGAAAGTTTTGTTGTGCAGAAGAAGAAACAGAACAAGCTGTATTACAAACAAACATATGGCAGTCCTGCAGGAGTGAAGAGGAAGAAAGTGATATTACACCTAAAGTAATAACCATGATAACAAAAGATGAAAAAATGAAAGGCTCTTGGTCTGCATGGAATCTCAGCCAAAGTCCTCCAGGAACTATTGACAAAATTATCTCCCATCCTATACAGACCACTGAACGAATACCTATGTCAAAGTTCTGGCAATATGGAAATGCAATGAGATGAAAATTATAAAAACAAATCTTACATAGTCTGTTTCCTTACCAACCATGCTTTGAAAAATTCAAGAGAAGATACAGTGCAAGAAACTACAAAACCAGCAGGAAGTAAAGGGAATAAACCCAATCAATAGGGATTTCAAAAAGGCTATTCTATTCCTTTAGGGACTGCTTCCTGGAGATGCCAGATCTTGTCCATTACTAAGGATGCCAATAAAATCTATTTTGAGTGTAGTACAGATGGAACTAATGAAGAAGCGAATGTGATGGGAAAAATGCACTTGAGCATGTGGTGTGGAAATGAAAAATAACAGCTAATCTGAGACTTTACCAGCAAAATGTGTTGCGAATGAAGCGAATATTCAACATACTACAAGATGAGAGTATCAGAGAGCACCAGGATAGAACACAAGTTCATCTTGTGAAATAAATAAAGCCAATGCTGGAATGAAGACTGTCCATCAAGGGATAGCACAAATGAGGATCAATGAATTTGGAAATCTGACCTCCAACAATACTAGATCGAGGAAAGGGAATCTTATGACAACACACAACTTTAACCATCAGAAGACCTTCAGTGTGATCCAGAGAGTTCTGTCCTCTGAGTAACTACTCTCTGTTTTCAAGGTCAACTTTTGTGAGGTACACTATATGGCCTCTTACACAGAACTCTGCCTTTGGAGCACAGTCGACAATGTGAATGAACAAATGACAGCTGAATATCTAACTGTGGTGGTGGTAACAGTAGTACTAAAAGTAGAAGTTGTAGTTCCCATTCTATTAATAATACGAGAAGAAGTAGTAGCAGTAAAAATAGTACTGCTATTGACATTTAAATCAAAGTATCCTGCAATAATTCTTTATAAAGTTAAAACATTAAGTTACATAAGATGTAAGTACTGTATTTATACACATGTAAAATAATGAAAGTAAGGGCCCAGATTAGCTTCCAGGTGGACCGTGATGAACTTAGGAAAACAAATACATTTTAATAATGTCACACAAACGGAGAAAAACCTCACACATTTCCAAAGCTTATGTGGCTTACAATCAGAAGGCAAATCATTCCCTTGGATTAATAATAATAAAGAAAAACAATCTAAACCAATATAAACAAAGAATAAAGTTCCAATTAAAAATAGGAATATTTTTTCACAAACTCCTGTATATAGTTGGTAGGCCTTCAAAATTATCCCTATAACAAATATTCCGGCAACCTAATTTCGTGTTATCATCATCAAGTACTAAGCATTGTTTTCAAACTCATGTGTAATATTATATTCTTTTAGATCTGCAGAACAGTTTAAATTTCACTTTCCATACTACGCCATCTCTCATGTCTCCATGTACTTACTGTTTCTCAAGGTCTCCAACCATTCTATCAACAGCATCATCTGTGTCTTGATGCAAACCATGCAAGATTGTGTTGCGTCCTCCATAGAAAGCCTCTCCTAGCTTGTCCCTCTGTCTCTCATAGTGTTCCATATCAGGCTTGATGTTCTTCACCAACCGGTTATACTGTCTGTAAACAGGATAAGCTGCATATAAAGAATGGCAATAGTATGTAAAGAAATATGCTATGAGGCTAAACTGAGGTAAAAATGTTTTCCAAAAGATTAAAATATTGTTTCCAAGATGAGCAAAAATACTCTTATTATATAAAGCATGCTCTCCCATCACCAGTAGAACTGAGTCACTATTATTAGGAATATCAAATAACACCATGAGAAAGAGATCAATGTTTTTATATATATAGATTGTTTGGAAACAAAGGCGCTGAGAGCGGATATATTAGACATTGGGATAGGAGAAAAATCACCGCTTACCAAAGATGAGGGCTCCAGCGGCGTCAAAACACGAAAAAACACACAAACACAATACAAATTTTCGAGCTTAGCTCTTCATCAGGTTATAGGATGAGGTGGCTGCCCCGCGGAAGCTAGCAACCAACTGAGGAGACCACACGGGGTGCACATGGTCAGCTGGTCGGGGTGGAGAGGGAGGGGGGAGAAACAACATGGCGGGAGGCGGGGGTGGGGGTGGAAGGACCTAAGCCCGAAAATGATAATTAGACTGGACAGTGGAAACGCGGTTGCGGTCATACGGTCACTGGCATAAAACAAACCAAGGAAAACACGGGGGGGGGGGGGGGGGGAATCTACTGAAAACGATCTATAAGTGCCCCCATAAAAAATTATTCCACACGCAAAATTATTGAAAATATTACACACGAAAGAATACTACACACGGAAAAAATATAATAATATAAAACACACGAGAGAAAAAAATTTATTGCAATAGATCTAAGTACAAAAAGAGAAAGCTCTGGTGAGCGATGGTTTTGTGGGAAATGATGGCAGGTAAGGGGCAAAGGTCGGAGGAGAGAGGAAAATTGGAGCTATCTTAAATTTAGTCCAGGTGGTTGTCTGGTCCCCAGTTGGTACTGAAAGGCCAGTTCCCACCTTCTCAGTTCTGAGATGTTGCTTTTGTCTGGGAGTACTTTGATGGTGCGGACTGTTAAGCAGGTGTTGAAATTGTTGGTGTTATGAGTGGTGGCATGAAAAGAAACAGGGTGGTCAGGGTTCTCAGTCCAGACCGATTGTCTGTGTCCATTCATCCGGATGGCCAGAGGATTTGTGGTCAGACCTATGTAGGAGGCTGGGCAGTGGTTGCAGGTAAGTTGATACATCAGGTGAGAAGTTACGCAGGTAGCCGATCCAGTGATATAGAAGTTTTTCCCTGTTACGGGATTGGTGAAGGTGGTTGAAGGCGGGTGCATCATGCAAAGTTTGCAAGGGGCCTGTTACACGGAAAGGATCCTTGGGGCTGTCTTGTGGGCTGAGGGGTTCCATGTTTATGGACCAAGAGTTGGTTCAAGTTGGGGGGTCTACTGAAACAGGTTCTGTGGGGCTGGGGAAGGATTTGTGGTAGGAGAGTTTTCATTTCCGGGCAGGCTCGGAGGAGATCATATCCTTGGATCCTGTTGATGGATTCTAAGCCAGGGAAGTAGCGGGTGACCAAAACTGGGCTTTGGTTGGTTCTTGATGGTTGTGGGGTGTTGATGGATTGTGTCGGTACTGATGTGGCTCGTGTAACTTGTTTATGAACTAAATCTGGGGGGTATTTGCGGGATATTAGAGCTTCAGAAATGTTATTAGTGTACTGCTTAAGGGACTGTTCATTGGAGCAAATGTGCCTGCCCCGGATTCCCAGGCTGTATGGGTGGGCGTGTTTGATGTGATTAGGATGGCAACTGTCGTAGTGGAGGTATTGTTGTAGATTGGTGGGTTTTATATGTACCGAAGAATTGATGCCGCCATCAGAGAGGGACAGGTCGACATCCAGGAAAGTGGCCTGGGTGTGGGAGTAATTCCATGTAAATTTCAAAGTGCTGGCATTATTGAGGTTATTGAGGAAAATGAGAAGGTTGTCTTCCCCGTGGGTCCAGACCATGAAAATATTGTCAATGAATCTGACCCATAGCAGGGGTTTCAAAAGGGCTGCAGCTAAGAAGGACATTTCTAGGCGGCCTAAGTATAAGTTGGCGTATGAGGGAGCCATGCGGGTGCCCATGGCAGTGCCGCTGACTTGTCGGTAGATTTTGCCATCAAAGGTGAAAACGTTGTTAGTTAAAATTAGTTTGGCCAGGTAGACTAGGAATGATCTGGACGGGAGGCTATTAGGGGGACGCTGGTCTAGAGAATGTTCCATAGCGCTGAGGCCATGGCAGTGGGGAATATTGGTGTATAGGAAGGGTCACGTCAATCGTAACCAGAAGGGAGTCAGGTGGAAGAGGCTCGGGAACTGTGGATAAACGGGAAAGAAAATGCCGGGTGTCTTTGACTTGGGAGGGGAGCTGGCTTACAATAGGCTGTAGGTGTTGGTCTACCAGGGCGGAAATGCGTTCGGTCGGAGAACCATAAGCAGCAACTATGGGGCGTCCAGGGTTGCCCGGTTTGTGAACTTTCGGAAGTAGGTACAAGTAAGGGGTGCGGGGCTTTTTTGGGATAAGGAGTGAGATTGAGTGGGCAGTGAGGAAATCAAAGGCCCTAAGTAGCAAAAAGGAATTAAATTAGGATAGGGAAATAAGCCACCACTTACCTTTAGGTGATGGATGTGGGGCTCGAACACACATAAAAGACAAAAACACAACTGATAAAGAAATTTTCTGGACGAGCCCTTTGTCAACAGAAGAACATTATGGGATGTTGGAGACTCTCACACAGAAACACTGTTGGCCAGGAAAATGGTGGGGGTAAATTCAAACAGAGGAAAAGTAGGGACAGTGATTCAGAGCTAATACCTGAGTATAGGTAAATATCCAAACTAATCTCTGGTCGGTAGGAAGAGCAAAATATAATTAAATCTAAATATGAAAAATTATATATATATATAAAAAATTATAATTTTATAAAAAAAATATGATGTAAACATCACCTTAGGTTAGTGGTGGTTCAGTATAGGTAGTCGGGATGGAGGCAAATAGAGGATTAAAAAAGGGTAAACATAAGTAAAAATAATAATGATCGGGTTGCCTTGTGCCCAGTTTGTACTGGCAGGCAACTTCCCACCATCTGAATTCAGAGGAGCTGCTGCTATTAGGGAGGACTCTGATAGCACGGACCATGAAACAAGAGTTGACATTATTCGAGTCATGGGCCATTAAATAATATTTTAAACAAAACGCATTGTATACAGTGATGTTCTCATTTCTTGTTAACAAATACAAAGCTTTTTGAATCATTTTTTAGATTTTAAAATGTTCAATATGTTTAAGAGAATAAACTGAAAATTAATCGAGCTCCATTTTTGTTATATGGATGTGGCATCAATTTTATGTTTTTGTTTATAATATCATTAAAAAAATACAAATATGAAAATGATTCTCTATTTGGTAAACACACTACAAAGAATTGTATTTATAATAAAGAAACACAATGAGCCATCAAAACAAAGACAGTTTGCCGTATATTATGTATGTCATTTAAAATACGATATGAAATAAAATTAAAGAACAATAATTTGTTGGAAACCTTTTTCCGCAGTGAGCAGATTAAACCCCAACTGAAAGGGAAGGATCATATTACTGATTAGACACACTATCTCTTTCTGAGTTACACTCAATGTGTCTAGTATTTAACACTCGTGGAGATTTTTTGCATCTGAATATATCATGAAGTAAGGTCATTTGAAGAAATGGGAAAACAATATTTATTCTTACCAAATCCGATGGTCTCCTTGTTAGCTGCTAGTTTGACTATTGAGACTCCGTAATTTTTTTTGATTCAATTTTTACTTATTTGTTAAAATTATTGCTACATCTTTAAGTAATTTTGATAGTATTTTCTTTGTAGCTTGGGTACATTCTCTCCAGTTGATGATACTCAATTTCTTTCCATCTTTCCTGTTGTTCCACACTTGAACCACCTTCTACCCTTTCAGTTAACATATACGCACTCACAAAACATCAGCCCTTGCTGTCAATAGTAAGTAAGTAAGTTCACCCAATTAACCTCTATCTTTATTCTTACCTAATAGTAGCCTGTTCATAGTCAGCAAAACCAGTGTCAGGGTTCTTCTTCTTCTTTTTCCTTTCCATCATTTCTGCTTCACAAGCTTCGATGTTGAGCAGCTTCACACGGTCATAATCTTCTCCCTGAAAAATTGTAAACATAAGACAATTTTCTGAAAATTATTTGCAGTTTCAGTTACAAAAACAAGAATACAGAAACCTTAATTATGGTGCAAAATCAGCAAGGTGGGAAATTGCAGGGTCATTTTTTTTTTTTTTTTTTTTTTTTTTTTTTTTTTTTTTGTAAAAGTACTTCCATGCTCTAATCTCAAAAAGTTGTTCAGATAATTACTAGATCAGTGATTAAGTGTTATTCACAAGAAGCACACACATTTTGAATGGTTCAAATAAAAGTTATTTTATATGGAATATGTCGTAGATATGGAAATGTTTTCAAAAACTGAATAAAAAATTTATTAATGAATGAGATTGCTGTTAATTTCGATAAATATGTATTTTAAGTATAAGCTAAACTAAACCAATCGAAATATCTAAAATATTTCATGCATTTATGATTTGGTGATAACATTAGTCATATGTATTGAAAATCTAAAATAAAACCAGAATTTCCCCTTTGCCCAGGTATCTTTGAAATCTAAGTTGGGTCTACTGGAGATCGCGATTCCGCTACAACAACATGTAGTAATATCGTTGGAATACTGATGTAGTCAGTCGCAAGACGTATTATTATCAAGCAGTAATTCCGTTGTAATACAGCCTGGACCATTATTTTCGAGCAAAAATTAGGTTGTGATACAGCCTGGACCAGTATGAAACCGTTAAATTTACTTAGGGAAGAATTTATAGTGGAGTCTTGCGTTTGACCACTGCAGTATTATGGTGACAACTCCTGGTGGAATCGCGATATCCAGTAATCCCTCTAAGTTTGCTCTGAAACAGAATAAAGTGAAACAAAATGGAAAAAGAAGTTTTTTTGGATGATTGTTGCAAACATAAGGACAGCAATGATACTAACTCCTGCCTTTTCATTTATTTTAAAGTTTTGAAGATTCAATAATCATATGAAACAAACTTGTTAGAAAAGAAAACTCTAGGAAAACTTACTCTTTCCTCAGCCTCCTTTCGCCTTTTCTCGTCATTCAGAATCCATTCCGCTCTCCTCTTACGAGCTTCCCAATTGGTTGGAAGATTCCTACGCTTATCTTCTTCGACCACTTCTTGATGGTTCAACTGCCGTGCTTCATTCTGTAAAATTGCAAGTTTTATTCCGCTGTTTGAAGCAGCTGACTAATATCAGTTAGCTAGATATCTGCTTCCTGATTCAGCAATATCAGCATCAGAATTACAACGCAGCAATTAACTAGTCCTTTTTTTACCATTATTATTAAATCAATTTTAAGTAAGACTGGAAAAGTACCAAAGGAATACTGGTTAGTCAAAAAGAGAGGCAAATAAGATTGAGAATGACATGCCAATTAGTTGGACCTCAATGGTGGGTAAATTGATATAGAGCCTTATATGTAACTATATGAGATATGCCCAAGGAAAGAACAGGGTGGCCACAAAGAAATGATTTAAAAATTCCCTGATATTTCCAGGTTTTCCAGGAAAGTTTGTCATACTTTTCCCTGAATTAGAAATTTTATCCACATAATTATAATATTTTAATATTTGATTAAATTTTAATTGGAAAAACTGTTACAAAACTCACAAAAATTAAAAAGACATTTCTAATTATATTTATTTGAATATCATAATTTATTTAATTAATTTTTAATACATTGCTAACTAATTTAAAAATCTTATGAAAAGTAATTTAAAATGAGTAAAACAGAAACAAGCTAATGATAAATTAGCACAATTAAACTGTTAGTATTTGCTATATAAAAATCATTTAAGATTTTTAAACTGCTCATCAATAACTTGAATCTCAGCTAGAAGTTTAACTTTTTATTTGATGCCAAATGTTTTTTTATTAGCTACATGTTTTCTTTTCATATCTTCTGATTCAGTTATTTTATCTTTCTTTTTTCGACATTCAATTTCTTGAGATAAATTTGAACGTGAGTAATGGTAAGAATGAACTAAAGATTTTGGAACATCAAGAGTTGCAACATCCCCATTTGTTTCACTTAAGACAGTCATACATTAATTGCTGAGCAATTAAAGTTTCATATTCTAAACTAAACCTTCAGAATTTACTGAAAAACCTCTCTTAATATTAGCATTGCCACGAAATAAAACCATGACTATCTTTAAAAGTTTTACTATTGACTGGATTAGCGTGTCCAAAAATTAATTCATCCCACAACTGATCTAGGCGTTTACTTGTTCGTGAATAATTTTTTAAGAACTTGCAATGTCGAACATCGAGAACATAAATTGTTGAAATCTTTATTAATTTCATTAGCCTTATTACCAATGATCCAATTATTTTCATTCAAAATAGTGAGTAGGCTTTTAGTCTCCTACTTCTGACTTCAAAAAAATGTGCAAGACTAGGATCAACCAGTAAGTTTATAAAGTGACTGTGTCTACAATTTTCCTGTAAAAGCTTTCAAAGCAGGTGTGGCATTTTTCTGCAATTGTAAAATCATGAATTCGGTGATATTTTTTAAAAATTTTAATCTCTCTTTTAGTACCAAATCCCATGTCAATTTGACTGTACAAAATCAAATTGTTTTCATCAGTTAAGTCTATACTTGATAATGAGTCAACAGACTTCAGTACATCTGCTTTGATAAATCTTTGTATTATACTAAGGAGAACTGTCACTAAAGAGCTGTGAAGAAATCGTGCTATAGGAGCATCAGTTTGATATTCTTGTAGTAATGGTTGTGATTCAGCTGGTAATGACCGAAAAATGTCTAGTTTTGCTGGTAGGGAAGGATCTGGAAGAGTCTCAGTTACAATTTTGTAAATAGTGCTAGTCAGCTCTTCATCATGCTGTAAATCCCTCCACCATTTTCTTAAGATTAGGAATAATTTCGATAGCACAAGCAGCCAACTGTAATTTTCTATCTAATGGGCTGCACAAAAGTTTTTAGGATAAAGAGTTGATCCTGAATACTCTTAACTGAGCGTGGCATGTCAGTGCGTATTTAAACAGATAATAAACTGACCATAAAAACTGAACAATATTCCATTTAGTTGCCTCTATTCCTCATTTAAATCCTCCATGCATGTTATGAAGACATCAACTGTCCATGTCAAGTACCAAAGTATCATTTATTTATCTAATTTTCTTTAGCTCAGCTTTCAATTCTGCGAAAAATTTGTGATTAACATTTGGTCCATCTATTGAGATTTTTAAACTTTTAAGGTTTATAAGGAGTTGAAGCATTTGCTTGAAGGACAGAAGATCTGAAGCTCTTGTGTGACAAAGAAAAGCAGATGTTAAGTATCATGTACAAACTTCATTCTTTACAGTACTCCAAATCCATTTGAATTTCTTGACAAACTTTGTTGAGTGACTCATCAAGCTCTATAGCAAAATGATTACAAAAAGTTATAGATTCCCTCAGTCTACTTTTATAGTGAGGATCAATCCCATGAAGAACTGAGTACATAATTTTAGTTCACTGCAATTCCATTCCTCTGGCTATTTGACTATAGTTGAACATTTTTAAAAAAATACTCTACGTCACTTCCCGCTGTGCACATTGACTTGTGAGTTATCAGTATCTGAATACATCAAAGTATTACTGCACAGCTTACTTCTTTGAAAAGAAAGGAGCAGAGCGTATTTTGTGGAGCCGGAATTTGTTCTTTTTCCTGATTCGTCAGGGGCGGATCCAGGGGGGGGCTAGGGGCTCAAGCCCCCCCCCCAAAAGTATCTTGGTCCACCCCCGACTTTGTAGTTTTGAGACTTTTTTTTTTTGCCTTTACGGATTTGAGGCCCGAGGAGGCTATAAATACTACCTTTTTCCTGACTCAAGCCCCCCCAAAGCCAAAATCCACTAAAGGCAAGCCCTCTGAACCAAAATTCACTCAAGCCAAGCCCCCCCCAAAACAAAATCCTGGATCCGCCCCTGTGATTCGTAATAGGATTAGAAACAGTAAATTTTTCAGACAAACCACGTTTAGTTATCTCATTATTAGTTTGTTGCGACTGACTTAAAAAAACTTTGAAAAGGATAGACAGTTTTGCAATTCATAAGCTTGTTAATATGTTTCATTTAGCACGACTTTTGATAGCTGTTCTATCCATATTAATTAAAGAAAATGTAGCATTGCAAAGTCTGCATTTTGCACTTTAGAATCATTTTTAAATTCTTTTAACTAAATATTAAAATCTGGATTAATCAACCAATCATTCTGAAAACGTGTTATCATGCTGAAATCATTACTCTGAAAATTTTAAAAATTAATATTTTTATAATGAAATTAAATACCTACATAAATAGTCAACAATAGTAATCGACATCCACCCAATAAATGTTCAAAAATAATTGTTAATTTAAAAAATAGCAGTAGAAACATTTGTATAATCATAAAAATTAAGAAAAACTTCCATTCGATAATGAACTAAAACCAACGATATTTAGAAAACACTTCCACTTTAAAATTATATGTGACGGCACGAGATGTGCCTCGGTTATTCTTATGCCTCATTTACACTTTCGCGCGAGTTTATTCGAATCGAGATAGCACTGCTTGAACACACGGTACGCTCGCATTGGTCTTCTCGCTTAGTAGCTCGCGAGTGCCGCTCGCTTCTGTGGCGGGTGTTTGGTGCGAGTCAAAGACACTCGTTGCGAGCGCTAATACGCTGTTTAAACTGTCGCATCGAATAAGCATTCGAAAAAACTTTGACGTTCGAACACAGATAACGGTAATTAACATTGCGAGAAGATTATACCAAGAGTTAATGATCTGTAAAATAAATTATTTATACCCTTTAATAGGCTATTTCAGGTGAAAAATAAATAAGCTGAAATGTTTAATGAGAAATTTCACGATTAAAATAAATTAATAACTTAAAAAAATAACAATCTTTCTTCCACTTAATCATAAGAATTAAGAAAAACTTACCTTTTGATAATAAACTAAAATACTTTCACTTTCACTTTTAAATTAGATATGATCACACGATATGCGTTTGCAAACAGCAGACGAAATTTTATGACAAATGAAGAGATTGTCGCTGAGCTAGCAAACTCAACTGACAAGAGGGCTATCTATAGCTACATTGCATATAGTTCGAGGATTCCAATGCCACTTTAACACTTTCGCGAGTCGAGATAACAATGCAGGAGCACGTGGTATGCACGCCGGTCTTCTCGCGTGTTTGCTCGCGAGTGACGCAACATCGGTGGCGGCTTTTTGGCGCTAGTCGAAGGTACTCGTGGCGAGTTCTAGTGCGCTGTTTACACTATCGTTGGCTATTTTATGTTAAATGTATATAAGTTTAAATATCTAATAAGAAATTTCATTATTAAAATAAATTCAAGACAACCTTAAAAAATATCTAAATTCCGAGTAGTCGCAAATGAATTCCCTGATTATGTTCGAAATTACCTGAATTCCCTGATATTTCCATGAAATTTCCCGGTTACATGAAATTCCCTGATAATTCCCGATATTCCCGGTTTTCCCGGTTTGTGGCCACCCTGAAGAAGTGGTTTGTAAATGAGTAGCATGGCCTAGCAGTGATTATTTATTTGAATCTATGTTACTAGATACTTTAAATGAAATGGGCAAATGAAGCCAAATGGATACAGATAGTCTCTGGATCTCTCCAACAGAAATGACAGAATGAGTCACAAATAGATGGTCAGTAAGATCAAAAATCACTACAGTGGATGAAAATGTGACTTACTCAGTCAAGTAGTCATTAATAGGTAGGAAGCAAAGAGTTGCTGTTTGAATATGTATAGAAAGACACATGCAGAAGGAAACAGGTAGGAACCATCACTTACCACAGATACACACATGAACATGGAATGTAAAGAAATTATCAAGGTTAAGATTTCTTCAGTCGTAGAACATGGAAAGGACAGGATGAGAGTCACATAACAACTAACTTGTCACTGCAAAGTGGCAGTTAATTGAGAACATGGTGAAGTTGGTGGGGGCAATTTCAAAATAGCAACAACAATATTAGAAGAGGCGAGGTAAAAAATAAACACAGATATAAACATTTGATTCAAACCACAAACACTACAAGGTTAAGTGATGGATCCTGCAAGTTGAAGAAAGAAAACAGTGTGAAAGCTGGAGTGTGTGCAGAGGGGAAAAGGGAAAAAGGAGTAGAGGTTTACCTCAGATTTAAAACTGCTGGGTGCCTAGTACCCAGTATGCACTCTTAGGCCAGTTCACACTCCCTAAGTGTTGAGTAATTGCTACTGGAAAGGATTCTGACAGCACACACTGAAAAAGAAAAAAATTAAAGAACTTTGTGACACGTGTCTCAACAGGATGGTCAGGATTTTGAGTGAATATTGTCTACCCGGGATCAGTCATCTTGACTGATAATTTGCTGGTAGCCATATCAATATATGAGGTGGAACATATGTTGCAAGTATGCCGGTAAATGGTGTGAGAAGGTTTACTAGCACACCTTACAATAGTAGGAGGTGAAGATGGTGGTGGCGGCTGGGTGTATATTCGAAGTATCACAAGGGAAGGATCTCCAGCGCAGTGATGACTTGTCAATGAAATTAGTGGGGGTGCTGCTTTCAAAAATTAGCTGTACATGATTGTCAAATCAAAAGTATTGTTTTAATTATGTCTAAAACTAAACAAGCAAAATGAAAAAGGGAGTTTAAAAAAAAAGTATATGAAATCTTAAACTTTTTATTTTAACCTGTTGAGCATAAATGTTAGGAAAATCATTTAAACATTTTTGAATTAACAAAGTCATCTAAAACATAAATCCATTATACTCCTTTTAATTTCTGCGAATAGATTTATATATTTTTTCTTTCATTCCTCGGTGAATGCTGATTATTTTTTCTATTGTAAGAACAGTCAGTGCATACAGTATTTCTTGATTAATGGTGTTCCATGGAATGGCAATACTGTGCTGTTTTTGAAACAAAAATAATGGTGCTACAAATTGCACAGCACTTGTCACATTTTTTCATTAGTATGAAAGTTGTCTGCATGGCGGACGAAATGAGTTTGGAACATGCAGATCATGAAAAAATGTGAGAACTCTGCTGCTAGCGAATGGTAAGCAATTAGTTAGTGTAATGGTAAATTTGGCATCAAATTATTCATACTACACACTCTGATTTTAATACCTACATTTTCTTACATAATGCCTGCTAGGGAATGTATGAAACAAGATTTCAGACAAATAGCACAATTTTTTCTACTGTCTCAGATGTTGCAATGCCACTGATGTTTCTCCTAAAATATGTTTCTCATTGTCTCATTGTGAAGTCTGCTTTCCATTCGTATTAAAATAAAATTCATGAGTATCTATTGTAGAACCTCATCTCTCCTTTAGACGCTGATTAATGGATATGGTCACCTCTTCTTCATATACCACTTACTCCTAATTTTCACCCAATACACACAGAAGACTCATCACAATAATTGTAATGTAAGATAGAACAAATTATGGTTTAGTCTAGATCATGATACTTCTACGGCAATTTTACATCAGGTTAATGCTTTACATCACAATGAGCCATGTGTAATTGATTTACTGCACCCAAGTTACAAATGTCAGAGAAAACAGATTTTCTCAAGTGGGATAAAGCAACCGCACGAATTCCTCAAAAAACATTTACTTTATGAATAGGTATAACTCATCAGCATTTCACAACCTTTTTCAACCCAAGGACCAGTAAATTTTCAAAAATTATGCAGAGGACCACTAACATATAGGGGCTTAACTTTACCTTCGACTGTTCCCTCCACTAAAAAGTTAAACAATTCTGCATGTCTCAAAACATGACCTACTATCCTGTCTCTTCTTTCAAAAAATCGTTCATTTTTTATATTATCTGTCCACTTAATTTTAAGCATACTTTAATACAGAAGGCGTCAAATACGAAGGCAGATGGCACAGAGAGAGACAAAAATAGAAAGGATACACAGTATATGATGTTGCCACATTTCCAGCAGGGTAGTGTAATGTAGGGAGAGGAGGAATGTGTTGTAATTATGATACTACTACAATATAATGATGATGACGATAATAATGTGTGTTGTAGCATCCCTTTATGTGCTAATACTATTAAGAGAGACAGGAATGTCAGAAAGTTTCAGCTGCAGCAACCAATCAACACTCATATAACCACCACAGGCGCTGTATTGTTACTGAATCCGAATGGCTACTGGCAGAGTGATGGTTTGCCTGCGTTTTGTCACAATAAACTGGGCCGTTATTGTTCCTACTGTGCAATATAGTACCACATTTCAAATGCTTCAATTTTTCTTCTTTCTGGTGTTCCTAAAGTCAGTGTTTCACTACCATAAAGTGTCATGTAACACACATATAGTTTTAAAAAGTTCTTTCTAAGTCAATATTTAAAAGTAAAAAATTTCTCTTTTTCATGAAGGCTCTTTCTGCTAATGCTATTCTGCCTTTATCATTGTAATTTTACTTCCCAAGTAACAGAGTTTAATTACTTCTCCTATTGCAACCGATCCTATTTTGATATTTAATCTACTATTATTGGCATCGTTTCTGCTACATTTCATAACTTTTATTTTGATTTGGTTTAGGCCTATATTTTGTCCAAAATCTTTCTTCAGTATCTTCTCAATACCCTCAGCCTGTTCAGCTAACGAGACAATGTGATCAGCAAATCATAGCATACCGATTTTTTTCGTCCTTGAATGCTTGGACCACATTCAAATTTTTTTTCAGTTCCTTCATTGCTTCTTCTACATACAAGTTGAATATTAATGGGGATGGACAAACTTGTTTCACACCCTTTTTAACTGATGCATCGCTCTCATGATTTTCTACTATTATCACAGACACTCTATTGTTATATAGATTACTAGCTTCGAGCCCGTCAAAAATGACGGTTTGAATGCAATATCCTGGCAGTTCATTTTTTTTAGTTGGTTAATTATATGGAATTGTTATTACATAATGCTAATGGCCTGGATTTTGTAATGTTCTATATATTTCATTTGCAGTTCACATAGCGATACAGTAGTAACTTCTACTGAATTATTGACGATGGAAGTATAGAACCAATAAAATTGAAAACAAATTAGGAATCCCACAAAAACTTTTGCTGTCAATGTAATATCAGTTTTATTCCTGGTCCAGGCACAATTCAGCACGATAAATATGAAACTTCTTTCCCCCGTAATAAATAATACTTCCAGTAACATGGCGCTTATGAAAACAGTTTAAATGGTTTGTAAAACTCATTTCAGAGCGAATTATGCTGTAACAAAATGTGTCAGTTGCAATTCTGGTCAACGTAGCCCCAATCTACATTAACATTGCATTCGAAAATCATAGCTTTTATTACCCTCATATGAATAACGACAGGCAGCACCTATGGTGGTAGTCTGAATTTATTCTGGAAAAGATTGCATGAAAAAGCGAATATCGACCATTTTTAATTAAATCATCGTGATATGAGTACCATACTGTGGTTAGTTTATCAGAGTATTTGACTATGATTTATTTAAATAAATACATTTTACTTTAATGACGGAAAGTATAATATCAAAAACGGATAACGGTCATTTATCTCGGTGATACATTTCATGATTCGTATATATGGTGTAAACTTTTTTCGAGTTTTTAATTAAATTCATTGTTTATCATCTGCCAAAAACATTCTTAGGTTATGTTTTAACCTCGTTCTTATAACTGGTACAGATAAAATAACGCAAACATGGAATACTCTTCTCCTTGCATTAATTTTTGCATCTAGTTGTCATAAATAAACCAAAAGCAACATGTAAATTTAAACGAACATACCAACTGTAACTTAGTATCAGAGCTTAGTAACATATGATTGCCTCGCATTAATTTTCTATCTCTGCTCGCCGCTATTTGGCTGCAAGAATATCTTTGTTGAATTGCGAATTATAAATTGAAATCATTTGTAATTATATCTTTTGTGATATGAGTACCTTATTCTGGTTAGATTATCAGAATATTTGGTTATATTTTATTTAAATAAATGCATTTTTATAATTTCGAAAACGGATAACTGTTATTTATTTGACTGATACATTGCGCGATTACGTACGTTTCTCTTAGTTTTTAATAAACTTCATTGTCTCTTATCGTCTGCCAAAAAAATTCTTAGGTTATGGTTTAACCTAGTTTTGATAACTGATACAGATAGCGTCAATATTGAATCCTCTACTCCTTACATGAATTTCTGCGTCTAGCTGTAAATAAACGAAAAGCAAGATGGTGGTACGAATGTAATATGGTGGTTGATGATTGGCCGTTCTTTAGCCAATAGGTGAAGCAGCTATAGACGACGCACGCAGACGCCACGTTAGCGTTTTATATAATAGGATAAAGTATACTTCTATCTCCATATTTTAAACTTACCTTCTTCAAAATTTTGAACATCTTATCCCACCTAACATTATCAAAAGCTTCTTCTAAATCAACAAATGCCACGAAAATATCTTTGTTTTTCTTGATCATTTCCTGAATTGGCAGCTCTATCATTACCGTGGTGCCACAATCTGATGATGAAATCTTATAGAACTCAACAAATCAAATCGAAAATAAAGAATAAATTTTTTTATTATCTCACTTGGTTTTCGAGATATAGCATGTTAGAAATCAGTAATAGGTTTAGTTCCTTGTAATTTTTATGACGTTTCTTCTAGTCCAGGCTGTATTTCAACCTTACAACAACCACTAGGAAGAAAATAAAACACCTATGTCCAATTCCACCATGTAGATATAGAGGTTTTGGTGTGGTTTTTGTTTTTTTTTCTGGTACATGTTGGATCTCATCCTAACCTTCTCACTTTTGAGATACAATACCTCGAGAACTAAGCGAGATATCAAAAAAATATATACTTTATTTTCTATTTGTCTCGCCAAATTACAGACGAATTCATCATCAAATTTTTCTTCTGGTCCAGGCTGCATTTCAACCTAACCATTTTTGAGGTAGACCTACAGTATCTCGAGAACTAAGTGAGATATCAAAAAAATTATTGTTTACTTTCAATTTGTCTCGTCGAGTTACATAAGGACCCATCATCAAATTGTGGTGCCACAGTTATCGTAGAATCCCCCGTTTATTTATTATAAACATAATTGTATGTTAATCAAGATTATTCATGTAGTTTCAGTAAGTTCAGGTGTTAGATTATAGAAGAAGGCGAATGGGATTACTGGATATCGTCATTCCACCAGTAGTTGTCATCATAACACTGCAGTGGTCAAACACAAGACTCCACTTGAAATTCTTTCTGAAGTACATTTGACAGTTTCATGCGGTTCCAGGGGTTTAATCCTAGACTGCGATTCCGCCACTGACCGGCGTTGACGTGACGTTGTTTTGACGTATTCGCTGTCGACTACCAACATAATTAGGTTTATTCCTTTTAGTGCTATTGTGACCGAGCGTAGCGAGGTCACAATAATTTAAAACTGTACAATATCAACCTAAACTGATATCCTGAAGGTGAATCAGATGCAGGCGGCCGCTGGTAAGCGGCCGCAGATGTCCGATAACACAACCAGATGTTCAGTGTTTGATGTGTTATCGGATATCTGCGGCCGGTCACAATAATAAATTATCTTTATGTTGGTACATCGACAGCGAATACCTCAAAACACAGGTCAACGCCAGTCAGTGGCGGAATCGGAGTCTAGGATTAAACCGTTCCAGGCTGTATTACAATGGAATTAGTGCTTGAAAATAATACATCTTGCGACTGACAACAGCAGTATTCCAATGATATAACTGAATGTTGTTGTAGCGGAATCGCGATCTTCAGTAGACCCGGATTAATTCGATTCGATGATAGCAATATGTTTAATGTATGTTTTTTTTAACAGTCTACATATTATCATTGTAATACTGCACAATTTTTTTGGTTTAATTCTAGATGGGGATACCGCTGCCTCGCGACTGTTAACGTGTCGTCATCGTGATGTCACGTTCACGTACAGTCAATTTTTGTGGCTATAGTGACCGAGCGTAGCTGTACAATATCAACATAAACTGATATCCCGAAGGTGGATCAGATGCAGGCGGCCGCTGGTAGCGGCCGCAGATGTCCGATAACACAACCAATATTGCTAATCTTAGCGGGTTCACTGCCGGATGATGATGAAATGCGAGCTTCACCTGAAACATTGAACATCTGATTGTGTTATCGGACATCCGGCCGCTTACCAGCGGCCGCCTGCATCTGATCCACCTTCGGGATATCAGTTTATGTTGATATTGTACAGCTTTAAATTATTGTGACCGAGCGTAGCGAGGGCACAATAGCTACAAAAATTGACTGTACGTGAACGTGACGTCACGATGACGACACGTTAACAGTCGCGAGGCAGCGGTATCCCCATCTAGAATTAAACCTTTTTTTTTTAATGTTGATTTATTTTAAGTTGGTATATAGGCCTAATTGTTATTTTGTAATAGATTTTTATAGAGGATCATATGGAATTAACAGTTATTAATCTTACAAGATCACACAATATTTAAAAAAGTAAATAAATAATAAAAAGTATTTGACATAGTTGGCTGTTTCTGTTTGAGGAAACCTCTATTTTCTGTGCAAATCCCACAAGTGACATATGTAGCTGCACACTTGGTGAACATGTTATACGCATGTAACGTCATAGGTGAGGTTGGAGGAAAGTTGTTACAGACATATCACAATCTAGACTAATACCACAAACTATTACAAACAATCTGTAACTGCACAGAAATGTAGTTGGTGTCAGGAGATAGATTATTACACTAAATGCTGTAAAATGCAATTTATGTCAAATTTCACCAAAAATAAATAACCACTAATTAAAAAGTCTTGTTTTTATTCCGGAATCAAAACATATTCGTATTGCAAGGTAACAATAACAAACATCGCAATCAGTGTCACACTGCAATGTACTTCCGAAGTACGCACGCGTCGTATGTTGCTATTCGCCGACATTTTATTATCCTATTCTATATAGTTTAATACAAAAATATGCAGACCCTTTTACTATGAAGATCACGCAGTTTCTTCATCCTTTCAGCTTGCTTTTCTTGAAAAGTTATGGAACTTGAAGAAGCCATTGCTGCTCAAATACGGAAACTAATCAAAAGCACAGATTTCGTCACACAAGACTCTAGTTCACGCCATTTTCAATCACAATAAACGAATTGTATAACCGAATATTAACCACAACATTCACATTAACAAAACAAATTAATCATTGTCTCTGATTTTCAGCCAGAGTCTGAAATAGTCTGCTCATAATATATCGAAATATCGATATAATCTTTTGATAATATCGATAAATCTGAGTTAAATTTTTAGAACACTATATCGATATTTCGATACTTAAATCTGAATATTGGGGTCGATATTTTTTAAAATAAGTTATCATTTTTTTCGTTTGCTCTGGATTACACTATGAGCATCAAATTTAAGTCTCGTTCAGAGATCAGCAATCTCAAGTAAATCTTACAACGTTCCTAAAATTATTTTGGAAGAAATGGGTGCCAAGCACGAATCGTAAGCGAGCCCGTTGTTTGAAATGAGCGTGCGCATTGTCCAGGGAAATCCAACTTGGAATAAATGAGTTAACAAGAATAGTGGGAAATGTAAATAACAAATAGTTGCTAATTAAATGGCAAGAAAAGTAAGATAACTCAGAATAAGCTATCAGCATACAAAACTAAAATAAATACCACAAAAAACCCTATGAAAAAAAGTAATATAACTCGGCAATAATGCATGCTATGATAACTAAACTTCTACTCCAATAAATGCCTCAACTGTATTGCTTATTAATCTTAAAAATATACAAAAAAATGTCTGGAACATTTTATTGATTTTATTAATTTTTATGAAAGTTATGACACCCATAATGGTCATTTAAAAAAAATCAACAATCATCAACATCCCTAACGATTGTTTGACTACCAGGTGAAAGTGTTTTCGATTCGCCACGAAATGCAGGCCTTTGTGGCTATCTAATCTAGCCAGGTAATCATACTGAATATAGGGAGCCTACAGCTGAACTTGAAGTCCGAACCGGCGAAGCGTTTTGGATTTCTTCATGTCACAAAGCAAGCTGTGACAGAGGTGAAGGTGGGTTAATCGCCTTTGAAAATCTCAGCTCAGACCAGGGTTCGAACCGGGAACCTTTCGATTTCCAGTCAGACCACTGAGCTATAAGACCGCTCTATTATAGATGGTATTTTCACCAGTTTTAAAAACAGGTTTACAAATATAAAATCATAATCTTTTGACAAAATTTATTTACACAGTCAAAATTAAGTCATAATCAGACAAAAAAATTAATCATAAATCAATTTCATTCTCATTTGGATAGTTAGAAACACTGTTTTCCGTTTAAATTCCTTCTGTACCAAACATGTTTGTTTGCTGAAGGTCTCCGCAAAGGAATAAAATTCTCTATGTGAAGCATTTACATTTCTTCAAGGTGCAACATTATATTTGTGTGTGTGTGTGCGGAGGATGCCCCTTGCTTAAATTTATGTGGCATTGTAATGAAAACTTTGTTTCCTTGTTTGGAAAATATGAAGTCTAATTGAGAACACAATTTGGATCCAACATCACAGTTATATTTGACGTATATCAAAGTAATGCAGCGCGGACAGAAATAAAGTCATCTGAAAGGTTACATCGTTTGAAAACATCAGGTAATTCAGCACTCATCATTATCAGTGAGGCAACAAATCATTAAGTTACGCAGCAAATGAGAGCAGCAAGAACCGTATAATTTTGATATTAAAAAAAAAAAAAAAAACTGAAAAAGGAGGCATCCAAGTTAAACTGGCAAAAGAAGATACATCTGGATTGGTTGTTCACGCAGCTTTAGCAAAATCCTACAGTTTGATAATTATAAGTAAGGACGTCGGCTGGGCCTTGGTAAGAATTACGAGAAATTCATGATCATCATCTTCCACCGTCTCTAGTTTCCCGGGTGCGGAGTAAGAGCGCTCGCCACCTTTGCCTGTCCAAGTACGTTTCCACTTCTTGGAATCTAGACAATGAGGCACCTGCTAGTAAACACCACAAAGAGGCACATTGCGCAGCGAATTAAAAACAGTTACCTGGCGGCCAAACAATCATTTTGGAACGCCTGGCCAACAGTGCAATATGATTATTTTATTGACCTTCAGTAATAAAAGCACTATGCCGTACAGAAATACATATCATTAATTGTATGCACGAAGTCATTTGGAGCCAAAAAATATGTGGAAACCCAACTTTTAAGAAAATTTGTGAAATTTTGCTGATTTTGGAGGAACTGCAGCTCGCTTTGTTTTTAGCACCGGTACATAAACCCTTATCTTGAACTTCAAACGGAATCAATTGATTTGCAGTGTAGTAACATTTTCAAGTAAAAATATTTAAAGTAATCATTGCTTTAATTTTATAAGAGTCTTCCGATCATATATGTAGTTTGATCAGTTTCTTAATTTTGCTTGTAGTTTATTTTCACTTTTAGCACTACTTATATGTATGAAAAAATATTTTTCAAACTAAACTATGCAAAAAAAACACCAAAAAAACCGAAAAAGAACCATTGCAGTTATTGTGGATTGCCGACAGAAGTAAAAATTTGAAACTATGAATATCATAAGCGCAATACATCATACTTATAGCTACAGATATACTAAATAGTAATGATTTTGTGGGATCATAATGATCTGATGACAGGTTTTTCTATTGGCTGCGCATTCCGCCCTTGCCTTAGCCTAAACCTATAGTGCTACTAGATACAGGGGACCTACAGTTTAACGGGGAATCTGAACCACAGAATCTTTCTGACGTACATCAAACTGTGCCAGAGGAAATGGTTGGGTTAAGGGTCTATAAAAATCCTCGCCGAGACAGGGAGTCGAACCGGGAATCTTTCATTCACCAGTCATACACTTTAAATACTGAGCCACCAAAACGCTACAGAAATAATGTTAACATTAGCATGTCGGTGACACGAACTCATAAGCTTTAACCCATTGAAACATCGCTCTACGCGCCTAAGGAAGTTTTCACTTCAAAAACTAAAAATCTAAATTAATACACAACCCAATGGTTCGTCGAATTTTCCCGAAACAGATGTACCAATCTATTATGTCAGAGGCAAGATGGTTAATTAATTTCTTCAGGTGCCTAGCACGGAACGTCCCGGCGTAGCTCATATTATTAAATACAACTCTAAAAACTGTGGGTTTGTATGAACAACGATGGCATAAATTAAGATAAAGGGGAAAGGAGGATTTAGGTTTCTATAAATCAAACTTGAACAGTGTTTTCTGTTTGTTTTAAAGTACATCTATGCACAAACCTACCAGCATCGTATAAAAACTGTGTCTGAATAAATATTTTGCGAAAAACGTTCTGTCTACATATCAAACGCGCAACAGGTGGTGGCCGTGACGGCCGCGGTCTGACTCGCAACTGGTGGCTTCTTGCGAATTCATAGATTTATATCCGTCCAAACATCGTGTAGCGCGACTATTGAAGTTTTCACTTAAAAATATATATATTTGTAGATCAAAGTTAACTGATGAGATTTCGAAGTCGGGAATAATAAATTTTCACTAGTAAACATGATCCGGAACTGCAAACAATTTAAAGTGGAAATTTACAGCTGCCTACATATCCTTATTTGTAATTATAATGTTTAATTTAATTATGTGAATTACCGATATATGTCACTTATTGTAGGGTTAAGGACTGACCTTACAACTAAACGTTCAGTTATACTGTTATTTAATTGGTATTTAAATAAAAATATGACTATTATTTAGTTTGATTTAATTACACTGTATATTTTACAATACAATTAAAATAAACTATAGAAAGCCAGATTGGTTTTGTTCGGGCGCTGTAGCTTGGATTCACTGCTCTATCATAGTACCCTGTGACTCTATTTATAAATTCCCAGTATGCTCATATTCACTAAGATTGGGATGATTTTCCGCTTAGTGAGAATATACAATTGTTTCACCATATCACTTGCTCAGCACCTTAACAATTTTCCATCCTCATTGATAATTATCTGAATACCTTCCTTCCCTCTTATTCTTTTCAACAAAACTATAAAAATTTCTACTTGCATTATTCATTGTTACTAGCCATACATGTTATAGTAATTGCGATGCAGCGCACGGTCTGGTGGCAATTTCCCAACACACCCACTCTTTCCCTTTCCTGTACCCGCCTACTTTTGCCTTCCACAAGTCTCAACTTTAAATTCATTCAACGTTTTGGTAATTTATTCATCATTTCTCTAGGCTGCTTGTTCAAATCACCGAGCTTGGCGGGTGAGCGGTAGCGCCCTGGCCTCCCACTCTGGAGGACGCGATTTCGAATCCCCGTCCGGACATCCAGATATGGCTTTTCCATGGTTTTCCCAAATCACTTCATGGTGAATGCGGGTGTGCTTCCATAAAAAGAGTGTGGCCGAATGCCTTCCCGCTCCTTCTCACATCCCTGTGCCTGAGGTCGTCTGCCAAATTGTGGTAATGGTCATCTTTTGCCTTCCAAGTACCACTACTGTTGATTCTTACACCAATATCTTTCCACACGTCATCACGAATATACACGTTGTACACTCCCACGACTCTCTTCACCCTACTACGGATTTTTTCTTAGCTTTCATTACCATATTATTAATTTTAATTGCGATGGAGCCAACGTTCCAGTGGCAATTCCGCTAGTCATCTAATTACCCCTTTTATATATATATATATATTCTTCTTCTTCGATTATTCCCTTTAAAGAGAGCGACTGAACTTGAGTAGTCATGATGTTTTTTTCTTCTTCCTTTCTTCCCAAATTCTCTTCATACGCTCGCTGTGTTCTCTCATGCGCTCTTCTGACCATTTGTTTCCTGTTCTTTTTTTGGTTTGTGTTTGGTTAAGTGTATGTTTCTTTATGATGTTTCTAAACTGTTCTCGGTTGTTTGTGTTGCCTTGTGTCCTCTTCTGTTTCAGATATCCATTTAATCTTGGTTTTACTGGAGTTTACTATCTCGAAGATTTGCCTTGTGAGCCTGTTCTTGTTCATCCTGCTAATATGTCCATAAAATTTCATCCTTCTTTTTCTAAAGTTGTCAGTTATTGTTTCTATCTGTTTGTAGAGCTCTTTTGATGGCTTCTTTATCCAAATTCCTTCACGAAAAACTGGTCCGAATATTTTCCTCAGAATTTTCCTTTCCTGCTTTTCAATGTCTCTTATTTTTGTATGACCATGAATCACTGTAGTTTCTGCAGCATAAAGTGCTCCCGACAGAACTACTGCGCTGTAATGCCTTAGTTTGGCGTTGACAGAAATAGATTTTTTATTGTAGTGATTCCAAGTAAGCTTATACACTTTTTGTAATTTTGATATTCTTTCTTGGTTGGCTATTGTGTTCAGTCCTGATGGTTGGATGATCTCTTCCAGATATTTAAAGTGCATTACCTGTGTCACTTTCCCATACCGAGTTGTAATGGGAAGATTATCTGCAGGCTTGCTTTCCATGTATCGAGTTTTTTCGTAGGAAATTCGTAGGCCAGTTTTCTGTGAAATTTCGTGAAGCTTCTCCAGTGCAAGTTTGGCTTCTTCTCTATTGCTGGTTAAAATGGCAAGGTCGTATACAAAAGCCAAACACTTAACATTGATTCTCTGCTCTTTTTTAATCCCGAGTTGAATTCCCTTTATTTCCTTTTCCCATGTCCTCACAATTTTTTCCAGAACCATGTTAAATAGAAATGGTGACAGTCCATCTCCTTGGCGAAAACCGGGTTGGATGTGAAATGCCTCTGATATTTCTCCCATGAATTTAATTTTGGAATTTCTCACATGAATTTAACTTTGGAAGTTGTACCTGTTAATGTCTGTTGGATAATCGACCTTGTTTTTCTGTCGATTTTGAATTCCTCTAAAATATGGAATAATGTTTGCCTATCTATTGAGTCATAGGCCTTTTTAAAGTCGGCAAAAGTTATCACAGTATTTCTACACCTTCTCATTTGCAAAATTGTTTTTAGGTTCCAAATCTGTTCTATACAAGATCGACCTTTGCGAAACCCTGCCTGATACTCTCCTATTAATGGGTCTGCCTGTACTTCTAGTCGACTTAACAGGGCTTTTGAAAGAATTTTGTATGCTGCAGGGAGCAGTGAAATTCCCCTGTAATTATTTGGGTCACTTTTGTCTCCTTTTTTATGGAGAGGATGAATTAATGCACACTTCCACTCTTCAGGTACTTTTTCAGTTTCCCAAATGTTTGATATAATTCTGTAAATTGCTTGTGTGAGATTTTTGTCATTTAATTTCCATATTTCGGCTACGATTCCGTCTTCTCCCGGAGACTTGTTGTTTTTCAAAGAGTTGATTATTTTCTTTAGCTCCTCAAGAGATTGTGGTTTTGAATCAGGGTTGGGTGGGGGTTTCCCAAAATGTAATTGTTCTATCGGTGGCTCGCAATTGAGAAGTGAGTGAAAATACTTGGCTAAAATTTGACAGTTGCTTCTTGTGTTGGTTTCCAGTGATCCGTCGGGTCGACGAAAGCACAAATTAGGTGGCTGATAGCCTGTTAGGTTTTCTCTGAACACTTTGTAGATGTCTCTGGTATTGTTCTTGATAAACTCCTGTTCGATTTCTTTGAGCCGGTTCATATCATATCTACATTTTTCTCTTCGTATTGTCTTTGATGATCTTTTCTGTATCTTTAAAAATATATATAAAGTTTTATTTTTATAAATGGAATGTTAAATTCCACGCCCATTTACTCGTACAATTTTAAATTTTATTTTTAAATTGATTAAGCGTTTTTGGTAAATTATTAATCACTTCTCTTGGTAATTTGTTCCAATCCCTTATACCCTTACCAATAAAAGAAAAATTTCCCACTCCCTTATGCGTGAAATCAAGCACAAGCTTGTGGTCATGGTCGCCTTTCCCCCTCCATGCACTATTCCTAATTCTTTGACCAATATCCTCCCAAGCTCCATCATTGACATATGCTCTGTACATTCTCAGCAATCTCTTCACCCTCCTCCTTTCCTCCAATCAGAGGCGGCCTTAGGGGGTGGCGAACAGGGCAATCGCCCAGGGCCTAGCTCTTGGAGGGGCCTCGCGCAGCTATCCAAGTTGATTAAAGTTTATGTTTTAAAAAATTATTTTATCTTCAGCTGTTAGTGCACCAATAAACTTGTTTAATTGATGGTAAAGTATATATTAATTACTAACTAATCAAATTTTTTTAGTTAGATTTATTGACTTTCACATTCCTATAATAGCAGGAGAAATAGGTGATATTGATGGACTAGAACTGTATGAAGAAAGCGACGGCGGTATTACAGTGATGAAATAAATAACAGAAAAAACATTAACTGAATTACTGAAGTGTACCCCACTATCGAAGTAGTCTTGAGAATTATTTCCGCCACACGTAATACAGTTGCGGCCGCAGAAAGAAGTTTTTTATGTTTAAAAATATTGAAACATATTTTAGGAAATCGATGACACAATATTAATTTTCAGCTCTTTCTATTCTTTGAATTGAAGATGAAATAGCTCATTCGTTAGTTTCTTGCGCTTTTATTAAATATTTTAGTTTCAGGAAAAGGCACAAACATCATTTTTAAATCCCTTTGCGTACACCTTCCAAGGCATTAATGTACTTCAGTTTATCCTTAATGATTTGTCATCTTTATGTTTGTTAACTTTTAATACCTCTTATAATATAATATTTTAAAACTCAGTTTATTTTTATGATGTTTGCATTTATCGTTGATCATCAGAAATACATACGATTAATATATTTTGTACAAAGGACAAGGGCCTCGCAATGACTAAGGCCGACGCTGCATCCAATGACTCCCAATCCAGCTCCTTTATCACATCATTTACTGACTGGGTCCTACGATAATTTCCACAAACAAATCCAGCTGCTAATCTTTGCACACCTTCCAATTCCTGTATTTGATAGCAAAAATGTGGGTCCCAATTACACCATCATATTCAACCAATGGTCTGACAAAAGTTTTGTAACCAAACTCCCTAACATCACTGGTACATCCTCTCATCACCCTATCCAGTAAATGATGAATTTTGTAACCATTTCCTACCACCTGCCCAATGTGCTCTGCCCAATTGAGTTTGTTATCAAATGTTATGCCAAGATATTTACACTTCAAGCATTCAACAAGCAGTTCTGACCCCACCCTATAATCATAAACAATCTTCTGTTTTTTTTATCTGTGTACCTAATAAGCTGATTTTTTTGGCATTTTCTTCATTCGATGCTGACCTACCAATTTAGATATTCTATTCAGGTCACCCTGCAGCTGTTCACTGTCTTCACCTGTTTTGATCCTATTGTTTACCATTTTATCATCAGCAAAATACCTAGATTCTAACTGTAACCCATCAACACAGTCATTCATTAGAATGATGGAAAGCAACGGTCCTAATACATTACCCTTTGGAACTCCCATATTTACTTCCACCTCTTTTGATAATGTATTTCTTACCCTAACACTTTGCTTTCTGGCTTTTAAGAATTCCTCTATCCAGCAAGAAACTTTTTCAACTAGTCCAATAGATTTCAGTTTATTTGAAACCATTTTATGGCTTACTCTGTCAAATGCCTTAGACAGATCTAGCCACACTATCAACTTTGCTTCCCTTGTCCAATTCTTCTGAAATATATTGCATAGAGCCCACCAACTGTTATTCGCATGAATTTCCTTGCTTAAGGCCATGTTGTCGATCTGCAAACCAGTTTCTTTCCTCACATACATTTCTGATATAGTTGCATATCAATCTCTCCATAATTTTGGATATCACTGATGTCAAACTATTTGCCTGCAATTTTCAACGCTATTTGTCACCCCCCCCCCCTTCCCTTCTTAATGAACCGGTGCTACTATCGCTCTTTTCCAATCATCTGGTAAACATCAAGACTCCAGACTCATTTTAAATAACATTTCAAGGTAAGGTGTAATATCGTATCCCACAATCTTTAATAAATCTGTAGTAATATTATGTACACCCACCTCATTACGTTTTTTTTAGCATTCTGAGTTCCTTCATAATTTCCTGAGAATCCATTTCAAATTTTGTAGTTTCCTCATTTATACTTTTAGGCAGATTCTGCTCTGATTCATTACCTCCCTTCACAGGATAATAGTTCATAGTTGACTCACTAAACCAGTAACTCAATAACTCTACAACTTTAAATTCTTCAGTGACTTCAACTCCATTCTTATCTACTAGGGTATGAATACTTCCCCTTCCCCTCAGTTTTCTAATATTGCGATAGTAATTTCCAGTAGCAGCGTTCAGTGGTCCTCTACCACCAATAATATTCTTCATAAACTCATCGTTTGCTTCCTTCCTTGCTCTTATTAATTGCTTGTTTAGTTCATTTAAGTATTACCTGCTGCCTTCTTGCCCCTGAACTGTGTTGCGTTTCCTTCTCACTTCCCTAACGTAATATGTAGGTTCTATACTTCTCTTTATTTTCTGCTTTGGAATAAATATTTTCTAGGATTTTTTTTTTAATCTCATTAAACTCTTCCCATTTTGCCTACACTGTACTGGTGCCATTTTTCGATTTCTTGAACCTTTCCTTGAAATATCTCTTCAGTTCTAAAGTCTATGCCTTTTTGTAATTATAACTGTTTCCCCCTTCTATTTTGGCCACTGGTTAACTGAATTTCCTAATAAACATCAGTACCGCACAGTGATCACTTATACCTTCAGTTACTTGACACCCAACAAGATTTTCATAAGACTTTATTAGTAAGATATCCATATATGGTCCCCTCGTATTTTGCTCTATCACTTGTGTAAAACTTCCTTCGCTTTGTAAATCTCTGTTCCCGTGTGTTTTTTTATATTGTTTCCTACCCAATTGACACCTGGTAAATTTAAATTCCCTCTAACAATAACCATTCTTCGGTCACCTCTGAACTGTGATTGTGGATTTAGTTTCTCTCCAAGAATCTCATCTTCATCATTCATTCTTAAATTACGGTAAGCAGCCAATACCCTGATTTTGTTTATCTTATCACCCCAAAAATCTACCCCTAGGAACTAATGGTCATGATCTATGAACCCTAGAGAACTATAGTAATCTTTGCTAACATGTATGAATATCCCTCCCACCCATGGAGGAAGGAAATATATGGAGACGACGCAAGAGACCTACACCACGCATTGAAGTGAAGCCGGGCGGAGGAGGAGTGGGGGGCTAGGCCGATCCCATACAGACACGGGGTATATGTACAAAAACCTCAAGGGGACTCTAGGATAAACGTAACGAATAATCTGGTGATGGATTATTATGTAACTCGATGAGACAAATAAAAAATGAAGAATAAATTTTTTTGATATCATGCTTAGTTTTCGGGATATTCTGTCTGAGACGTGAAATGTTTTTGGTTGAATTCAGAAGAAACAATTGGTCAAAGTCAAGTTTGATGATGGATTCTTATTTAAAAAGACAAAGCAAATAAAAAATAAAAATTTTCGATATCTCGCCTAGTTCTCGAGATATACTGTATCAAAAGTGAGGTGTCCTGAGTTGAAATACAGAAGAAAAATTTCACAAAAGTCAAATTTAATGATCGATTCTTATGTAACACGACGAGACAAATCGAAAATAAAGAATAAAATGTTTCGATATCTTTCTTAATTTTCGGGATATACTGGAATTGGGTTGATATGCGGCCTGTACTAAAAATGAATTCTGCCAAAGCCACAATGAATTACATGGTGAACATGCAGAATGGATATTTCAGTTTTTTTACTACCGCTTGTGGTTAGATTGAAATGCGGCCTAGACCAGAATAAAAATAGTTATCTTGTTACCATACATCGTAAGCTTAATTGGGAATACATGGAAGTAGATTATATCGCGATACACGTTAGATAAATTCTTTGTCCCTTATGGAACAACAAAACAATTCCTGTACAGACTTTAGTCAAACCTACCACAATCTCCATTAAATTTCCGCTACAGGATCAAACTATGTAGACATACCCACACACGCGTATTTGAATCGTAAACTGTATTTGCGGTAACAACATCGTTTGTTTCTTCAAGATTCCTAGATTGCATAGCATAATTTAACACATTTAATTTCATCATACACTGTCAGCATAAACTGCAACGTGACGAATGAAAGCGCAATACTAAATTCACTGAATCACGATGTAAAACACACCCCTTTAAATCTCATTTTCAACACTCGTTAAAAAGTAATGCTAGTCTATTATGTGCAAAATAGCAAGGTATGCTGATTTTCTACACGACACCAACAAAAATTTGAGAACAAAGTTATCCTATTGAGAGCTATGACTAAATATTTATAGACATGCTCCAAAGTTTGCAACTTCTACCGCCCACTTCAACAACGATAATTAGAATTTAACTTACTTATGAAATGATATTCCAGGTTCTTTCCTGTGTGGCCTATTTGTGCAACCGTACGCAACACAAGATGGCATTATAAAACACTTATACACATTACAAAATGAAATAATCACTGCATCTAACACAATGTGAACATCGCATTTGTTTGAGATCGCAATATCGCCGCTGCCGCCACTGCGCATGCGCGAGAGTTTATAGCCAGCTTCACCGATTTAACGTCACTTCTCCTCCATTTATTTCCTTCCTCCATGGAAGTGGGCTCCCTTACAGCTTTAGCTAACAACTCAAGAATAATCCCTTGCCCCTTCTATATGGGTGTAGGCTATGCCTAGTAAAAACCCACCTACCAATGGTGTTCACAGGCACAAACCCCAAAACAGACCTAAAGCTTCTTCCAAGTAGCATATCTGTTTCCACGCCTCACAGCGTGGTAAAGTGTGGCCGATCATGGCCAGCATGAGTTCCACCCTTGTATGCTGCGACTCCTTCACCACTTTCCTCATGTCACTCTCTCTTTGCTGGTACTGGTACTGTTAAGTTGTTTCGTACATTTTCTATCACCCAGTTGCTTCTTTAATCTATTATGTCACCCTAACTCTTGTGTGTTATTCCTTAAGCAAGCAATTCTCCTTCCACTGAAGAATCCTGCAAAGTCTTTACTTTGCTATCTGTGTCCCTAATAAACTGACTATTCTTAGCATTTATGTTCGTTCAATTCCTATTCACCCAATTCGATGTTCTGTCTATATCGCTTAATTTTTTTTTACAATCCTGACTTGTAATCATTTTATACAACTTTATGCCACCTATAAACAACCTGACCTCCGTCTAAAGATAAATAACAAAATTTTTGTTCTCGTCAATGTTAATTGTTGTTATTTTAAAATTACCTGTCATAGTTGTCTTTAAATAGAAACGTCCACTTAGCATCGTTGACTTCTATCACTGTTTGGGGTCGATAATTTCTCTGGTGTCTCAGGTGTTAAGTTGTTATGCGTGATGGGTTATTTGAGGTTATGTGGATGAATTTACTTTTTGCGAATAGAGTGGGAACTTTCGTGCGGAACTTAATTCCGCTACGTAAATTTTTATAGATAAAGTAGATATTAAGAAACGCAGGTATCAAATAGTTCTTAAATAGTAGTTGCGGAGATGTCGTATCAGCTGTATAGGAATACGACTTTGGGCAACACTTTGCAGGAAAGCCTTGATGAACTGATACAGGTGAGTGATTTATTTCTTGTTTTAAAACAGTACAATTCGGATCTCCTTTCAGTATTACATTGTGGTACAGCTATCGGTAAAAAGGAAACGCTGCTTAGGTGTAATTTAGTCTAGAATTTATTATTGAAAACAAATATATGTCAAATCGGGTAATATCTAGATCGCGATACCGCTGCAACCACTTAGCGCCTCGCGATGTAAACACTTCCCGATGGAGAGAGTATAACCTCAGTTTTTCCGTGTGTGACGTGTTCAGCCTTTGATAGATTTAAAAATACACGTTGGACCATAGAACGTAACCAATAGTAACAAAAATTATGGATTGAAAAAGTTAGAGAAAATTATTAAGTACACAATTAATAATATTATTAAAATATGTACAACATTCCAAACTGATAATTGATATCATTCATTAGCGTTACATTATTAGTGACAATTCCATTGATTTGTATTTGATTCCGTTCTTCTATATTTCCTCGCGTGGCTGAAATTGCTAATAAAATCATTCTTAGGAAGTAAAATATTTAAAAAGATTTCGTCAATAACCGTTTGCATTTAGTTTGAAACGCAGCCTGGACCATACTAACAGTGATAGATTGAAAATTTGGTATCAGCAATATCGTGTGTGATGGTTACGTTTCACTATGGTCCAGGCTGAATTCAGAAGTAAACGACAGTTGCAGCAACAGAGACGACATAGAAATTAGGTATCCACAATAAGGTGTTTGATAGTTACGTTTCAGTGTGGTCCAGGCTGCATCAAAACCTCATCACTAATGAAATTATTCCTGCTCTACTGGTATAAAATTAACTATTTCTCGATATGAGACGTATTAGTGATGGACTGCTTTCCGTGCAAAACCCTGTTAATGACATTTGAAGCTGAGAGCGGTTCCTATACGTCACATTCAGCAAGGTAGTGACGTCATACTGTCTCCATCCGGAAGTGTTTACATCGCAAGGCGGTAAGCGGTAGCAGCGGTATCGCGATCTACATATTACCCCTTAAATCTTATGTACGTGCTCATTTTATGATAGTTGATTACTCAGTAGCCTTTAAACAATTTGAGTTTTCTGCACTTATGGCAGCAGTTCAGAGATCTGTCAAAATAAAGAAAATATATTAATCCTGTGACCAGTCAGATCATATTACAGATGAATATTATTATTATTTTTAATTGTATTGAGTCTTTACATTAAGATAGCCATAGACAATGGAATAGAATCATTCAGTAGCAAAGCTTATCGGCAATACAGCAGTTGGCGTTACAGTGGAACATACATTCCACTTAATTAATGACATTAGTAATAAGGCGCCAATGTAACTTAATTCTTGTTATCATTGATGCCTTGCCATCATATTAAACAATAGCGTCATAAACTCACAAAAACAACAACAACAATAAATACCAGTACTGGAATCCTAGTGCCTTATGCTATACCATGGAATATCAGCTTTTGACTCTCCCTTTCAGCCTAACTGCAGCTTCTGTTAAATGCACATCTATGTGAGAAACTATTGCTATTGGTATGTGAATATTAAACCATAATTACATTTATGATTATTTACCGGCAGTAATGTTGATTGGGTTTAATTCTAGATTGCAATACTGCTACAACAACTTAACTCTCAATACAAGGATCATATTAATCTAAACTGTTTTGTTTTATTCCTGGCAGTTGTGGTTGGGTTGAAATGAGGCCAGGACAAGGAGAAAAACTTCATAAAATCTATATGGATAATTCTTTGTTAGCTGAGTTATTTTGTGTGTAGCTAAAATTGCTGATAGTATCGTGATCTAGAAGTAAAACATTGACTGTAAATATGATTCAGCTTTAATTATTTTGTATGACATCCAGGATCTATCAAAAATGGTAGCTATCATCCTCTAGAAATTTGGACGGAATGCTTGAAGGAGACATAGTACTTCTGACGATGTAGAGCTAGGGTAACGTCCACAAGGGTGGCAAAACTTAGTCACACCCCACTTGGCTCGGATTAGCACCATCGGATTAGCGCCATCGGATTTTGGAACCTATAATGTAGTGTATATTAACCAAATTCCTATTTCCTACATGCAAAAGTATAATGTTACCACATAGTTACATCAGCTCTCTTTCAATAACACCGTTTATTTCTTCTTTAAGTTACAGACCCATTTAAGATTGTTAATTTTCTCACTAACAGAGCCATATTAGAACGAACTGCTATATACACAAAATAAGGGATACCTGAACTACTTATAAATAACTTTTTATCTCAATCGGCATTACCGTCCTCGCATCCTCCCCTTGCAAGTCAACATAATGACTGAATAGATTTATAAATTATAGGAAAAAATCTTATGAAAAGCTAAGGGATCTAAGTATCTACTGCTATTTTTTAAAAAATGAGAAATAAATGTCTTGAACTACATATCTCGCAACACAAAGAAAAAAATGTGTGAAATAAATATATTTAAATTAAAAATTAAATAGCTATGCCATTTCTAACTGTCCAAATATTACCACAATCTGTAAAAAATTTGCTCACCAGATGAAAATCTATAAGTAAACAGATCCTAAAATGAACATTTCTGCTATTGAGTCTTAGGGTAATATCTAGATCGCGATACCGCTGCAACCATTTACCACCTCGCGTTGTAAACACTTCCTGATGCACAGTGTGTGACGTCACTGTGTTTCCGTGTGTGACGTGTTCAGTCTTTGATAGATTTAAAAATACACGTTAGACCATAGAACGTAACCAATAGTAACAATAATAACAAAAATTATGGATTGAAAAAGTTAGAGAAAATTATTAATTACACAGTTAATAATATTATTAAAATATGTACAACATTCCAAACTGATAATTGATATCATTCATTAGCGTTACATTATTAGTGACAATTCCATTGATTTGTATTTGATTCCGTTCTTCTATATTTCCTCGCGTGGCTGAAATTGCTAGTAAAATCATTCTTACAAAGTAAAATATTTAAAAAGATTTCGTCAATAACCGTTTGCATTTTGGTTGAAACGCAGCCTGGACCATACTAACAGTGATAGATATGATTTGGAAAAATGGAATCAGCAATATCGTGTGTGACGGTTACGTTTCACTATGGTCCAGGCTGCATTAAGATGTAAACAGTGATAGATACGACACAGAAATTAGGTATCCGCAATAAGGTGTTCGATAGTTACGTTTCAGTGTGGTCCAGGCTGCATCAAAACCTCATTGCAATGAATTTATTCCTGTACTACTGGTGCAAAATTAACGATTTCTCGATATGAGGCGTATTAGTGATGGACTACTTTCCGTGGAAGGTCCCGTTAGTGATATTTAAAGCTGCGAGCGGAACGTATACGTCACATTCAGCAAGGTAGTGACTTCATACTCTCTCCATCTGGAAGTGTTTACATCGCGAGGCGGTAAGTGGTTGCAGCGGTATTGCGATCTGGATATTACGAGTCTTCTTTGCCCACTTGAATGTTACGATTAGAATATTTTTCTTCAAATTAATCTTTGAAATCAACAAGAATAGCACAAACTTATGTTTAAATAACAAAAGGTTGTCCCTCTCCAATGGCTACTTCAACTCCTCAGTCCACATCAAACCCACCAACCTTCAACAATATCTCCATTTTGACCATTGCCACCAGTGCCAAACGTTCCTTCCCTTACAGTCTTGGCATTTGGAGTAGTCGCATAGGCTCCAATCAACAACACTTTATGAATTATTCAAACAATATTTCACAATCATTGATATCTCGCAACTACGCTCCGGCTTTGGTGAACAAACAGCTTTCACAGGCAACATTACAACCTACTCAGCCCATCAATCATCCCAAACCCACAAAAACCAACCACAATCCAGTCTTGGTCACATAATACTACCCAGGCCTTGAATACATTAACAGAATCCTTCAGCAGGGCTATGATTTCCTGCAAACCTGCCCAGAAATGAGATCCATTCTTCCCAAAATCCTCCCTGCCCTTCCCAGATCGTGTTTCAGCAGACCTCCTAACCTCAGCGAACTTCTAGTCCACAAACACAGTCTTCCTTGTCCTAACAATCAGCCCCATGGCTCTTTCCCATGCAATATACCCTGCTGCAAGATGTGCGACATACACTATGCCTCCACCACTTTCACCAACCTGGTCACAGGGGAAAGCTTTCCGACCATGGGAAACACCGCCTGCAAAACCTCACATGTAATTTATCAGTTAACTGGCAACCACTGCCTGGCTTCATATATAGGTTTGACCACAAATCCATAAAAATAAATGGCCACTGACAGACAGTGTTCACACGGAACCCAAAGCACCCAGTTGGTGTCCATGCCATCACCCATGACTCAAATAATTTCAACTTGTTTCATGGTCCATGTTATCAGTGTCCTCCCTAATAGCAGCAGCATCCTCTGAACTCAGAAGATGGGAACTTGCCTACCAGAACATACTGGGCACAAGGCAACCACCTGGTCTCAATTTTAGATAATACCCGGTCATTATTATTATTTTTACTTATGTTTATCCTTTTTTAATCCTCTGTTTGCCTCAATCCCACTACCTATATTGAACCACCACTAACCTAAGGAGATGTATACTTCATAGGCAATATTTACATGGAAAAGAAAGGAAAAATACACCCAACACTCACCAAAGTTGAAGGGAGGAAGGCAGCAGCAACACAAAACAACACACAAACAAAGAAAGTGGTCAACGTTTCCCGTCACTAGCCATTGGCCGACCGGAAAAAGGATGACGTAGCGCGGTCTTCGCGTGATATATAAGCACCTCAATAACCTACCGGCAGCAATCACTTGACAATGGCGGCAGAGATTGTGACCGCCGAAACGTCGTGGTCAAACGATGTACTAACTCGGCTAGCTATCCGAGAAAGTTTATTCGTTTACAACGCCGAGAAAATCTCCAGTCTTACAAAGAAAATACAATATTTTGCCCGAAATATTGTATTGTATTGCCCTCCTCCCGTCAGTTTTGGTGAGTGTTGGGTATATTTTCCCTTTCTTTCCCGTATATATTTTATTGTTTAGATTTTATTATATTATTTTGCTCTTTCCTCCTACCAGAGATTAGTTTTGGTATTTATCTAAGCTCATGTATATCTCCGAATCATTGCCCCTCTACTTGTCCTCTGTTTGAATTTACCCCCACCATTTTCCTGGACAACAGTCTTTATGTGAGGCAGTCTCCCACATCACCTACCTCCCATAATGTTCTCCTTCCAAAAATTTATGGCCGGCCTCGGTAGCGTGGGGCTAGAGTGCTAGCTCCACGTGCCGAAGGTCGCCGGTTCGAATCCGGCACGCGGGCATGGGTGTTAAGTGTTGAGTGTCTGTGAATGTCATGTCCATCCTGTGGTGTGTCTAATTATCTGGAAAAGCTCATCAGGCTGGCTGTATTGCCTAAAATGCCAAAAGCCATTAAAAAAAAAAAAAATTCTGCATCATTTGTATTTTTGTCTTTTCTGTGTGTACGTGTCACATCCATTATCTAAAGGTAAGTGGTAGCTCATTTCCCTATCCCAGTTTAATTGACTTTCACTACTTAGCACATTTGATTCCTTTGTTATGTATATTGCCTAAAAATTGTTTCCTTTTTCCTAGTATCATCAAACTTATGTTTAAGTAATAATTACTTGGATAACATCACCATATATTATTGGTAGGATTTACTTTTAAATCAACTGTTGATTGTTGACTATCTAACTTTCTCAGATGCTGTATGCAAAGGTTCATTCCACACTAAGCAGAAATGTTGGCTTTTGCTGCATTATACAAATGCAAATGCTGTTTGTAAAAAAAAAAAAAAAAAAAAAAAAAAAAATATGATTAGTGATGGTAATTTGAAAAGTGATCTGAATGTGGCAATGAGTTGGAACTACAGTAATGTATTGAAGGTAGTTTCTTATCACTATTTTTCATGTTTTTTTTTTTATTTTCTTACAGTATGGGCAAATCACTCCACAGTTAGCAATAAAGGTATTGCTTCAGTTTGACAGATCAATAAATAATGCTCTAGCAACTAGAGTGAAATCGAGATTAACTTTTAAGGTATGTAAATCAAAATGACAACATTTAACTAAAATTTCGTCAAGATAAATTTGTATTTGTTTTTAAATAATTTTCTCAAAAAATCTGTATCAAATGCAATTGGTATACATAGTGACCAAATATTTCTGCAAATATTTTTGATTTTTATGACTACTTAATTTTTGGAGAAAAAAATGAGTTACAGGGCCTGAAAAATGTCATTCTGGTATCACTTTTGCATGGACAAAGTATATTAATAATTATGATAATACTGACTGTGAAAATATTGCTAGGCAATGGAAATTATGGAGTACAGATATAATAAACCTATCACAAATCACAGATGATGAATAAATAAACATCAACACGCTTCGCAATATTTTGATATGTTTAGAACTGAGATGTGCATATACACCGAGACGATTGAAGTAGAGATGAACAGAGTGTGAAGGGAGGAGATGTAAATGGTGTTGGGGGGGGGATGAAGTAAACAATTAATAATTACAGGAAAGAATAATTATCAACTGTCTGCTTCTTCTCACCACTGTTGCCATCCCTTTCCCGGCAAGTCAACCTCCAGCTTCAGTCATGTGGTGAGTCTGTAATCTGGCCACATGTCTCAGCCCTAAACATATTGAAATATTCTAAGGTGTATTTGTACATTATATACCTCCTACATTGTTCAATCGTCATCATGGATTAGTGAATAAAGTCCCTCCTCAATTCTGTCTCGGTTCATAATGGTGAGTTCAGTGTGTCTCCATTGTTCCTGTCTCACCTGTAACTATTCTGCAGTTCATATATTTTTTTAAGTATTATGTCACTGTCAATTCTGTAACTCTACACATGATTTTTTTTCCTGAAGTGTCTGTGGATTAGTGAAGTGAGCTGAGTTTTGTGCTGTGTTAGTTGGTGATGACTGCACACATGTAGCAACAGGTTTGTGTATGTAATAGAGATAGCTGTTTGACTGGATACCAGTTGCTGGCACCAGATATCAGCACGAGATGGAATTCTTGATTACGAGGACAAGCAAAATTGATTATTACCTCTTATTACAGAGAAATTGGTGTTCATTCAGTACCAGAACTAATTTTTTATGTTAAAAAAATAATAAACAATATTTATATTTTTTATTTGTGTTTAGACTTATTATATACTTAACATTTACGACTTTAAAGAAAATTTTCTTAATTTATTGAGAAACCAATACCTGCCGGATACTGACCTGCTATCCGGTATCCAGCCGGATAGTTACCGGAAATCTGTCTCATCTCTATAATGTATGCTTTCCATACACAGTGTCCTAATGTTCCATCAGTTTTTTCTCAATAAGGATGTCCAATAAAAGCAGGTGGTCTTCCCTTTCCACCTCCATCGTGAATTTTATATTTTTGTTCCAGCTGTAACAAAGGAGAAATCTGTCGAGGTTGTCCCTGCCATGGGGCCAATTGATAAAAGCAGCATCCGCATACAGTTGAAAGACACTGGGCTACATGGGAGTATTTGCTAAAATTTTGGCCTCTTAGTCGTTTATGAAAAAATTTACTATGACATCTGATGAAGTGCTGTGTGTGCCTACTCCATCTGTATTTTCATTGTTGTGCCCATCATACAAGTATGATGCTTGGAGTGTGCGACAGAACAACTTAATTAATCTGGCTTGAATTGCTTTGAGACAATGTGTCTGACAGAGGGACCCTGGTGAAGAGGGACACCACATCAAAGTTCACCATTCATGTTGTTCCCTGTTTGTGAGATTCAGAAATATTGTATACAACATTTCTACTTGGTTATTTTCCCATGAAGAATATATTAAAGCATTGTACCGTTTTCCTTATTACTACATTCTCACTTGTCACTCCATGCAAAAATATTGCTATCGTGGAACATTTCATGAGGAACCCTCTGTGATTTGATTTTCAACCAACTTTTGTATAAGACTGATTGCTGGCCCAGAGGCAGCTGTTAATGTGTGGAGGGAGAGGGCGGGGCAGGGAGCTTTTCCCCTCTTCCTACAATTGATAAAACATTTCTTGAATTCTCAAATGGATTACGTGAGCTCCATCTAGAAGTATAGTGAGAATTTCAAGCTGAAAACTATGTAGATTCTTCTGAAACTTCCGGTATATGTAAACTTGAACTTCTTATCAGTATACAGTGGTGTGAAATTCTTTGGTCTTGCACCAAATTTTATGATTGTTGTGTTCCTATTGATTGTTTCCTTTAATTTTTCCTTGTGTTTTGTTTTTATTAATCCATTTAATATCCACCAGGCAGGTAAACTGAATACTTACCGTTTCTGTGACAATGTGTGGACTTTCATGTTAAATGATGTTGAATTTCGGGAAGTGCAGGAAGTTGCCAAAGCGGACAAAGTGAAGATAGTTGCATGTGATGGCAAAAGTAAGTACTATTAAGTTCTCCTTTGTAATTAATCAGTGTTAAGCTTCATTGAAAATGGATAACTCGTAGTTATTTCTTCCATTCAGAACTAAAAATATAAAGTTACCTGTAAATGTTTCTCTGTTCCTGAGTTTATAGTATGAGGCCTGTTCACAAAGCATTAAACCTTTCCTGTAACATGTGTCTTCCAGTTAGTAAAGTGAGTTCAAATCCCCATCCGGGCATCCAGATTTGGGTTTTCAGTGGTTTCCCCCAAATCACTCCAGGCAAAAGCTGGGATGCTTCCTTCAAACGGCTATGGCCGAATTCCTTCTTGTTCCTTGCCCCTCGTCCTTTCCCGCCTCTAATGACCTCTCATGTATTTCAACAAGGCATAAAGTCATAAGCAAAAAAAGAGTACAATTTTGGGGGGGGGGGGACTTACATACATTATAGGGGCAGTTAACTTGTGAGGGAATGAGTATAGTGATTACTGAAAGGATTAATTTCTTTTAAATGAACATCCATTCATTTATTGCATCTTAATTGGACAATCCATGGACCAGCTCGCTACTGTTTTTAGCCATTATGCAATCTGGATATTTTACTGATGGGGACAGAATGTTAAAAAATAGTCAAAACATATTTCAAGAGTTAAATTGATCCTAAAAGTGTTATTCCACATATTACTTGAGAGATGTTTGTTTCATATCACAGCAAAGATGAAAACCTAGGCAGCCGTAATTTTATTTTCAATTAATTACTCACAGTCTTTCTAGATTCATGAAATGTTGAGATGTTTTCTTAAAAAGGCGGTGGCCAAATTCCTTTCCTATTCCTTTACCCCAATAATGACTAATTATTATAAACCTTGAGGAGGAGTAATCACAGTAACTGCCTGATTCAATAGAGGAAGGAAGTAGCTATGTAAGAACAAAGCTTTTCACCGCATTGTAAATAAATAAACTGCTCTTGGGCTTCCAGCTGTATATAAATATTTATTTGCAGCTAGAAGCCCAAAATGAAACTCATTTTTCAGAATGCTTGGATAAAAATATCTTTTTTTTTTTTTTTACCCCTTTGGTAGACTCAGGCCATTTATGAAGTAATTAAATTAAAAAAATAGGAACTTTGAGTAGCTGTCACTACTGATGTCTCCAAATGAAGGTCTTAAATTGAACTTACCTCGTAAGGCAGTGGGATAGTAAATGAATAACCTTGGGTTTCAGACTTAGGATGCTGCAAAGTCAAAACTCCATCTGGCCATCCTGATTTTTATTTTCCATGGTTTCCTGAACTTGCTCCATGTAAAGATAGTTGCTGAATTCCTTACTGATCCTTGCCCACTGCCCTCTCCCAATTCCAAGGATCTTGATGTTAATGAGTTATAATGACCGAAGCAAAGAAAAAGAAGCCAGGGTAGGTTATATCTGTAGCTTTTTACTTTTTGTTTGCTGTTGGTGTGAAAGCCTGTGCTTTGAAACTCATATATAAGATTTGCCCAAGGATAGTATTGGAAGTTCAATACAGCATAGTCCAAAAGTAGTATCTCTGCATTTCAGCATCTGTTTTAAGTTAAGTGCCTACAATAGAGGTGCATTGCACAGTCTGCAGGAAACTATGCCACTAGGTCTCTGATAACATACGAAATTATAATTTTAGTACATGAGAAATTTATAAATTAAACTGGATTATAATCTATTGCAACTAAAACCTCATCTTTGGTTATTGTGGTATAAATATGTTTCCTCATGCTCCATTATAGTTTCTGCACCTTCTTTTGGTTACTTCTGGTCCCTATATCTCTTTAAGTTCTGTTCTGTTGCTGTTGATTGTCAGTATAATTTTATATTTCTAATGTGGTATGGATAGAAAAAGTAGTTCTGTTATTTAGGATAGTTACAAACAGGAGAGCTGTATACATAAAAAAATTAAATACTTGGGTAATCCCTTTATGGGCACTTGGCTAGCTCATTTTAGCGCCCAGGCTAAACTTTACAGTGAGAATGAAATGGATTAATTGCGGACCATTGGGTTTAGATTGGGATGCTGGGAGAAGACCTCATACTTCCAATATCAGTGGGATTATGTTTCATTTGAAGTGGTGAGTTTATCATGGGTGCATTTTTGACCCAATCCTGTTCTTTAACCATTTTTTTTTTGCCATGCAGCACTCCTGTTTTCAGCTTTTGTAGTGGCTCATATCATTACATCTTTCCACAATATTATCTGTGTTCTACATTTGTATTATACATGGTAGTTGATAGAATTTCAGTGATAAGAATCAGTGATGTTTCTTAGGTGGCCTGAAACATGGCTTTATTACTATACCAATGGATTAAAGTCAGGGGCGTAGCTACTATGGGGCTAGGTGGTCAGTGCACCAGGGCCTCTACGTTCAGGGGGCCCCCAAGCATACCTCTGGGGACCCCAAAGCGCATTTCAGAGGGCCCATGAGCCTTCATGGCAAACTGGCGACCTTTTTTTTTTATAGCTCTACTGTCGTCTAAGGGGCCCCTGAGACACAGAAAGTCCCTCTCTAAGGGCCCTCACTGCTCAGGGGGCCCCCCTAAGCACAACTCAAGGGCCTCTACCAGAAAGAAAAAAAAAGTCGCCCATCTGGCCTGAGGGCCCAAAATAAATTTTTTGCACCGGGGCCCTTGTTGACCTAGCTACGCCACTGATTAAAGTAGGTAAATGCTGGTGTGAAGCTGGAGTACAAAAGAAAAATGAGCTCATTTTTTGTTATTTTTAATTTGGATTTTTTTTTAATGTAACTAAATGATAGCGAGTTTATAAACATTTAATGGGAATTTTGTAACTGAATGCAAAATCTTTTCCCCCAAATATCCACTTGTCTTTATATATTGGCATGGTGGGAAGGCCTCTTTAATATACAGGATGAATATCTGTGTTTCAGGTCCATAACCCATTTCCACTGCAAGAATTGTTCCAGTACACTGTTTTCATATGTTGAAATCAAAGAATAATGATTCACATAGCCAAAAGAAGAGCATTTATGTGAATTGGTGCAATCACTGCTCGGCGATCGTAATTTTTTTTTTGTTTCCATTTATTTTTCAGATCACAATGAATGATAATCATCCAGAGAGAAGAAAAGGCCTTGTATATCAAGTAAACACAGAATTGTTCTGCTTTCTCAAGATGAAAGGAAACTTTAAAAGACTGTTTAAGCGAATTGTGCAACTATGTCCAGTAAAATCTTGTAAATGGAGTTATTAATATATGTGTAATTTGTGAATCATTAATTTCTTCCTTTGTGCTGAAATACCATTTAATTTGTGTAGGATCGTCGCCGCAAGATACTGTTGTGTTAATATCATATGGAAAGAAATATTCACTTGTTTACTTGTCACTAAATTAAAGAAATTTCATAACATTTAGAAGTGAAATGGTGTTAACTCTGCAATGCAACAGTTAATAAGCAAAGTTTTGCTTTCATACTCTTTTTTTTTTTTTTTTTTTTAAGTGATTGCAGACTGACATTGAATTTCTAACACATTTCTAATACATTTAAATTAAGGATTCGATATCTTGGGGGTTTTTACTTATAAACTGAGTCCTGTAATTAGTGAATTTGATCCCTATAATGAATTAATTCTCAAACCATCAATTGCCATCCTATCATAAGGCCAGTTAAAGGCAACCCTGATCTTAAACTTCAGATGACTGATGTTTGTGTATAATCAATTAACTGTTTCCAGAATAGGGTAGTTTGTAAAATTCATATTGCAGTTAGCCATTAGTTTTTGACTAGGGTCTTAATTTTTAAGACTTTTGGGAAAGTTATGAAAGTAGCCTTTAAGAATCAGTGACATGACAACTTATTTAATTAATATTTTGTTTTTCAATGAGTGGGATCCAATGTGAATGCAATGAGGTAAACATGTAAGCACTGTCCTTACCGATGAACAGTCCTTGCCCGAAATCTTTCCTCCCTTTTGTACTTTTATATGTTTAGCTAGTTGCACTTTTTACTATCGTAAGTGATGGCATTCTTTGTTATTCTTAAAGTTAAGCTAACAACTATCTTTCCTACATAATCAAATTATGTGAAAGTAAAAGAGTGCTAACCTGGGGTTTAAAAAAGAACAGCAAGTTTTCCAAACTGAAAGATCTTTCTTTAACTGCAGGACAGCTGACTGATAAACACTGGTAAGAAACTGATAGTACCATTTAATTTCTAGAAAGCTTATGATATGATAAGAGAAGTAAAATTATCTGGAAAAGTCTTTGTGTGCCAAAAATACTGAAATGAGGAAGGGGTCATATGACTGTGACTGAGAGAAAGAAACTCTTCAAAGGTGTCACGATGTAAGAAATGTCGTTTGTGAATGCTTTCGAAAATCTTGCCTATAATTAAGCAGCCAAAAAAATCTTAAACTTTGTTCAAGTAAAAGCATTGTTGTTCAAAGATTGCAGTATTTCTGAGAAACAGGTTTAACGTATTTTGGCAGAAAAAAAAGTGAAAACACTGTTCAAAAATCACCAAGGAAAGAGTATAAACTGGAATGCGGATGTGCTTGATTGGATGATCATGATAAAGAAATAATGCACAGATATGTTCTAGATTATTACTGCAGAGGGAAAACCACTAAGTCTATTAAAAACTGGAGTTATGTCCATCAAAATATTTTGCTATTGAAGTTCAAGTTTTTGTGCTTTGATAGGTCTTGACAGATAAGAATTTTTAATGGATTCAAGTGATAGTACTATCTAAAGAGCCCCATTTTATAAAAAAAATAATGAACACTAGACGACCCATGCAAAAATTTCGCGTATAAAATGCGATGAATAGTGAGATTGAATGCTGGTAATATAATCAAAAGTAGAACCATACTTTGTAGCATATATTTTCTTTTTAGTATAATAGGTACTCATCAAAAAATACCTACAACATATTACGAAACAGTTAGGAAAATTTAAGATACTCTGTATTTACGACAAACTGTCACTGATCATAACAGAATACAATCAACCAGAACAAAATGCACACAACACAACATATCAACATCTCTGTGATATTTGTTGCTGTGTGAATAAAATGTTTACATTGGAATTGTATAGCAAAACAAAAGTGTTTCAGAAACAGAAAAAAAAAATCCTAAAAGCTACTTATTGAATAAAAAAAAAGTTTCTTGACATCTCTGTGATATCTGCTGCTGGAATCTAGGGACTTTGCTCTGAACTTTCTCATACACGCTACCACTTCAAGCACCAATTTCTTAATTTATGATTTTACCTTACTGGAAACCTTAATCTCTAAAACGATATAATATTAATCGATTTCAGCTAAGTATCGAAGAAGATAAATGGCTTGACATAAAAAAAGCACGCTGTAGAAATAATATTCATATTTCTGTCCTTTAAGGGTTGAATTCCAAAAAATATCTTTTATAAAATATGGTGTGACCAAAGCAGCCACCTTGGTCATTAAAATGATACCTCATTTATCGAATTCGGTTAGTTATCAAGCGAGGTAAAAAAAAAAGTTCTAGAAATGATGATATTTTTGCCCCTTACGGGTTAAATTTTAAGAAAGTTTTTTTTCTTAAAATATGTGACCAAAGCGGATAATTTAATATTTAAAATGATACCTCATTTATTAATTTCGGTTAGGTATGAAGGGAAATAAATAGCTCCTGACAGAAAAATGCGTTGTAGAAATATTAATACTTTTGCCATCTAAGGTTAAAATTTTGAAAAATTTATTTCTTAAAATGTGGTGTAACAAAACGTAAGTTCTTACAAAGACCTCAATCTTTAAAATGATACCTCGTTTATCAATTTTGTTTAATTATCAAGGGAGATAAATAACTCGAGACACAAAAGATGCATTTTAGAAATACTGATATTTATGCCCTTTAAGAGATCAATTTAGAAAAATTCATTTCTTAGAAAGTGATGTTACCACAGCAGAAACCTTAATTTTTAGAATGGTACCCCTTTTTTCTATTTCTGTTAGATATTAATGAAGATAAATGGCTCGTGACACAAATATGCGTTGTAGAACCATTTATACATTTTCCCATTAAAGGTTAAATTTAAAAAAAAAAAAAAAAAAAAAAAAACTTTCTTAATATATATCACCAAGCTGAGTCATAACTCTTCATACTCCTACATCATTTATCGATTTTGGTTAGATATCCAGAGAGATAAATGGCTCGAAACACAAAAAACGCATTTTAGAAATATTGACATTTTTGCCCTTTAAGGGTGAAATTACGAAAATTTCCTTTCTTAAAATATAATGTTACCACGGTGGATACCTTTGTCTTCAATATGATACCTCTTTTATCTATATCGATTAGATATCAATGGAGATAAATAGTTAGCGACACAAAAATGTGTTGTAGAAAAATTTATACTTTTTCCCTTTAAGGGTTGAATTCCAAAAACATTCTTTCTTAAAATATGTTCTCACAAATCTTAGACATTACTCCTTAATCCTACTTCATTTATCGATTTTTGGTTAAATATCCATGGAGATAAATGTCTGGATACACAAAAAACGCAATTTTAGAAAAATTGATATTTTTGCCCTTTAAAGGTCGAATTATGAAAAATCCTTTCTTAAAATATGCTGTTACCACGGCGGATACCTTAATCTTTAATATGATACCTCATTTATCTATATCAGTTAGATATCAAGGGAGATAAATAGCTCGTGACACAAAAATGCATTGTAGAACCATTTATACTTTTTCCCTTTAAGGGTTGAATTGCAAAAAACTTCTTTCTTAAAAAATGATGTCACTCCTCATAATCTTACTTGATTTATCGATTTTGGTTAGATATGCGGCCATGGTTCCTTCTATAATCTGCTGGGTAGGCTTATGGTATTGTGGTTTCCGTTCTTTTATGACATGGCAAGGTTGTGGAGAAAGCTGGTACGCTGAGTGCGTTGGTTTGCCTTGACGCAGGGATTTCAATCCAGCAAAGCGGGATCCCGCATCATTAAACAGTCTGGCGGATCCCGCACAAAATTAAGCAGCGAAACCGTGTATCAGTCTGCGTGACTTGTTTTCCGGCCTCACTTGGTCTCTATAGGACGTATTGCACTGTTTGCCTGTACCCTTGCAGTTGGTATTTGACTCGTGTGAACAAACGTTTGGTTTTGTCAACCCTCATCATTCCTAAGTAAATAGATCCACTTTTAAGTAATTATTAAAACTTACGTTTGTTTTGAGCATACATTTCTATAATTTATGTTGCGTATTTAGTACGATTTTCTTATTATATAATAAGCATTTTTTATGTGTTGCACACGTCATCTCTATTTGCAGATAAAGTAATTGTGACAATTTCCTGTATTTGCGGCTGAAAATTTGATTATTTGTTGATACAAAACTAATGTTTTCGCAATTTTAACGATTCCATACCTATTTAATTAGCAGTTACCAAAAGGCAATTGTATATTCTTTGACTTATTGTCACCTCAATGCAATTGGCTGCTGCAATTCTATAGTGGCACGTATAGTACTTCTTCTGAAATTGCACGATGATGGTCATGGGCGCCGGCAGGATTACTTTAAGGGAGGTGCATTTGTATCTTTTTCATACATTATATATAACACTAATTACTTATTAACTAAGGATACTGAATTTATTGACAAGCAGTTGAACAAATTAAGACAACAACCTAGGGGCCTTAAGTTATTATTCAAACATTCAGTCAATTTAATAATAAAATTTTTGTTTCTTAATATTTTTCTGTGTACAGTATATTCTTTCATAGCAGTGCATCCTCTTGCACCCCCCTTACGGCGCCTGTGATGATGGTCGGTACATGGGCGGATCTCTTCACTGATGGTGTAACCGTGGTCTCCAGGCAGTGGCGTAGCTAGGTCAACAAGGGCCCCGGTGCAAAAAATTTAGTTTGCTTCGTGTGATGGTATAGGCCCCCTGAGCTGAGGATGGGGGACCTTGAGTTGTCCTTAGGGGCCCTGTGAGCAGTGGTTGTGGGCCCCCCTGAGTGAGGGGCTCCTGTGACTCAGGGGCCCCTTTAGACGACGGTAGAGCTAAAAAAAAAAGGTCGCCAGTTTGCCGAGAGGGCTCGTGGGCCCTCTAAACTGCACTTTGGGGCCCCCAGAGATGCGCTTTGGGGCCCCTTGAGGTATGCTTGGGGGCCCCCTGAGCGTAGGGGCCCCGGTGCACTGCACCGCCTAGCCCCATAGTAGCTACGCCCCCGTCTCCAGGGTCTGGGATGGGTTACTTGTCTTCGTCAGCAGTTGTGGGTCTATTGTGCGTTGAGATTCTATAAGCCTCTTCACGTTGAGTTGTTTGCTGCGCGAGTTGTCGATTTTCATCGTTAGCAGAAGCAGTCATCAGCTTTGAAATGTCTGATGTCCTGAAGTCTGACTGTATTGGTGTCATGGCATCTGGAACGGGAACGTGCCAGCGGAGTAGACACTCGAACTTCTTCTTGCCCTTGCTGAGGTATTACCTAGTTGTACCATTGATACGCTAAGCCTTGTAATGTATTATTTCTAGGTTTCTTTGTTTTTCCCGCTCTAAGCGGAGAAGTGTTTCGCGGCATGAGGATCTTCTCATCTCTGGGCAGATTTGTTCTTCATGTGTGCGTTCCTTGCATTCCCATTAGTATTCATATTCAAGTTTGGTTGAAGAATGGAGGAAGGAATTCCTCCATGGGTTGAAGTTGCTCGGTCGTCAATGTTGTCTTTCCTGCTGTCCTATCAGCCACACTGTACATCAAAAACAGGTACACCCAAACGATACAGACATCAGCAAAATCTCTCACACTAACAAGCATCCAAACATAATAACACACAACCATCAACAGTCAGATTGGCTAAGCGGTTTCGTTGCTGGATTTAAGTTTTGGTTGTAGACATGACCATGGGTTTGAATTCCACACCTAAGAAAAATATTTTATAAGATGTTTTCTTGGTTCTGTGGGTGAAGCTGTTTCGATTTTCTAGAAACCTGACGTTTCTTTCAATCTTCCTGTGACTCTCTGAAGAAAGCTATAGCAAGATGACTGAAACGACAGTTTTTAATAAAATTGACGTATCTCCATTCCGACCGCGGAAGTCAACGCAGTCAGGCTTTATAAGACTTTGTTTATGTATTGGGCTAAACATTCGAATTTTGATGACTGTAGTGTGTTGTGCAGATTAATTTAATTGAATGTGACGGAGTTTTAAATCCAGTTGATTGAACATTACGTTGAGACAACAGCATACTGACTAGTTGATTCTTGGCTGTCCGGGTGACGCCGCGTCATGTTCATCGTAGCCGACGTTTCTTCTTCCAGGATTCTGGGGTCTTCTTCCAGGGCAGAACTGCCCTGGAAGAAGACCCCAGAATGAGGGTCGAAACGTCGACTACGATGAACATGAAGCGGCGCCACCCGGACAGCCAAGAATCAACTGACTCTGGCTGCGGAAGCCTACGATTACAGCATACTGGGCTAAGTGAGGGCATATGAGTTTTTCATATATTTTAATTGGCACAGTTAAAACTGTAGAAAATGGTCAAAAGAATGTGAGTATTTATTACCTCCGTATTTTAGAACCGCTGTATACTCACAGTACCAAGCGTGAGTCATAGTGCCCGGGTGATAACGGGTCGGCGCATTTGAACTAGTCACGTGCCAGTCCAGTATCAAGCGCTGAAGATATTTTTTAGGTACGCAAAAATTAGGCTAAAATTCGTTTGTAGATGTCACACGGAATTTCTCCCGGCACTGACAGTTCATTTGTTTAATGTTGTTTTTAAGCAAAGTTATTTGGTTAGGATCGCCTGCTTGTCGTCACACCGCTCGTTGAAAAATTAATTCTCTCCTGGTAAGTGAACTTTGGTGCATAAGTGTTGAAAGCTTAAATTGTTAAATTGTAGTTGTAATACGAAATACCTCTGTGCATTAAATGGAAATGTTTTATCCAGTGAATTTTCAAAATCCAAAACCGTCAATAAGCCTTGGAAAAATTGTAAGCAGAACAAAGAATTGTACTCTGTACAAACAAAAGGAGACAGAACCGGAGAAAAAGATAACTAAGAAAGTGTTTTATTTTAGTAACGGACAATGATGACTGAGATGAATGGGTTTTTTCCTCTTTCGCTTCACCGGAGAAAAAGATCCTTGAACGCTCTGGCCTCGCATTCGGGAGGATGCGGGTTCGAATCGCCGGCCGTGCATCCAGATTTGGGTTTTCCATGGTTTTCCCAAATCACTCCATGCGAATGTCGGGATGCATGGCCGAATTCCTTCCAGTTCCTTGTCCCTAATCCCATACCGCCTCTAATGGCATCAACGTCGATCAGGCGTAAAACCATAAGTAAAAAAAAAAAAAAAAAAAAGATTCCAGCCTGTACCCGAAAAAGATGCTTTACCAATAACTGATCATTTGCAGGCGTGGACAGTGTTACCATTTGAATAAGAATATTTAAAATTAGTATATAAAACAAATATCGGTATCGTGTTCATTTTATATCCAATAATACAGGGCGTTCGCCGGGAAACGCAACCCACTGTTAGCGCTACAAGGAAGAAACTGCTCCCGGCGAGCGAGCGGTCAGCTTCCGGCATTGTTCGACCGTCGGCCGCGGACTATTTCATAATAATTACGCTTCATAAACTTGTATGTGCTAAGCATTTAAATGTGACGTAATTCATTAGCTTACCTTATAAAAGATGCTGGAAGTGTTGACCCTCTTGTGTAATGCACATTTCACATCTTCTGAACATATTTCGAGACACACGCTGCCCTAACTGACTTAATGATTTTTTGGGTGACTGTTCTAGTCGAAAAGTGATAACGTCAATTTTCTCCTCTGTGAGAATACGGTTGACCGACAGTCTCTTTTTGTTAAAAAAATGAACCCGTTTCTCTTACTTTTTTAACCAGACGCAGAATTGTTGATTTAGCTGGCAGTAAAGCGCCAGGAAATTCGTGACGAAATTTACTGCGACACTTTTTAAACGACTTCTTCTTCACATATGTATCGTAGAGAAATATTCTTTGTTGCAAACTGTAACGTACCATAATTTTACTCACACTCAAACACGGTACAGACAGGCCCGCCGTAAGCGGGCGTGCAACGCGTGCGCCGCACGCGGGCGGCACATCGAGGGGGGGCGGCAAAACGAGCGATCGACAGTCGCCGCCCCGCGATAGTTGCCACTCTATTGTCGCCGCGACGAAATTTGCAGCGTATTATGTAAGGGGCGACCTTTTTTTTTTTTTTTTTTTAGCTCAACAGCTGCTTCGGGCGGCCGGCGACACTCGGAATGGCAACAATGGGGGCGGCAAATAATGTTTGAAGGGGCGGCAATCTCACAGTTTTCTCACCCGGTTCGGAAATTTCCTAAATCCACCACTGGCTAGTTAGACAGGGGGCGGCATAATTGGTATTGCACGCGGGCGCTCAAACAGCTAGCGGCGGGCCTGGGTACAGATTAGTAAGAGTATGAAGCTCCAAACCAGCCAAACCGCAAACAAACGTTTATTCACAACACTGATTAATAAGAGACTGAAGTCACAAACTAGCTACAATGCAAAGAAACCGTTCTTAACAATGTAAGGGTCCCATTATACTGCGTCACTGCACTGTTGGGGCAGCGGAGGTGTTAAACAGTGCGGTGATTCACGGTGCCGTGAGTTGCTGGCTCCACTGTCCGAGCAAGTTGCCGACGGCAACAGACTGGGAGGGTAGCGTTTCCCGGCGAACGCCCTGTATTAACGATATTCTGGTAAGAGAAAACAGCACATACTGTCTTCTGGAATAAACAGGAGAAAATCTAGAAACATCATTATGAAATTTCTTCAGCCTTCTCCAGAGCTGATCCAATAGTAACACCCTTCTTTCACCTTTCGAAAGCTTGAGATCTTTCAACAGTCAGTATGTGAGAAGCAGGAACAATAGAGCAAGTACTGCGAGAATGTGGAACAGTGCCTTATATGAAGGTCTTACGATAACTTGGGCTTCAAGAACTAAGAAGAGCCGATAAGCTCTGTTCTGAGAGACACTGATGTTGCTAGAATGAATATCAGAAGTAGCCTCACCAAATAAAACGAAATTGTAAATTGAAAAGACGAATATAGCGACTGAGTATAACCCGTAGATGCTGGATTAAAATGTAAAAGGAATAAAAAAGATGAAATGCAGTCATAAGCTAGAGGTGAATAGCCACCTGAAGAAACAGTTGATTTGAGATTTACCACAGGGTACGTTTCCAAGAATACTTACTTCTTCATAATACGAGTTTTTCTAAGATTCTTTCACTGTTTGCTTCTCTTTCGACAACTTTCCTCAGTTCCTTTCTCACTAATCTACAAATTCATTTGATGGTCGTTCCTTCCATATACTACTACCAATTTTTTGGCCACTACCAATCCAGACCACATTGCCCATCCGATGTACACTATCTGAGCACTTTCTTCGTCTCCTTTTCTCCAGCGATTTGTCATAACATATGCTGATTGTGTTATGCAGCAATTTCTAACAACAAATTTAACTGCCTTCATTGTATTTCCTCCTACATCCATACCTACCTGACAACCATAATATGTATTTTTTATATATGGCTTTACGCCTCGTCGACGTCATTAGAGGCGGGATTGGGGACAAGGAATGGGAAGGAATTCGGCCATGGCCTTTTGAAGGAAGCATCCCGGCATTCGCCTGGAGTGATTTGGGGAAACCATGGAAAACCCAAATCTTGATGCCCGGACGGGGATTCCAACCGGCGTCCTCCCGAATGCGAAGCCAACACGTTAACCGTTCACCCATCACGTTCGGTCCATAATATGTAATCTTTTGGACTGTACGACTTTCTGAACCTAAAGAAACTGGTACTAAGCCTGTACCGATAATTTGTATGTCATTTTTGCAGTGCTGGTAGCAGTTCGTAGTTGCGCAGTCTCTCGTATATCGGCGTTTTTAATTTAATTTGTGGTGACTTTTTCTCAAAACAAGAGCGCAAACATGAAGAGGACAATATATCGAAACAGTTAATCCTAATTTCAAAAGGTCAGTACCAGTTTCAGGAAAATTCCGAAAGTCGTGCAGTCCCCGTTATTCTGCCAACCATTTTAAGACCCTGAACAAGTTTTTGTAGTCCACTGTCTACATTATCCCTCAAAATTAATGGTTATAGTCCACGAAAATTTTTTAACAATAGTTTTATGTTGGAATACTGGTTTAGGAATTCACAATTTCTTGGCTGACATCAATAAATTATATCACTCATTATCTCTCGTTGTCACTAATGGCTACCACCGAAAAATTTTACTAGTTTCAGATTAATTCAGAAAGAGAGGTAAGTTTTAATACCAGTGAGCTCTCATAGATTCGTAGACCATTATCTTTTTAAGTATTATCGCCTATGAATTTGGTAATGATTAACTCCGTTAATAATTCCCTACCACCAGAGATTCCTGCTGCTGTTGATTTTCATTATATTTCCTCAACATAATTACCTTGTAAAATTCCCGGAGTGCAAGTATTTTTTTTTTTTTTTTTTTTTTTTTTTTAAAGTTTCTGTTGTTCATAGAATACTTTGTAGGTGACTTTTCAGAAATTTTATAATTTATTCTGATAGAGTTTCATCTGTCAGATCAGCTGAAAAAAAACATCTTCACAACAAATTTAAGTTACAAAACACAGCAAGAATAATTACAAGAATTTACATTCAGGGCCGGCTTAAGGAATTTCGGGGTCCTCTGTGAAGTTTGATGTCCGGGCCCGCCACTTCTTTTCTAGACGTACTTTTGCCTACACTTTGATAATTTTCATGACTTTACACACACACACACACACACAAATATATATATATATACACATATATATAAATATACATATATATTCAACGTTTTATAAACTTAAAATCAAAATAAGTATATTTTTTTATGCCAAATTCTACATTTGTCAGAAATAACGTCTGTTTACATATAATACTGCCACATTGGTTTATTTTTTGTCTCATCTTTCAACAACAAAAAACTTGGGATGATTTCACAAGTGAATTAAATTATTTATACAACGAACCAAGCGTCTTTATCATGCGAAGTTTGTGGAGTTCGCGGCTCTACTAATTCAAGCGTAAAGCACAAAGCCACGATAACCGCACGTCTCCGTGCCTACCACCCGCCTTTCCACCGCTCTAGCGGCCCATTCACAGTACAACTTGTAGGACCCACGTTCATCCGATTTTCGATCCTTGATGGGGCATAAAAGGGTTAGAGAACTACATGCAGGACGTGTTGGATGTTGGGACGCCCAAACAACCAACTCGAGTCCTTGCTATCCAACAAGATATGGTGTTAGATCATGTTTCGAGGAAAAATCCTGCGAGTGTGTGGTAAGAACACGTGGTGTGCCGCCAGAAAATACGAGTGGAAAGGACTGCTTGGAACATTTTGATGGACTCCTTTTACTAGCGTGAATGGGTGAGCGCATCCAGTTGTAGTTGTACACGGATGTCCTGTAACTTGGACCGTGAAGAAGGCGCTTTACTTTACATTAAACTTGTAAATTAGTCGCTTAGGTAATAACACCATTTAGTTCATTGTTATTTTTACTGTAAGATCGTCAGAAAAAAACAACCACATTGTTGTTAGCTAAGAGACAATGGGCAAAATCTCGTATTAAGAATAATATATATTGCATCGTAAGCAAAGCGGATGTAGGATTTCACACGAAAGTTCCGCACTTGCGGATGCGGAGATCCGTTACATCCCTAGTGTAGAGGTCAAACAACGATTAAAGGTCGGGCCACACTAGACTGCACCGACATCGCACCGCGTCCGAGCCAACACTCGGCCGTGTGTCGGCTCGCCCCTCTCGCGTCCACACTGGTCCGTAGCACGGCCGTGTGACGGACGGGTTCCTTCGCGGCCTTCTGTCTCCTACAGAGCGGGGCGGTGTAACGGTTAGCGTTCTCGTCTCGCATTCGGGAGGACGGCGGTTCGAATCCCCGTCCGGGCATCCAGATTTGGGTTTTCCATGGTTTCCCCAAATCACTCCAGGCAAATGCCGGGATGCTTCCTTCAAAAGGCCATGGCCGAATTCCTTGCCCCCATCCTTGCCCCCCATCCTTTCCCGTCTCTAAAGACCTCGATGTTAAAAAGAGACGTAAAGCAGTTACAAAAAAAAAAAAAAAAAAAAATCAAAATCAATCTCCTTTAACGTATACACTTGGTTGTTTCACGGAATTAATGTTATACCTTAAGAGTGATTTGGGGATCGTAGCTGCGGCTAACACCCGTACATTATTATAGAGTACTGTACTTCATAATCTACGAACATAATAAACTATGTTAATTTTTTTTTTTTTGCCTGACTCCTGTTATAACCTCACTGTTTGATCTCTAATGCACAAATGCAAAAATGATCGTCACACTGTACTGAATTGAAAGAATCTCTTGTATCTCTACATAGTCTCAAAGAAATGTTAAGCGTCTCTCACTTCACATTTAACATTTTTATTTTGTCTGAGGCTACTTTCGATTCACTCATTTTTTTTTAACAAAAAAGAATAAGATTATTATACATTTTAATTTGAATACAGAATGCAAAGATTTTGTAAAATAATAATAGTTTCATGTGATCTAAAAAATTCATGTCACAGAGTTTCTTATCGGCCGCGCAGTACACCTATATTGTTCTCACTTAATTTGTAAAGGCGACCTACAGATTAACGAGAAATTCGAACAACGGAGCGTCCTAGCATCTTAGCATTAACAAATTAAAGCTATGCCAGAGGTCAATTTTAAGACCCTATAAAAATTACAGCTGAGACAGGGATTTGAACCAGGGATTTTTAGTTCCCCAATCGTACACCGTAACGTGAGAAGACAATCCGGATGTAATCAAAAATTATTATTCAAACATAATAAAATAAATGTACTTTTATTCTATATAATTTCTTTTGCAATCCCAAAACACAAATGTACTTTTATGTGATTGAATACATATTTTTCAGTACTTCTAGATTCAGATGCTTCCGGCGAGTGATTTGGGTACTGTGGTGTGACAGCGTCACCCACAATGAATATAATTAAATTATTATTAATTATATTCATAATTCCTTTTTTTATTATATTCAAATTTATTAATTATTTAGTCTTGCAACGTGTAATTAATTGTAAATAATGAGGGTTGTCTGAATAGGTTAAATGTATGTTTAAACCAGGGCGGCCAAAGGTATATTTTATTGTAAATCAATTTTTCTGTAAACGCATGGCTCAGAAGGGCTGAATATCGAAGGCTAGAAACTGCCATTTCGGCGGTTGAGAGAGGAACAATGGAGCAGGCGAGGCGACTCGATGGCGCCGGGACAGCCCGGCTTGAGTCCCGTTCGAAATCGGGCGGTGACCTACCCCTACCCCGCTACTACCCCGAAGGCCACGTAGGAAACGCGCGAAGGAGGCGGCGAATGCGACGCATGATATTAAACACGTGACGACGGAAATGTGTAGATAGCCAATCCTGAACATTTATTGGGGTCTACAATACTAATTCCGTGGAGTTCTTTTACATGTGGCGAGCAACTAGCCGAGGAAGAAGAAGGAGCCATTTTTAGACATCACTTCTGTCCAAGACGAGCTGATGAACGGACGTGACTTCTGTCCAAGACGAGCTGATGAACGGACGTGACTTCTGTCCAAGACGAGCTGATGAACGGACGTGACTTCTGTCCAAGACGAGCTGATGAACGGACGTGACTTGGGTCCAAGACGAGCTGGTGAACAGACGTGCTAGCCGGCACGCTCTCTGATGATCATTGTGGTTGATCATTTCTTGCTTTGGGAAAGCGAGATGTCGAGTGGCATGCTTGCCATTATTTGGAAGTTATGCTAATAACGCGGGCGTAGCCGCTTATTTAGCTTCCATTGCTGCAGTGGCATTGTGTTTGTCGCTCACCATCACGGCGATGATTCTATGGTAATGTACCAGAAACGACGGTCACTATCCAGTGGATTTTAACAGACTTATGTGCCCTTAAGCGACGCCTGGGTTAAGACTCTGCTCCCGTCACTTAAATTCTGAGCTAGCTGAATTTATATTTCGATTCAATTTTTTTTTAAGCATCTTGCTGTTTGTTAATTCAATTTTGATGCTTTTCATTCACTTTATACGGCGCCCCCTGGGATTTTCCTTTGTACAGTAAAATGTTAGCTTCAATTTGATGGCCTGTGTTGCCATGTTATTTCAATGTTAACTTTGCTGTTTTTATTACTTGTTTGAGATATTTCATTCAGTTTTGTTTGCTTACTCCGGCGAATTGTAAACGTCGGGTATTGCTTGTTTTTGCTGATCTAATTGTGTTTAACGTAACGTTAATTACTACCCGACCTTGTAAGGCCATAAGACTCAATAAATGAGGTTTTATTTTGTGTCTGAAATTCATGGTTCTAGTTAGTAACCTATTAGATCCCCTTATAGCATCCATTATTATATGTATTTTTTCATTTTCAGGAATTATTTTAGATTTTAATAATTCCCCCCTCCCTTTTTTGGCAACTCACGTTTTCTTAACGGTAGCCAACAAGCGGTCTCTTTACAGTACGGAAGGTCCCCGATGCAAAATCCGGATCTCGGATGCAATTTTTACAAGCCTTAAAATCGACTTTCACCTCTGGCAAAGATTTGATTTGTTAATGCGAACATGCAAGGACTCAACCTACATTTTACGAATATCTGATGAACCTGAAGTGAGGCTGAAAAAAAGGACACTTTTCTAAAGCAATCAGTAACGTTAAAACAATATTTAGTCGTAAAGAACCGGAAATTTCCGAACTGTTTCTATACAGTTCTCCATATCGACCAGACCAACAGCAGACCGACACCGGGCCGCACCGTCAGAAAATAAACCAAATTTATCCCGGCCAACACACGGCCGACACGCGGTGTCGTTTGAACTCACTTCAATCGAGTGAGCGACAACAATAAGAAAAGTGACGGTGCCGTGCGGGCCGGTGCGGTGCGGTCTAGTGTGGCCCGACCTTAAAGAGGCGGACAGAGGTTTCTCTAAATCTGTGTACAAACGGGCCAGCAGTTTATTGCGGCGACATCAAATGAGTCTGGTATTTCCCAAGAAGCCGGCAACCGACTGGAACAGAAATGGAAAGCTATATCGTCGTCGGTTCGAGATAATATCGACAATCGCGGTAATCGTCAAATTTGTCCTGTTTATGGGAAAACATGATTAACAATGAAGCTACTCTCGGCACTAAGACTATTGTAAACGCAGCTTGTTAACATTCTAAATTTGTAAATTAGCAGGAAAATTGTTCGTTAAGGACAAATATGGAGCCCCCCCGCGATTGCGGTTGCCTTTAACCGGCCCTGCTTATGAATGAGTTATTCCGGTTCTATCATGATCCACACTTATCATAAGCGTTAACAAATGATATTGCTTGTTTATCTGAGTAACGCTTGTATGGTATCAACGAAGCGATTTTGATTCCTTAGACGATTCTACTAAGTATTTGTTAATTAAGGAAACAGCATTGTTGAACTATGTGGAGGTTATATTTGTAATTCATCTTCGCCTAATTTGGCACGTATATGGAATTTGCGATAAAACAAACAGCTGCCAAATCTTATTGCTCTTATTGCTCATTAAAATTATTGTTTCCAGTAGTTAATTCAGTGTCAATGAACATTATGGTTAAAATGTTTAAGTAACGGTTGCGGAGCTAAAAATTTCAAAATTCGTTGACTATGACGTCACTTCAGCTGATGATCGACGTAAATAGTATAATGGTGGCCACTCCATGAAACCGAACCCAACAATTCGCCAGAAGATTAAGCCGGAGATACATAGGCATCAAGTGTCTCCCCTCCCAAAGGAAAGGCCTTGGGTAAAGGAAGGAAAGGAGTTCGGCCATAGCCTATTAGAGGAACCATCGAGGTATTCGCCTGCAAGTGATTTCGGAAAACCATTAAAAATCGAAATCAGGTTGGTTTACGCAACCGCTTAATGGAAAGTAGCTCAAAACTCTTCCAAAAATTATGTGATAGGAGTAATTTGTAGACACCGCCGGTGCTTTCGACAATCTCTGGTGGCCCACGCTGTTCGAACGCCTAAGAAACATCAACTGTCCAAAAAAACTATACAACAGTTTTAGAGATTATTGTAGAAATAGATATGCTAAATTGCGGTGCCACAACAAGCACATAGAGAAAAAAACTGACAAAAGGTTGCCCGCAGGGATCAGTGTGTGCACCAATTTTCTGGGACATTGGCTTGGAACCGGTCATGGAAACACTGCAACAAATGCACTGCAGAATTGCTGTGTGTGGTGGCTTTTGCCGACGATCTCGCACTTCTGATAGACGCGGGCACCAGACAGGAGCTTGAAACAAAATGCAAAGCTGTATTGGATTGCCTGAGTCAGTGGTTCGCAGAAGTTAAATTAAACCTAGCCCCGCAAAAGACGACCTACATGTTCCTAAAAGGAACACTCAAACGAAATCCGGTAATTAAGATACAGGGAAAAACAATAAAGAGAAAAGCAGTATTCCGTTACCTTGGTGTGAACCTGGAGGAACAATTGAAATTTGTGTCTCACATGGAGGAAGTATGTGGACGAGCAGCACTGGTAATGCACAAATTGATAAGCATTGGCGAGCGATGGTTCAATCTGCCTCCGCTCATCATAAGAAGATATCATGACGCAATACTGGCCTCCATTACTGGATACGCTGCAAGCACTTGGGCCAAGCACCTAAGAAAGGTCAAACCAAAGGAGCTGCTTCGGCGTACGCAGCGAGTAATTCTGCTCAGGCTAAGCGGGGCTTACAGAACAACGGCCACAGATGCACTGACGGTTATACTCGGCATCTGGCATCTGGCCCTGGACCTGGAAGTAAGGAAGCGAGGAGCGTTGTACTGGATAAAAAAGGAAGGCATGACCAAGCTACTGAAATAATTGGAAGGCCTGTTGAAACCAAAAAAGATGTTTGGGATGCGCTGATGAATGAATGGCAGCAAACATGGACAAACAGCAACACAGGCAGAAGGACCTTCGACATGCTTTCTTGCGTGAAAGAGAGACTTAACATGACCCATCTCTCCAGGGCTCATACACTACATATCTGGCCATGGTCCATGAAACAGTTTCTTAGAACAGAGAGGCCTCAAAGAAACTAACAGGTGCGACTGCGGCGAAGTAAGTACTCCCGAGCACGTTGTTTGGGAGTGCAAACAAACTGAAGAATCAAGAGCATACCTTCAAACACATCTTCAGAACAGAAGAATATACGACATACTTCGTGATACCGAGCTCTGGCACTTGCTAGATGAAGCTGCAAACCTAGCATCACTGCACGAGAAGGCAAGATTTGCTGAATTGAAATTAGCAGAGTGCAGAAGACGCCGCGAGCAAACGGCATCAGATACAGAAAGAAGAACAGAAGAGGAAGAAACTCAAGATGAAAGAACGACCAAATATGACCACAAGCACTGCCCAGGAAGACGACATATACTCAATTCATCGCAGTGCCTCTGGAAGCCAGAGGTACCTTCTCCAGGGCTCAGGGGGTGGCCTGCTCTGATTCCAGGAGGGAACTCCTGATGTGGGAGTAGGTGCTCCGGCGACAAACCGGAGAAGAACGAGACCACTATATGGAACGTGAAGCTGGCTGACGGCACTTGGTGGTCAGCATGTCAGCAGTTACCCCGCTGCATCAGCAGAGACAGCTGGCGGCCTGGACGTCGACGCAGGCCAGCAGTGGTGCAGCATGAACATTTACAAACATAAGGTTCATTGATCAGAACTATGAAAATACCTTGACAATTGCTGGGTTTTTTGTTTTTGTTTTTTTGTTTTGTTTTTGTGAATTAGTGTGATGGTAGATTAATTAGTAGTTTAGTTGGTAGATTAATTGGAATATTAATTATTAGAATAATTAGTAGATTCATTGTTAGAATACCTTAAATCCTTAAGAATTAATATCCAGATCTATTTTTACAAAAGTAAATTGTGTCAAGAATAAAAGCTGTAGAAAATAAGGGCCTACTTTAGGTAACTAGGTAGTAGGCTATGTAATATCAGGAATAAATAAATAAATAAAAAAATAAAAACCTCCGCGTAAAGGGGGGCCCCCGGCTTGGGGGTAAGCCAGACCGAAATAGAAGAGCATCCCTCCCCCCAAAAAAACAAGCGGTACTACGTGAAGAGTAGTTACCAGTGGTGGGGGACCTTTGACTGAATCATCCTAGCAATTTGTTTGGCTATATTAGAAAACTGAGAGGAAGGGAGGTTGTCGAGAAATTAATAGATAAAGATAGGGAAGTTACTGAGAATTTGAAAAAGGCAGAGGTTTTATATAACTGGTCAAGTGAGACGATTGGGGACAATGAACCAGAAGCAGGAGGGTCTAAATCGGAAAATGAGTCTAACAACACAATTACATATACTGTAAGCAGACCAAAAAATTTGAAATTCTTCCTGGGATTTTCTTGAAGGAACTAAAGAAAGCTGATAAATACCTAAAGGGGTTGGTGTAGATAATATTACTACAGATGTCTTAAAGATAGCAGGATGTTACATTGTACCTTATCTTGAAACATTATTTAAATTGAGTCTGGATACTTACTGCTACCAGAGAACTGGAAAAGTGTGATAGTAGTACCGGTTCATAAAGGAGGGGTGAGAAGTTGAGTAATAAATTATAGGCCAATCAGATTGACATTAGTGGTAGGTAAATTCATTGAGAGATTGATATGCAACCACATTAGAAATATATGTGAGGAGCGTAAGTGGTTTTCAAGTAGGGCAACATGCTTTTAGACAAGGATATTCTTGCGAGTTTCAGTTAGTAGAATTCATTAATGATATTTCAGAAGTAACTGGACAAGCGGGGCCAAATTGATAGTGTTCAGTAGACATTTCAAAGGTCCTTTCATAGGGTGGGCCATAAAATGGTGATAAATAACGTAAAAACTATTGGAGTGGACTGAGAAAGTGATTTGCTGGGTAGAAGAATTTTTAAATGATAGAAAGCGAAAGTTAGGTAGGAAAGGCAAAATCAAGAGACATGTAAGTAAAAATAGGAGGTGCTACAGGGTATCATATTGGGACCGTTGCTGTTCATTATTCTAATGAATGATTGTGTTGATGGTTTACTATAAGAAATTAGATGGTTCGCAGATGACATAAGGCTATATAATAGCATAAAAACGGTCAGAGGACTGTAAACAGCTGCAGAGTGACCCTGGATAGAATATATACCTGCACTGTTAAACATAGAATGAAGATATTTGCAAACAAGAGTCAGCTTATTAGATACACATATAAAAAACTAAAGACTGATTGTGATTATGAGGATGGGGAAATAATTGCTTGTTGAAGACTTGAGACGTAAATATCTTGGCATTACATTTGATAAACTCAATTTGACAACACACTTTCGAGAGGTAGTAGGAACAAGTTTCAAAATCATTCACATGTTGGAGAGAGTGATGAAGGGATGTACGAGAGGAGTAGAGTAATTGGGTTAGAAATTTTTTTCCAGACCATTGTCTGATTATGGTGGTTTAGTATGGGACCCACATTTTGGGTATCAAATACAGGAGTAGGAGGGGTTACAAAGAAGGGCTGCTAGATTTTTTTTTGGAAATTATCGTAGAACGCAATAAATAACAGATATGCTGAAACAGTTAGATGGGGGTTCATTGGAAGACAGGAGTAGGCATGGATGTTTACAAGGAGTATATTGCTGATGAGGCATGGAAAGAAATTGGTAATGCATGGAAGGGAAGAGATGGCCAAGACCACAAGCTGGCTCTCGATTTAAGGCACTAGGGTGTGGGAACATTTTATTTCGTAGGGGGTCAAGGATTGCAATAAGTTACCAAGAGAATTGATAAGTAATTTACCAAAAACGGTTAAGCAATTTAAAGTTGAAATTTGTAGAGGGCATAAGTTGGTGTGTACAGGAAAGGGGGAAAAATTGGTGTATAGGGAAATTGTCACTGGAGCGTGCGCTCCATCGCAACTAAATTAAATTACATACACAATGGATAGTTAACGCCTGCACAGGTAATCCCACATCCTCGATAGGAGTACCATCAACATTTTGTAGAGCTGATGCACTGGGGAAGCCAGCGTTCTTTCATCAGAATTGCTATAATTCCTCGCAGTTTTATTTACTTATTTTGGAGTATAAAATCGCTACTAATACTATTTTGCATTTAATAATAGGTAATTCATGTAACAAAACTGCTATATGGCATAAACTAATGATACAGTTGTTCAAAATAACCGCTTTAGGCCCAGTTCCATTCTCTTACTTTTTATTTACATTAGTATATACACTCAATAGAAGATTCATTCTACTCTTCAAGAACAAATATATACACTTAAATAAATCTAGTATGTACACCTTTATACACTTGTATGCAGTGATGAGTTGCAGATGCTCTGACAGTGCGGTACACGCAGTATTTGTGAACACTCATCCCCTATTTCGAGTGTAAACTCGAAGAGTCCTGCATATCCCGTCTCTTCAACTTGGGATAGCGTCTGGAGCGAATAACTGGGCATCACCTGCAGAGTGGCTCTGGAAATGAAAGAGAAACCAACATTTATAGAGATTCGCTACGTTCAGTAAGCCGTGTGTGCTGTGAGACAAAAAAATTATTATAAAAATCTCGATTATAGGCTACTTTATGTAGTCAAGAAGTTGAAAGTTATATGTAGTTGAACTGCGTATTAGAGACAAACACAAATTTCACAGCAAATATTAAGCCATTTGTATAGGAATATTGAGAAGTGGGCATACTACGATTTAAACGCAAAACGGTTTAAACAAACGATATCTAGCATTATTTTAGTATTCTTATTATTAATTTTTTATGAATCAAGTCCTTCAACTAATTGCTTTATTTGTATGAATGTAATCTATATTAAAAAAATTAATCTCAAACTCAAACTTCTATATTTTGCAGCATTTCAACACAACATCATCGTCTATCATAGGCCAATTTCAGCCGTTCTGTTAGCACATAAATGAACTATGTTCCTATGTATTAGAGCAAGGGTCCCCAAAGTGGTCGATATCGACCTCTTGGGGTCGATAGCAATTTTCCAGCGGTAGATAAATACACGGGGGTCGAAAGGGGGTCGATTAATATGAAAGAGAATTAATTAAATAGTGTAGGGAAAAACAGGAATGTTCCTGTAAAAATCAGGTCGGTAAATAATATTAAAGTTCATCCTCTCAATTCCCGTCTGTTTGCGACGTTATGTGAAGTAAATGATGAATCTTTCAACCAATTACATTTACAAAATGAGGTAAGGTGGTTGTCGAGAGGTTTGCAGACGCTCGTCTGAAGAGTTTCTTAGAAAGGCGGATTCATCACTATATGACAGTGCAGGAACCATCTTTTCTATTTGGCAGACCTTTATTCAAAATTTATTCCATCTATCCATAATTTTCTTATTATTTTTTGAGATTACTATAACAATGGAAAATATCTTATTTCCTGTTAATATTATTGGCTGGATTTTGTAACATATGGAAACTGTAAATCTGTTATGCAGGTCTGCTTATTGCTTTGTATTACAAATGTCAAAAATGATTTAATGTTTTTATTAAATACTTAATCTGGGGGTCGATAAGGAGTCTAATATACTATGATGGGGTCGACGGGATAAAAAGTTTGGGGACCCCTGTATTAAAGATAACTGTACGTTCCAGTAGAAATTGCAGCCAAAACAATTTGATGACGATTAGTATAAGAACTGTCAATTGCTACATTTAATTAAAACCCATACACTGGATATTTCAATATTTTCATATACAGCTACGTGACATGTCATAGTACAACGTGTCCTACATGTTAAGACATGTAATAAGCAATCGCCATGTGTATGTTTCGTTGAAATCTGTACATTAATTTTGGCACTATATGTGATTAGACAAACAAAAGACAATAAGAACTTTGGTACTATTAAGAATAGAAAATATACAATATGTTGATGAGATGACTTTTCATTATATTCAGGTTGTTTGAAATAAACTCGTTAGTTTTTGAGTACTAATTTATTCACAGGCAGATGAAAAAAATTGTTTTGGTCCCCATAATATTAAAAAATTTCGGAGATAAAAGTGTCTAATATGTTGATTGATCCTACAAGATAACACCATGTATAGTTTCGTTGGTTATTTTTTGCTTTATGCTTATCTCGATTAAAGGTTTTATAATGTTAACCAATGAGATAAACTATGGGCAATTACGTTGAAGTCCTTAATTTATACGTGACATACACAGTCAGAAACAATACCTGTGTATCGTCAGGAAGTTTTTAATCGAGAAAAACCTTACCATACCTGTTAGCTGATACCATAAGCTATTTTGCTTTTCTGCTCTTTTTTTGCATTTACATTTCAGAGTATCTTTAATACTATCACATCCTAAAGATAGCGGTTGAATATGCAGGATTCGCAGCTGCATTCTGTACTTTGCGACCTCTTTGTCGCGCTCCAGTTTCGTTCAAGGCTTCCAGTATCTGGTATACAGATCTCCACCATGTCCATGGAAGCGCCTTTGATTGAAGAAGGACAACCGCCTGACGGTACGACCAGTCCATTTCTACTTCATCCTCTTGATCTCCTGCTCTACTGATCACTCGTTGGTTACTTCCCAAGCTAAACAGAATATGGCAGTAACCTGGCATATACTGAATCAAAAGGACTGTATGCGAAGGTGTTGGCGGCTAACGTAGAAAGTCTACCAAACCGATGTGTCTATTGAAATAAGTCGTAACTGAATTTGGGAAAGGAAATGGCATTATTTTCAACATTTTAAAATAAAAAAAAGATTCTTTTCTAGCGATCTAAGAACTGAAGTTAGAATAAATAATACGAGGAAACTAAAATGTCTCTGTTACCTTTCTCAAATATTTCGGACATTGTAATATGCAGCAAAAACTGCAACTAGATAATACATTTTGACCATAATAATTTTAAGTATTGCAAAGGAGGAAAGTGGAGAAAATTCGAAATATGTGGTACTAATCTCCGATTAGTCGTCGTTTAAAAAATCAAGGCGAGAAAGGCACGTTATCGTTCGATTTTCTGTCATAAACAAAAGTATCTCAAGAGTGTGACCTTAATGTCATTGCAATTGATTAGGCATTTTCTTCTCAGGCCGTAACAATAATCCCAGTATTCTAATGTGACTGAATAGAGGGTGGATATTTGTGAAGTTAAACTAATTTGGTTTATGTTTTAGCAGGTATACTCAAGTTTCATTCTTCCAGTAATACTAATCTGTTACTAGAGACCGTCGGCCTTCTTTGTTCAGTTCCGGATGTTTCTCTAGCGACTATTTAAGTGAACGGCAGAGTCAAGTTGTGCGCTGCCGTTTAGTTACGGTTTCAAGTATTTGGTCACCATAAAAATGTATTTTTGCTTTAGTGTCTTTGGACGAGTTTAATGGCTTAGCTGAGTGTAATGTCATCGACGAAATAAGAGTGAGGCGTAAAGTGGCTCGTTGGTGTTGTTATTTCATAGAACTATTTAATCCATTCAGAGCCGTAGCAGTTAACCCATGGAGGAAGGTGAACCCACCTGGCAACCAACGATAGCAACCTGTGAATTGGAGGGCGAAGCAATTAACGGTAATTATGATTAATCGGTGACAGGACGAATTAGTTAATTACTGAGGTGCGTATCAAGCTGTTGATGTTAGACAGAATAACATGTTAAAAATTTAAATAAATCAAATCTAAAGTAAAGGACCGTAAAATAATAATTAAAATTTCTGTTTAGACCAACATCTTTTTTCAACTCTGACTACTTTCTTTCTCATTACAAACTAACAGCATACTATGCTTTACAAACACTCACCGCATTTAACATTGAAAGACACAAGAAATTTTATAACTGTCGTAGAAGACAACACCATCTTATGATTGATTTAGGCCAATTTGAATAAATACAAGAATAAATATATACTTCAACGACTGTTTTTGGCAATACTCTGCAATAGTTTCAGTGCAAAGACACTCAGTCACAGCAATAACAATAACAGGAAACCCAAAACAAATTATTTTCCAACTGTCCCAAGACGAATATAAATGTTCACATTCATTAACATTCTACTGTCGATAAAATCCGTTAAAAGTTAGACAAAACATTCCAACAGTGTAAGAAACCATCTGAGGTATTTCTGCTTCATAACTCATTTCAAATTGCAAAAGAATTTATGATTTTTACTCTGTAAAATAGGGAATACTGACCTAGCAGTATGACTTTCGTTTGGCAGACACAGGATCTGCTACCAGCGAGTGTGTCGGGGTGGACACGAGTTAGTCCCGCGAGAAAGTTGTTCTTACGATTATTGAAATACTGGTACAAATGATAATCATGAATTCGAACCCTTCGAAACACTGTGATTTAACCAACCAACAGCCATCGGCTTTCAGCTCTCTGTCATAGTTTTCCACGTACTATCACTAATTCTTTTACCAATATCCATCCAGGCTTCATCCTCAATATATCCATTATACACCGTCGCACGATCTTCATTCACCTCCTGTTTTCTAATGACTCCCAATCCAGATCTTTTATCAAAACAGTTACTGCTTTGGTTCTACGTCAGTTTCGACAGAAAAATGTAGCACCTTCTTCACCATTTGATAGCCGTTAGCTGGGTGCCACCATGAACAATCAACGGTCTGACCTAGTCTTAACATACTTTTATCAAAAGCAAGAATACGTATTACACTTACAAATGTATTCAAAATGTTTAGGCTGAAACAGAGGTGAAATTCCATTTAAAAATAAAAAAATAGACCAGATAACAATCCCCGCCTAATGTACAAAAACAGCATTAAAACTGAGAAATATTATGAAATTTACAGCCTGGTTAATATTTATGTTGAAAATTTTCAAGTCCTTTAAGTTAGGTGGTTGGCATCCCGATGGCGTAAGAAATTTTTGATCGCTCTGTACTTGATCAGTACGGAATGAGATGTGGTGGAGTAGAATTCTTAGAAACCCGTATTTATACATAGGTTAATCTCCGTTGTCCATGGTGTGAAGATATACGGTAATGCTTTTAACAGAATGGAGTCCCTAAGTACGAAGTGATCCTGGTGTCTCTCGCAAGAATATACCTTAACTGCACGCCCAGGCTTCTTTCTTGCCTTGTCTTTCAGCTTCATACACAACACGAATTTCTCATCACATTTTACACGCTTCCATCACAGACATCTAGGTAGGTACTAGCTTGAGAATTTGACTCAATTCAAGACCTGTGCGGCCTTGGAGGCAATTATTCTAGGTCGAAAATTGTACATTCGATGTTAAACTACTGAGCTTAAGGTCCACATACTCCTTAAGCCGCGTTACCACGACGTCTTGTAACGGAGGCCGCCCCAGGCGGATACACAACAACACGCCATGGTAACAGGACCGCCTCTGCTAGCGGAGATGAGACGCAGCTACCCACTCTCTGTCGGTAAACATCACAGGCATGTTTAGTGGCGCACTGTTGCCATCGGTTTGCAGCAGAGGTGCGCACCCCTTCTGTTGCTGTAAAGTGTTCTGTGCCAAACGACACTGGGCAACGTGGTGGGGAGTTGGTGGCGACTGGCGAGGTAGCGGGGGCTAACCTGCGACGCGCGCTCATTCCTACACTTCGGCTAATGAGGTGCGGCCTCCGTTACAAGACATCGCGGGAACGCGGCTTCAAGGTGTGTTCCCACGATCCGCACATTTGCGGACCGGATAGGGCCGGGCCTCAGTGGAGCCGGCCGTGGGCTCGGAGGGCGAGACTCTACCCACCGTCAGGCGGTAAAGATAAAAGGCGCGTGTAGGTGAAATGACACTAGTAAGGTGGTGGAGAAACGGCAAGGGCTAACCTGCGTCTAATGAGGTGGGGCCTCCAAAACAACGCGCCTTGGGAATCCAGCTTTACCTAACCTGCAGCTCTATGAAAGATTCCCTGATACGAGTGAATTTCGTTGGATGGCTTCAATTTTTTTATTGATATTTTACCGACGTCTAGATTGTTAGAGGTGCATGACCAAAGGAGCGAATAAAGGGAAGGAATTCTGCCACAACCTTTTGAAGGAACAGACATGCGCCTGGAATTATTTATGGAAACCATGTAAAACAAAGATTTGGATGACCGAACGAGGATTTGAAGAGTTTGTACAGTCTTAATGACACAGTATTTTTTCCTCTGTTGCTGCATGGTATTGCTCTAGTTACCATTTGTACTTTGGGATTTTTTTTTTTTGTCTCCTCTTTCATAACAACTTCATTATTGCACTTTTGAAGTTTGTTCAGTTTTTGCACTTAAATTTATTTTAACTGTCTACTTAGCCTCTAGGCGGGGTGAAAGGAACTGTGTGTTGGGTGAACAGACCACGCTGAAAACGGTTGTAGCTTTTCCGTCGCAGTGTAGGCACGTATAAAAACTGCGGAATTTTCTCACCGTTAATACCTTGTTGAAGAACCGTAAAGCCAAAGTTAAACCAAATTTAATCCATATAGAATTATGATTTCAAGAAGTTTGATCTTACTTAAGTTGTAATTAATCATAGAATTACTTGAATGAACGTAACTGTTTGAAGGATGTTTAACCATCCTGAAGAGAGTGCCCGCAATCTACAAACAGCATTTGTCACTACCACAAATTTATCCTCGCTACCCAATTGGGAACAAGTAGCCCCACCCAAGTACTGTTAATGTTTTCTTTTTGGCTTTACGCCTCGTTGACTTCGAGGTCATTACATTCGAAAAGGAATGGGCCAGTCATGGTATTTTGAAGGAACCATACCGGTTTTCATCTTGAGTATCTGAGGAATCAGTGGAAAAAATTAAATTTTGAATCCCCGGACTACCATTCGAACTTACGTCTCCCCTTCTGCGAGGCCAGATCTTTACCGCTCACCTAACAAGCTCGGTTACATTTTTGTAACGACGAGACAATATCAGGGTGAAATCGGCCTTAAGTTTGACATGCATATACTTTTTGCTTTTGGTTACATAAAATATTTTAGTTTAAAGTTTTTGTGAACAATGTTTAACGGAATAATGAAGCAGTCATTACAGCGAAAGAAGGAAAAAAGTATTAAACTTCTTAAGAAGGATACCAGCCACACAGTCTGGAGTGATTTCGGAAAAAAAAAACACGAATGCCAGAGCCTTACCGCAGCATTAGCCGCTTTCAGCAACAACTACCCCCACCGACGACAAGGCTGCCACATTAGGCTTAAGTGTGATGACCTTCCCTCTCCATCCCCACAAATTATGCCTCTCAATACCGCCCGTCAAGGTGACCTCACCTCCAAAGCCATCAGGAACACCCGATAAATCCTTCTGCCCGCCACTCTCTCAACAATCCGCCACTCTCTCAGCAGTCTGCCGATATGGGTAGCAAGTTTTATTCTCATATTCAAATCATCCTCTCAAGCCGTTCTATGATCGTGGCCTGTTACATTTGTAGGAAGTTTAATCTGTGTTAACATATTAGCTACAGTTTAGTCGTGTGACTGATAACAACTGAAGCTGAACTTACCTGACTTCTATATAGCCTGCAGAGTTCATGTTTCTACAGGGTGTAGAAGACCAGATTGGCGGCGACAGGCAGGTGGCGACGAGCCATGTGTTAGCAGCCAGTTTGGTGGCGACAGGCAGGTGACGAGGAACCGTGTGTTAGCAGAGAGTTAAGGACCACTTTGGTGTCGACAGGCAGGTGACGAGGAACCGTGTGTTAGCAGAGAGTTAAGGACCACTTTGGTGGCGACAGGCAGGTGACGAGGAACCGTGTGTTAGCAGAGAGTTAAGGACCACTTTGGTGGCGACAGGCAGGTGAGGAGGAACCGTGTGTTAGCAGAGAGTTAAGGACCACTTCGGTGGCGACAGGCAGGTGACGAGGAACCGTGTGTTAGCAGAGAGTTAAGGACCACTTTGGTGTCGACAGGCAGGTGACGAGGAACCGTATGTTAGCAGAGAGTTAAGGACCACTTCGGTGGCGACAGGCAGGTGACGAGGAACCGTGTGTTAGCAGAGAGTTAAGGACCACTTTGGTGGCGACAGGCAGGTGACGAGGAACCGTGTGTTAGCAGAGAGTTAAGGACCACTTCGGTGGCGACAGGCAGGTGACGAGGAACCGTGTGTTAGCAGAGAGTTAACGACCACTTTGGTGGCGACAGGCAGGTGACGAGGAACCGTGTGTTAGCAGAGAGTTAAGGACCACTTTGGTGGTGACAGGCAGGTGACGAGGAACCGTGTGTTAGCAGAGAGTTAAGGACCACTTTGGTGGTGACAGGCAGGTGACGAGGAACCGTGTGTTAGCAGAGAGTTAAGGACCACTTTGGTGTCGACAGGCAGGTGACGAGGAACCGTGTGTTAGCAGAGAGTTAAGGACCACTTTGGTGGTGACAGGCAAGTGACGAGGAACCGTGTGTTAGCAGAGAGTTAAGGACCACTTTGGTGTCGACAGGCAGGTGACGAGGAACCGTGTGTTAGCAGAGAGTTAAGGACCACTTTGGTGGCTACAGGCAGGTGACGAGGAACCGTGTGTTAGCAGAGAGTTAAGGACCACTTTGGTGGCGACAGGCAGGTGACGAGGAACCGTGTGTTAGCAGTGAGTTAAGGACCACTTTGGTGGCGACAGGCAGGTGACGAGGAACCGTGTGTTAGCAGTGAGTTAAGGACCAGATTGGTGGCGACAGGTACAGTGGTGGAAATATTTATTGCATCACCATTTGTTACTTCTTAATTTGTCTTTGACAGCTGTTTGCTTGACGTTATACTAGTCCATTGTTGTTAAATGTTGGTGACGTATTCTTGCCTCTATAGTTTGACTTCCTATTGCATATTTCCCAACAATACACACATATTTGTTGTCATTGTCTTCACTTTACAACTAAGCAGCGTTTATACAGTCATTCTTTGTTGAGACACTCCAGTGTAAAGATGGGCAGATCAGTGGAATTAACACCAGAGCAGAAAGCTGCAATACTTGCTTATTCATCAGTTGGTTTAAGCACAAGAAAGATAGCCTCTAAGACTGGTTTCAATCAGTCTACGATTTCGAGGTTTCTGAAAAAGTACAGAGAGACAGGAAAAGTTTATCGTTAGAAAGGAAGAGGTAGAAAAAGGGCGTCTACTGCGAAACAGGATAGGATATAAAAAAGAATTTCTCTCGGTAATCGTCGCCTGTCATCAGCTGAACTAAAGCTAGAGTGGGAACAAATGTGTGACGTTTCAGTAATGAGTAGAACTGTACGAAGCAGACTACTGGAAGCTGGACTCGCTGCCCGTCGTCCTAGAAAGAAGCCTTTATTGACCAAAAAAATACGACAACAGCGGCTAAAGTGGGCAAAAGAATATGTAAAATGGACCCCGGAGATGTGGAACAGAGTAATATTTTCAGATGACTCCAAATTTAATCTGCATGGTTCCGATGGAAAAGTGTTCGTGCGTCGAAGAAAAGGTGAAGAATTGTCACCTTCGTGTATAACACAAACCGTCAAACATCCACAAGGACAAATGGTCTGGGGATGCATTTCCAGCTGTGGAGTTGGTCATGAAGTCCAGACGATCTACTCCACAGCTGGAAATGCATCCCCAGACCATTTGTCCTTGTGGATGTTTGACGGTTTGTGTTATACACGAAGGTGACAATTCTTCACCTTTTCTTCGACGCACGAACACTTTTCCATCCGGAACCATGCACATTAAATTTGGACTCATCTGAAAAGATTACTCTGTTCCACATCTCCGGGGCCCATTTTACATATTCTTTTGCCCACTTTAGCCGCTGTTGTCGTATTTTTTTGGTCAATAAAGGCTTCTTTCTAGGACGACGGGCAGCGAGTCCAGCTTCCAGTAGTCTGCTTCGTACAGATCTACTGGTTACTGAAACGTCACACATTTCTTCCCGCTCTCGCTTTAGTTCAGCGACGATTACCGAGAGAAATTCTTTTTTATATCCTATCCTGTTTCGCAGTAGATGCCGTTTTTCTACTTCTTCCTTTCTCACGATCAACTTTTCCTGTCTCTCTATACTTTTTCAGAAACCTCGAAATCGTAGACTGATTGAAACCAGTCTTAGAGGCTATCTTTCTTGTGCTTAAACCAACTGATGAATAAGCAAGTATTGCAGCTTTCTGCTTTGGTGTTAATTCCACTGATCTGCCCATCTTTACACTGGAGTGTCTCAACAAAGAATGACTGTATAAACGCTGCTTAGTTGTAAAGTGAAGACAATGACAACAAATATGAGTGTATTGTTGGGAAATATGCAATAGGAAGTCAAACTATAGAGGCAAGAATACGTCACCAACACTTTAACAACAATGGACTAGTATAACGTCAAGCAAACAGCTGTCAAAGGCAAAATTAAGAAGTAACAAATGGTGATGCAATAAATAATTCCACCACTGTAGGTTACCAAGAAACATGTATTAGCATCAACTGTAAAACTGGTTGAAATCAAATTCAATGCGCCAAAGCTCACCGCTTGAAACAATTTTTTTTAGTTATCAGATGAAGAATTTTGAAAAGCAAATTAGGGTAATAGTTAGAGGCATATTCAGTTAGGTCTAATCCCTACCGCTCCACCACCACCTCCACCTGTAAGTCAAAGAGAAAATTACATAGTTAATATTAAATATTTACCTGAAATAATAATACCGGATTAAAAGTTGTAAACTAAGATTTCTGGTTGGTGATAACATCGGAACTTGAACACAGAAGTGGTAATACTGATTAAATACTATTTCAATCAATATTCATTATGGCTTTCATAATAGGTTTTAATAATATAGAAGTGCTCAGTTGGAGCTACAGCAATTGCTAAAATCATGTTACTGAAAAATGCTTGTGTGATGCTCCCATTGCTTTCGAGAAATTTTACTGGACAACATCCACGTATTCAGGAAATATGGAAACCGAAGTCTGGATGACAACTATAACAGTGTAGTGTCATGCAGTTACAGTCAAATTCTATACTAATTTATTTCCTATATCTTGGTAAGCCGCAGATAATGAAAGTCCGGTATTTTCATACTCTACTATAGTCTAACAGATAGGGAAATAAATTAATTCCAATAACTGGTTTATTACTTTTGTGGCTGCACACTGTTACCAGAAGTGGCGAAAATATAATCACCCGGCGATCAAATTAACTATCAATTGAAGGGGGTTCGTTACAACCAGTGTGTAATTATCGTTCCAGAACGTAGCCGATCAAATAGCCAGTACCTTTCATCCCATAAGTAGTCATTGTGGGTAATATGGAGTTAAACTGTTTAGAATCATTGCGTCGAGTTTGATAAGAGTTCTACTCCTCGTGATGTTGTCTCACTATGTTCCTGATTCACAGAAGCATCAAAGATTTATCGGCTGAACACAGAGTGAACTAGCTGGTCATTCAGTCCCTGAAAAGACTTCAGATCTGACAGAGCACTTCTGAACTTAATGAACTGTCTGTGTGACGCTGCGGTACTCCCACAGCCAGCTAGATCCCCAGGTCTTTCTTCGACTGAACAGATGTACGACCAGCTTGAAGTCAAACAATGCAAGTAGGATATCAAGGACCACTTAAAACAGTTCTGAGTTAAGTTGCCTCAGGATACGACCCACTACCAACCAGTATCAGTGAATGGATCCAGGCCGGAAGGGGTGCATCGTCATAGTGATAAGTGGGTTCATACTGCCAAGTTCGTCGTAAATTTTAATCGTTTTTCTAATCACTGAAATAACGTCACGTACCCACTCAATCCTTCTTAGGACTCCTATTCTATAGGCAGGTCACCAAACTTCCCGGAAGATAACCACTGGTCACAAAGCCGAGCAGAGGGGGAGATTATAGAGTTATATATTGGAGGGGACATGCTGGGCCGATGGTTGAAAATTTAACTGGTGGCATATTGTTAGCCAATAGAAATAGTGAGGTTTCATTTCTTTTCCTTCTCTCCTTCAGTGTGCTTCACTTTTTTGTCAGATATTGTATATGCAAAAATAATAAATAACAGGCTAAAAGTAATAGCAGATGCTCTCCTATCAGAAGAACAATGTGGGTTTAGGAAAGGAAGATCCTGTATAGATAATATATTTTGCCTTGAACAACTACTGGAAAAGAGAATTTAATTTAAAGACTTTCATTGCTTTTATAGATTATGAAAGGCTTTCGATAAGTAAATAGACAAAAACTATGGGAAATAATGCAAAGAAATGGATATCCAGAGCATTTAATACAAGTTATTCAAGATATGTATAGAAGGACACAAATCGTGTTAGGAAATAAACTTACAGAAGAAATAGCGATTAACCAAGGAGTGCGGCAAGGTTGTAGCCTGTCTCCAACATTCTTCAATGTATATAGATAACTTAGGAAATGGAAAGAAAATGTCCATCCTGGTATGAAAATGAGCAACAACACTTATATAAACACTATGTTGTTTGTAGATGACCAATTTATCCTCGAGGAAAATGAAGGTGGACTTCAAAAAGCAATTCATATACTAAACATTATCAGCAAAGATTAAAATCTGCAGTTGTCTCGAGCAAAAATGAAAGTTATGGTATGGCAGGGGAAATACCCTATCAGAGTTAAAATAGTGCTAGACAATCAGCCAGTAGAACAAGTCTCCAGCTTTACTTATCTCGTATGTGAATTATCTTTTAATGAGGATAATGAGGTGAAGAAGAAACTTCACCGATTTCAGTATATGTGTGGAACAATTCGACGAACAATGTAAGGTAAAGCACGAGAGGAGACGCAACTCAAGTTTTATAAAACAATGGCCGTACCGACTCTGCTATATGGCAGTGAAACCTGAGTAAATAAAACACAATACAAAAACAAAATTCAATCATCTGAAATGAAGTTTTTAAGGTCAATAAAAGGGTATTCCCTAAATGACAGGAGGAGAAATGAGGAAATAAGGGAACAACTGAATATTTCCCCGCTAAATGATAGAATTACCAAAAAATGGGATAGCTGGAAGAACCACGTCCTATGGATGAGAAATGAAAGATTTCCTAAGCTTGCCCTGGAGTACCATCACACACACAGAAGGGACATTGGAACACCTAGGAAGAGATGGTCGGAAGAATGAGGGCGGAACAGGCTTTTGGTCTATCCATGAAGAGTAGGTAAGTATGTAAGTAAGTGTATTTCAACAACTACAGTAAAGATCGTTGCACGGGCAGCGTGCTTAGATGCCGAAAAGTTTGAAGCGCATGCCGAAAACCACCTTAGAAGCTGTGATAAAAAATACCTTTCCACACAGTAAAACCCCACTGTGCACTTCCTTCCTTCGTTGTTTCTTTCACAACAGGTAATGGGCGGTAAAGAGAGTACAGTAAGATTAAATAAGATTCCAGTCAGGAATGACCATCACAGCTCTGCTTGGCATATTTTTTTATTTTATTTTTTTATGCTCTTCCCTTCGTTTTTTACTGCCCGCAGTTACTTCAACAAAGCACATGAAAAGTGACGGAAATTTTTTTGGTCATGAAATAATTTTTAAGGAAATTATAATTTAAAAACGAATAATAATTACTTGTTTGATTTGTTTTGCAATTACCATTATTTCGTGTAAAATTTTTCTGTGATTTTAGTAACTTCTCTGTTTCTTATCTACTGTCAAAAACATTCTTACGTTTTGTTGTGCCATGGTAACTACTAAGGTAAATTCGTGTGATCTTGTGAGATGGAGATTGAATTTCGATTTGCTACTCATTCCGCCTATGTCGTGGCTGGATCTAGGGATTAAAATGAAACGAAACTCATATTATGAGAAACCATAACTCATATTATCAGAAAGAACCCTAATATTACTGCCCTCAGCAAGATTTAAACCCAGGAAAACATTCCATACGGGTTATGTCAAGCGCCTTAACCACTGCGCCACATGATCGCCTGGTAATAAATACTCTGTAAACGTGGGATGAACTTCTCCTTCATAGAGTTTCTGCATCTGTTTGTATTATTTAAACAAAAAGCAAGTTATAAACATTTTTATATAAAAAAAAAATTTCAGCTTCGCATTATAACTTTTCTTATTTCGTGCATTTACTTCTACAACTGACAATTGCCTTTTAGCTGAAATTGCTGTTACATTTCCTTTTAACAATGTAAGTGAAAATAAAATCAAATTCCATTATTTGTTTAATTTTACGCTTCCTACTAACAATTTTGGCGCAATTAAAATCAAATTCAGTTATTTATTTGAAATTTCCTGATTAGCCAAGTAGCGCTGTGGTGGAAGTCGAGGTAAATTTACCAGGTGTAAACTGGGAAGAAAATAAGATAAATAACACAAGGGAACAAAGATTTGCAAATATCTTAATAAGGGAAGGAGGATTTACATAAGTGGTTGAGCAAAACACTTGGGGACAAAATATTTTGGATGTATTTCTAATTAAGCCCGATGAAAACTTTTTGAGGTATCAAGTAACTGAAGGAATAAGTGATTATGAAGCAGTTCTGATGGATATTAGAGGGTTCAGTAAATCAGCAGCCAAAATTGAAGGGGGAAATAGGTACAATTATAAAAAGACACAGGTTTCAAATTTGAAGAGATATTTTAAAGAACAATTCAGCAAATGGAAGGAAGGCTCAAGTACAGTAGAGTCAAGGTGGGAAGAGTTCAAGGAGATAATAAGAAAGGGGGAAGAAAAATTTATTCCAAGGCAGAAAATAAAGAGAAGTAGAGAACCTATGTACTCTAATTGGGAAGTGAGGAGGTTAAAGAGTTTGATAAGAAAAGAACATAGCAGAGTTAATAGACAGCAGGGTAGTAGGGAATATTTAAAACAACTAAACAAGGACTTAATAACAGCAAAGAAAATGTTTAAAGATGGGTTTATGAAGAGTATTGTCAGTGCAGGAGGACCATTGACTGATGCATCTAGAAATTTCTATGGCTATATCACGAAACTGAGGGGAAGGAAGGGTGTAGAGACACTTATAGATAAGGATGGAGAAGAACTTACTGACGATTTGAAAAAGGCAGAGATTTTAAGTAACTGGTTCAGTGAAAGCATTAGGGACACGGAATCAGAAACAGGAGGGTATAATTCGGAGAACGAGCTTAACACAATTAGAAATGATGATAGTACAAAGTTTGATATTCATCCTGACGAAATCATGAAGGAATTAAGAAAGCTAAAAAAACATAAACGGGCTGGTGAAGATAATATTACTACAGATATCTTAAAGATAGCCGGATGTGACATTGTACCTTATCTTGAAATATTATTTAAATTGAGTCTGGATACTTGGTGCATACCACAGGACTGGAAAAGTGCAATAGTAGAACCGATACATAGAGGAGGGGTGAGAAACAGAGTTGAGAAATTACAGACCAATCAGTTTGACATCAGTGGTAGGTAAATTAATTGAAAGATTGATATGCAACCGCATCAGAAATATATGTGAGGAACATAAGTGGTTTTCAAGCAGGCAACATGGGTTCAGGCAAGGATATTCATGCGAATCTCAGTTGGTAGGATATATGCAAGATATTTCAGATGAAATGGACAAGGGAAGCCAAATTGATAGTGTAGCACTAGATCTGTCAAAGGCGTTTGACAGAGTAAGCCACAAAATGGTAGTAAATAAGGTAAAAACGGTTGGAGTGGATGAGAAAGTGATTTACTGGGTTGAAGAATTTTTAAAGGGTAGAAAACAGAAAATTTAGGGTAGGAAATGTAGTATCAAAAGAAGTGGAAGTAAAAATGGGTGTACCACAGGGTAGCATATTGGTACCATTGCTATTCATTATACTAATGAATAATTGTGTTAATTGTTTACTATCTGAAATTAGATTGTTTGCAGATGACATAATGCTGTATAAAAGAATCAAAACGATGGAGGATTGTAAACAGTTGCAGGGTGATCTGGACAGGATGTCTAGTTGGGTTGGTAAACATGAAATGAAGATAAATGCAAAGAAGAGTCAGCTAATTAGATACACAAATAAAAATCAAAAGGTTAATTATTGCTTGCTGAAGACTTTAAATATAATTATCTTGGCATTACATTTGATAACAAACTTAACTGCGCAGGACACATTGGACAGGTGGTAGGAAAAGGTTTCAAGTTCTGCACTTGTTGGAGAGAGTGATGAGGGGATGTACGAGAGAAGTAAAGGAATTGGGTTACAAAACTTTGGTCAGACCATTGCTCGAATATGGTAGTGTAGTATGGGACCCTCATTTTACGTATCAAATACAGGAGTTGGAAAAGGGCTTCTAGATTTGTTTCTGGAAATTATCGCAGAATGCAATCAGTGACGGATATGATAAAGGAGCTGCAATGGGATTCATTGCAAGACAGGAGGAGTATGAAGAAGGTAATGGGTGTGTACAGGGCGTATACTGGCGATGAGGCATGGAAAGATATTGCAATAGGTATGAAAAGTACTGCATAGAAGGGAAAAGATAACCATGACCACAAGCTGGCACTCGATTTCAGGCACAAGGGTGTGGGAAGATTCTCTTTTTAGGTAAGGGTGTCAGGGATTGGAAAGAGTTACCAAGAGAAATGATGAATAATTTACCGAAAACTTTGAATGAATTTAAAGAAAAAATTTGTAGAGGGAAAATGTAGGTGGGTGCAGGATGGGGGGAAGATGGGTGTGTAGGGAAATTGCCACCGGAGCCTGTGCTCCATTGAAATTAAATTAAATTAAACTAACACTTCAGACATTATCGAGAATCGCCTAATCACTGATGTGGAATATTCTCCAGGCACTCTGCATTTCATTAGAAAGGATGCCTGTCTTTCCGAAGAAGAGCTAGGGAAAATGTAGTAAGCGATTTTAATCACTTGTTGGGAGGCCCCATAAAAAATATATAAGCAAATGTGAAAGGATTGAGTTGTTTAATAATGATATTTATTTGTAACAAACACGCCCTTGCCTAAACATTAACGGAAAAAGGTGTATCGGTATTCACATAACATATTGCATAATTTATTTCTAAGTACAACCGAAAGCCTGGAAAATATGTGTAGATTAGGGTTCCGTACTGTAATAACCTTAACAGTCCATACAGTCATTCAATTACACTTACATTAATTTCTATCCCATCCTCTATTATTCAATTCATCCAGCAACAACAATTTTCAAATAAAGTAAGAACAAACATCAACATGTGGAGAAACTTCAAATGATTCGGTGTTCCTTCCTTGAATCTCAATGACTACGTCTTAAAACAACTTTAATTTTGTACCCATTTGTATTCCAGTAAAAGAAAGATACGAAAAGTAACAAAATCGACTTACATCCTCATCACGGTGGCAGCTCCAACAATAATCGTGCCTCGAACAATGGGATCCTGAAACACAAAAACAGCAAAATGCAAAAGATTCTCATCTTGATAATTTAATAGCCAGCACAAGTTGAGTGAACATCGGTAAACAAAACAGGAATCGAGTGTTGCAGTCCGTGAACATCATTATGCATATTATTAAGTAACATGCGATGTTCCTTCCTGTATATGTTCGGATTTTGGTGTCTGCGGCCGTGGAATCTGCCATGCACCTGCCGAGTCGGGGCAACCGTGGCACTACCTATACTTTTCTCGAAGTGATTCGGTCCAAGTTACACCTCGGCTTCTTCGATGTTAGTGCCGCTACTTACCTCATTTCCATTATACATAGATTTCTGCTATCTTAGCAAACGTAATATTTTTGTTTCCGTTCCTAGTTTTGATACTCTTCATATGCAAATTTTACCGATTTTTTCACTCGCTCAAGGACTGTTGATCATCAAAACTCTAAGATCCTCCCCGTAAACGTTGAAAGCTGAAATTTTGTTCGCAAGTAAAGTTTTACCTTCAGAATACAAGAAAAGTTTAAAATTACGTGCGATTATCTCCACTTTCTACCCTAACAACTTTACGTGCCTCAGTATAGAAGGAGCTTCTCAACCTAAATTAAGGTATAAAATTATACTCCCCTCCTCTCATTTCTTTGGAAGTTAGTGAAGTTCAAACTCTTCTATCGACTACGACACCTCCAAACAATAATTCCACTATATTCCCGTGGTCTTAGAAGCAGGTAATTTGTTTTCATGTGGGGTTTCAAACCACAAATCATAAGAAAAATCTAATATTGATGAATTTTCCTGTATTTATTGGATGGCAATTCGTAAAGTGGATCGATTTTGGCGCATATTTGCAGGTTAATTGCTTAGCTCTGGATGAAGATCTCTGCCTCGTATTTCTTTTGCGAATAGATATCGACAAGCTTAATTAACACCTTAAAATTTAGATAGATATGTTCACTTTGATCCCATGTGAGAATAATCTCGGGGATGTGGAATAGTACATATTCTTATTAGTAATGTCAATATTACTATATAATTGATAAGTTTATTATATATTGACAACAAGTTAGCTACAACCCATTAGTATAACCAATATCTCCTGTAATCTACAAATCCCGAGTTAATTAATACTTATTATGTGGAACAGTGTACACACTTGTTACCAGCATCTAATAACTAGTTATTTTCTTACCAACCAGTTACCATGATAAGTTTCACTGTAATTTGCGACTACATATTATATCATGTTAGTTGCTATTTATGTGGAACAGTACACACACCTATTAACAATATCAATTATATTACCAACAACTCATAAGCAGTCAATTACTTAAAAACCTGTTAGTATGATAATTTTTCAGTGCATGCGATCCCATGTTAGTTACTATATATGAGTGAAATTTTGTAAACAGTGTAATTACTTCATTTGTAAAAAGTTTCATTTATTTTGTTCTTATGCTTAGATTGGAAGTTACTTGATATTGGTTTATGGCGGGAGTTAATTATATGACAATCGATATTGCTCACATAGGACGCACCCATAGTTTGCAAATAGAGTAGACATTGTTGTTAATTAATTTGATTTCGATGGAGCGCACTCTATTTCCCTACCGAGCGTGGTGGGTAAACGGTTAAAGTTCTGGCCTCGCATTCGGGACGACGCAGGTTCAAATCCCCGTTTGGGCATCCAGATTTGGGTTTCCCATGGTTTCCCCAAATCACACAAGAAAAAATTCCCTACAGACCCAATCTACCGCTTTCCTGCACCTACCTAATTTTGCCCTCTACATATTTCAACTTTAAATTCTTTCAGTGTTTTTGGAAACAATTTATCATTTCTCTCAGTAACTTATGCCAATCCCTGATCTCCCCCCCCCCCCACCCCCCCCCCCCCCCCCTCCTTCCATAAGAAAGAAAATCTTCGTAACCCTTTGCGCCTGAAATCGACTGCCAGCTTCAGGTCATGGTCATCTTTTCCCTTCCATGCTCCACTCCTAATTCACCAATATACGACTTCCACACTCCCATATACCTCTTCACCTCCCATCTTCCAGTGAATCCCATTCCAACACCTTTATCATATCTATTACCAATTGTGTTCTGCGGTAATTTCCAGAGACAAACTAGCAGCTCTTCTTTGCATCCCCTCCATCTCCTGTATTCGATACCCAAAATGAGATTTACATACTACACCACCATATTCAAGCGATGGTCTGACAAATGTTTTATAACCCAATTCCCTTATTCTCTGGTACATCCCCTCATCACTCTTTCAACAAGTGAGGAATTTTGAAGCCTTTTCCTACTATCGGTCCAATGTGACCTACCCAGTTGGGTTTGTTATAGAATGGTATGCTAAGGTGTTAATATCTCTGGTCTTCAACAAGCAATTTTTTCCCATCGCTATAATCATAAGTTTTAGTTTATAATCTGTGTTGCCATATTGTCGACTTGGAAAACACTTACGTTCCTCAAACATTTCTGATGAGGTTGTGTATCAATTTCTTCATTAATTTAGCTACACTGATATTAAAATGATTGGCCTATATTTTTTACCCTTTCTTTATGTACCGGTAAGCAGCAAGTATCCAAAGTCAATTTACATAACGTTTCTACTATTACCATTACTCCGCGATTCACTAAAAGTGTGTGACGGAGGTTGCATTGCACCTATCCGGAAAGGTAATGGTTTGGAAGGGATATACGGGATATGGCAGGAGGCGCCCATGGGCTATTGTGAGGAACCATCCCAGCATTCGCGTGGAATGATCTGGGAAAACCATGGAAAACCCAGATTAGGATGGCAGGAGACCTTTATCGAAAGCTACTCCCGTCGGATTTTAAGTTTACTCGCCCGATAAATCCTTTCTGTTCCATTCCCTAATCGCTCATGGAAAAAATGAATACAGAAAAGAATCGGTTCTGGCCCTGATTTCTCTTCTCTTATTTTCACGGTCAATCCGAGATACGAATGTTGCTGGTAGCAATATTTGTTTGCTATCACTCTGAAATTTGTCAGTCCTGAGCAATGCATTCGGTGTTCCAGGTCTTCCCAACCTAACTCCTTCAACATCGCACTTACGCTTTCCCTCCAACTATATATACCTGTCACGAATCGGGCGGCTCTTTTTTGGACCTTCTCTAATGCCACCATTAACCCCTTTTGATGGGGACCACATACAGAACAACAATATTCTAAGTGAGGACGCATTAGTGACTTATATGCAATCGATTTAACTTCCGGAGTGCATTGTTTTAAATTACGACCTAGAAATCGGAGCATACGATTTGCTTTCCCAATTACATTCTCGATATGTTCATTCCACGACAAATTATTACGAATTGTTACCCCTAGGTATTTAGCGGAATCTACAGTTCTAAAGACAGTACCATTAATTGTATATTTAGAGCTAAATGTTGTCACCTTTTTCCCATTCCGAAGCTCCAGTGTAGATAACAGTTTCCATCTTTGAAAACAAACTGCAAAGAAGAACTTGAGTTCACTTGTCGTGACGTGACGGAAGTGCGGCCTTGTATTTAGGGCGTATTCACACACACCAGCAAATTAGGAGCCTGTGCCAACCTTTTCGCATTGAATGCACTAGATCTTTCAGTTTGGCTTGAGAAACATAAGTGCCACATCTAATTGGATGATTATATCTTAGGATGAAGTACAGAAGATATTTCATAAATAGAAAGTATTGGGTATATCCTCTATTGACTATGAGGTTCTTGGAAAGAAGTATGTACTCATTTTCCGTGAAACAGTTGGCTGTGTTATTCCACAGACACTGAGTATCCTGCGAGTATTTACCCCTTCTTACGGAATTATGAGTAAATTTCTTGTGGTGTCTTATTATCGACTTCAGCACCGACTGCTTCTGCAGGTGTCGGACGCCGAATCGTTTGATAGCTCTAATTTGCTTACGTTCGATACCGCGCCTGGGCTGCCACCGTGTTCCGGTCTTGCCAGTGCGTGTGAAAATGGCCTTAAAATCCCCGGTGTGTAAGTCCGGTTGTTCAAGCTACGGCACCGCAGCCCGCCGCAATTACGGCGTGGAATACACAGAAGCAGATACGGCTATGCACACATACCTCAGGAATAACAGCAGATGCCAAAGTCCAGACTGCCTCGGACTTCAAAGAAGCCTTCCCTGCGCCGGCGGACCCAGCCTCAGCAACTTAATAACTTTCACTGTCGTGCTCTGCACACGTCCACCAGACAAGTAAAAGTTATGAGAATAAAAATAGTGACATTGAACATTCATTTTGAAAATTAAAAATTGCTCAAGTCACTAACATATGATGACAGAATCAAGAAAACAAGAGCTTGGACCAGTGTGGCCGAAAATGAAATATTTAATTACAGTTTTGGTATGTATTATAAATCCAGTTTTCCATACTGTGTTTTACAATCCACGTTATACTTTTCATCTACAAAAAATATTTATTAAATAAATAACACATCTCCGATCTTAGTGAATATCAGTCGCAAGTGCTCTCTCTCACAACATTACCACGTTATGGTGTTAACCATAAACCCTTTACGATCGGGCGCGAGAACATAAAAAAATCTAATATATTCAGAAAATGCTTTTAGTAACAATAATCTTCTAAATGATCATCTAAGAGGTATGAAAAGAGTCGCACATAACGACACAGATGGTTCCAAGACTGGCAACATGTTTTTTTTTCCTCCGCCTTTCGGCGTGTTTTTGAAGTCCCGCTACCGTGGTAGCTCTACTTTACGTGTAACTCTAAGATGAGGAAATTTTTGGGGACTCTTTTTATTTCTCTTTGAGGGGAAAACATGGTTATGGTTGGTCAGAGACGACCTTAGGTGAAAAACCCCTACAGTTTTCTTATGATCATATCAGTTACCTTCTGCCTGATATATAATACTTAGTGGCACTTTATAGGCGTGCCAGTGCCTTGGCATTGTTGTGCCAAGGGTATGGAGCCCTTCGTTATTTTGTCTAAATTTATCTATTGGTCATAAAACTTTTCTGTTTGTTTGAATATTTCTACATGGAGTGGGTTGATATTAGCTGTGTCGTGAAGGAAGTCATTTGGTGCGTATCTGGGAGCTCTTAATATTACTCTTAGGTATCCATTATGAAGTCGCTGGAGTTGGTCTATGTTGGATTTGGCTGCAGTTCCCCACACCTGGCATCCATATAATATGAAGGGGAGGATAACTGACTTGTAGATCCAAAGCTTTGTTGTTGTGGCTAGTTCGGAGCTGTACAGGATTGGAAAGAGATTTTTAAGTATGGCTGTGCCCTGTTTTCTTCTGTCTAAGATGTGCTTTCGGAAGAGGAGCTTTTTGTCAATGGTGACTCCAAGGTATTTGGTTTCAGTTGACCATTCTATTTCTTGTCCCATGATGGTAAGTTTTTTTGTCTATTATTGGTCTCTTTCTGGTGAAATATATTGCTGCGCACTTGGATGGGTTGATTTTCACTTTGTTAGTACGATACCACTTCTCAAGTTCGTGGAGGCCGTGTTGAAGGTGGTTGACGTTTAGGTCATGTCTCCTGCCCGATGCGTATACGGTGGTGTCGTCTGCGAACTGTGCAATTTTGGCATAACGCGGCAATTGCATGTCGTTGACGTTAATTTTAAACAGGACTGTTGTCAGAACTGAACCTTGCGGGATACCAGCCGGGATGAGGTGGACTGATGAGTTTTGACCTTCTATTGAAACAAAGAATTTCCTGTTTTCCAGGAAACTTCCAATAAGCTGGACGTAACAGTGGCGGATTGTTGTCTGAGTTCCTAATTTGGTTATGAGGTTTGCGTACCATACCTTGTCGTAGGCTTTCTCTACATCTAAGAATACAGCCGGCGTTGAACACCTTAGGTTGAATGTTAAGCGGGGGCTTGACAATGGAAGCAGTGCAAGCTTCCGAAACGTCGCCAGACGGCTCAATTCTGACGCGGCTTGAAACCCGAGAAGTTTTTATAAAACCTTAGGTTGAATCCCTTCGCTATATCTTCGGTAAATCTGATGAGTTGGCTAGTGCTTCCTACTCTTTTTTCGAAACCAAACTGTTCTTTCCGGATTGTTTTTGTCTGTTTCTAAGGCCTTGTTGATGCGTTTTAGGATGACCCGCTCCAGCACTTTGGATGCGGAGGGTAGTAGGCTGATTGGTCTGTAGTTGGATGGGAGACGTTGGTTTTTCCAGCGTTTTGATATGGCTGTGACTTTTGCTGTTTTCCAACATTCTGGGAAGTACTTTTGTACCAGATTAGCATTGCAGATTCTAGTGAGTAGCACTATTCCCTTCCTAGGTAGGTGCTTAAGGTGGTTATTTGAGATTTTGTTGGCTCCTGGGGCTTTATGGTTAGCCAGTTTTTTGATAATGTTTCTAATTTCTCCAGGTGTTGTCAGTTCTGGTTCATGATGTTTCTTGCCGTATTAGTTATGTTGTCAGCTATTCGTGTCTCTGCTTCGGTCAGGTCGTATGCAACTTTAGTATGTTGGCTGGAAAATTATTCTGCGAGAACCTCCGCCTTAGCTAATGGCTGGAAGCACGGTCCGGTTGGCCCGATGATAGCTATATTTGGATCTCTTGGAGTCTTAAGTGCACGCACTAGCTGCCATTCTTCTCTGTTATTTAGAGTGAGGTTTGACATTTTGGTTTCCCACTTTGTTGTCCTGTGTTGCAGCATGCGCCTTCTCAGTTCTCTCGCAAGTTGTTTGTACCTCCGTTTATCTTGCCACAGTTTCCGGCTGGTATTTTATGGCTTGGAGCGCTTTTTTTTATAGCACTAATGAAGTGGCAAGGTTGTTTAAGCTACGAGCAGAAACGTCCTCTTTTACTGCTGAGCTGGTTGCGATCCTTCGAGCATTGGAACATGCACTAGAAAAGCGCATTCCGTATACTGCAGCTCTCACAGATTGTAAATCGGACTACAAATGTTAGGCGGTGGGACGAATTATAGAGGGAGGACAACACTTCTGCACGATATATTGGAGTTAATGACCACCATAAACGAACACGGGATGAACATCTCCTTTATCCGACTAAAGGCTTATGTTGGGCTTCCTGCCAGCGGGAGAGTGGATTCTCTGGCAAAATTAGCTACCCAGACAGGTAACCCAGTGGAACTATTAATAGGAAGTGACATAATTCCAATAATCCGCCAGAAAACAACTGAGGCCCGGAACGATATGTGGCAATCCCCTGACCAACACAAGGGAGGACACTATAGGCTGATACGTCCGTAAATACCAACAACACAGTGGTATCTTAAAACATATGCCACAAAAAACTATATCCATATATCGATGTTAAAATTCAATCACGGTAGATTCAGAAGCCACTTGCTCAAAATACATTTAGTAAGCTTCCCTCCTGTGTCAGGGGGAGTCAGAGGCTGATACGAACCACCTCTTTTTTGGATGTAGGAATTTCATAGATGAATCAGACACGGTCTGAAAAGTGAAAACAAGGGGTATAAGCTACCCAGTCAATGTAAGTCATCTCCTTGTGCTAGGAAACGTCTCAAAATATCAGAGGATGGTGCGCTTCGTTACAAGGAACTACGTAGAAATATAACTGGATGGAACCCTTGCTACTCGATATTGTAAACAGTTATCATTTACAGCACACTAGGTTTTTAATATTTTATTTTTAAATCTCTCACTTCATTCGTTTGTAACGCCAAGTATCAATAAAAGTAAAAACGCTCTTAAATATTTTTTTTTCAGTTACACTTTATTTTGGAAGAACATATGTAAAGGGAATGTCCAGGGGATATAGTTGATACCACCTCTATAATATTTCGATTAAACACAGATTCAAGAATTGATTTCTAACCAGTTATCATGGAGGAAGGAAATATATGGAGACGATGCAAGAGACCTTCAGCACTCATTGATGTGAAGCCGGGCGGAGGAGGAGTGGGGGGCTAGGCCGAACTCATACAGTCACGGGGTATATGTACAAAAACCTCAAGGGGACTCTAAGATAAACGTAACGACGCAATCTGGTGATGGATTATTATGTAACTCGATGAGACAAATAAAAAATAAAGAATAAAAAAATTTGATGTCTCACCTAGTTCTCGAGATACACTGTATCAAAAGTGAGGTGTCTTGAGTTGAAATACAGAAGAAAAATTTCGCAAAAGTCAAATTTAATGATCGATTCTTATGTAACACGACGAGACAAATCGAAAATAAACAATAAAATTTTTGGATATCTTGCTTAGCTTTCGGGATATACTGGGATTGGGTTGATATGCGGCCTGGATCAAAAATTAATTCTGCCAAAGCCACAATGAATTACATGGTGGACATGCAGAATGTATATTTCAGTTCTTTTACTACCACTTGTGATTAGGTTGAAATGCGGGCTAGATCAGAATAAAAATAGTTATATTGTTACCATACATCGTAAGCTTAATTGGGAATACCTGGAAGCAGTTTATATCGCGATACACGTTTTCTCACTAACATGGTTCTCATGAAATTACTAACAGTAATAGATAAATTCTATGTCCCTTATGGAACAACAAAACCATTCTGATACAGACTTCATTTAGACCTAACCACAATCTCCATTAAATTGCCGCTACAGAATCAAACTATGTAGACATGCCCACACACGCGTATTTGAATCGCAAACTGTATTTGCAGTAACAACATCGTTTGCTTCATCAAGATTCCTAGATTGCATAGCATAATTTAACACATTTAATTTCATCATACACTGTCAGTATAAACTGCAACGTGACGAAATAAAGCGCAATACTAAATTCAATGAATCGTGATGTAAAACACACCCGTTTAAATCTCATTTTCAACACTCTCTAAAAAGTAATGATAGTCTATTATATGCAAAATAGCAAGGTATGCTGATTTTCTACACTATACCAACAAAAATTTTAGAACAAAGTCATCCCATTGAGAGGTATGACTAAGTATTTATAGACAGGCACCGAAGTTTGCAATTCCTACCGTCCACTTCAACAACGATAATTAGAATTCAACTTACTTATGAAATGATATTCCAGGTTCTTTCCTCCCTTGCCTATTTGTGCAACCATATGCAACACAAGATGGCATTATAAAACACACACATTACAAAATGAAATAATCACAGCATCTAATACAATGTGAACATCGCATTTGTTTGGAATCGCCGCTGCCACCACTGCGCATGCGCGAGAGTTTAGAGCCTGCTTCACAGATTTAACGACGTCACTTCTCCTCCATATATTTCCTTCCTCCATGCCAGTTATAGGCCTACCAGAGAACCAACATGTAAAGATAGATTGTCTCAGACATACAACGTGTTCGATCATTCAAGTCCTTAATTTTATCCAATCGTTTTCTAAAAGGGGTGCCTTGAATATCGGATACTAGAATTTTTGATGGTTCTAAAACTCCCGTAGCTTGGCAAAGTTTCAATGCTTATGTGTAGTATGCTTTTATCACTCCGTGGTTTGGATTTCACTTCATTGTGTGTTCCGGGGAAAGGTACTGTCCGAACTAACTGTGATACCTTGTCTCAGTACGCCTCCATCGAATGGGTTTAACTTACCTTCTGTTTATGGAGAAAATTAGATTTTCTCTCATAATAGTGAAAGAAAAGCAAGGCGCGGTCTAAAAGACTAGCAGAAACACAATTCTGAATAGATAGATGGTTGAAAGGAGAAGAGAACACGAAAGAGGATTTGGTGGGGATAGCTGTAAATGGCAGAAGCTTCTGTTCATAGGTGTGGCTGATAATATAAATGAAATTGATATCTCGCTCAGTTCTTGAGATATTTTATCTCAAAAGTGGGGAGATTAACGTCAGATCAGGCCTGGGCAAAAAAAAAAAAAAGTAATCCACCAAAACCACTATATCTACACGGTGGAAATGCACTATAGGTGTTTTATTTTCTTCCTGGTGGTTGTTGTTAGGTTGCAATACGGCCTGAACCAGAAGAAACGTCACCAAAAGCACAAGGAACTATACCTGATTTTTGAAATGATATATCTCGAAAACCAGACGACATAACAAAACATTTAATTCTTAATTTCCGATTGTTTTGTCGAGTTCTATAAGAATTCACCATCAGATTGTGGCGCCACCGCAATGATAGAACTTCCAATATTTGAAGTAATTCATTCGATAAATTTCTTTAAGAAAGCTAACGCAATATTTTCATTTTTATACGTAGAAACTAAATAACTTTCAGCATCTATAATGTTTGGTAAAAGAGTGAGATGCTGAATTTAAAAATTGCCGCATCTGAGCCTACATGAGATGGCATTAGTTGTTCAACCCGGGAAATGCTGAAAATTTGGAATCTGCATATTTCTCCAAACAGAGGAAGCATGTAGCATACATTTTGCATCAAAAATTACATAAGAAGCTTTTGCGCAAGATGGGTACCACTCTACAAAACAGCAAATTTAAAGCGAATAGGTATGAGATTCTTTGCCGAAAAGCTTTTATAATTAAAAATGATTTGCAGTTATTAATTACTTTATTTACTTTATGGGCAATACTACGATATCCGAGGCACTGAAATATTAAGGATTTGATGGCTGATTCTGATAGATCTCGATGAGAAAAATCGAAAATGAACAATACATGTTTTTGGTATCTCGCTTAGTTTCCGTGATATCACAGCTTAATGAAAGGAAAATATACATTTCACTACTACGTATTATGTAAGAAATATGTATTGTTACCTGTTAAAAATTATCGCAGATATATACCAGAGATCATTGTTTCATTAAAAAAAGGATTTCGTGTATATCTTCCGTGTACAAACCCAGAAATGACACAAAAAACATTCAGTAGTAAATTACGCTCAGCGCTGCCTTATTGTACCATAGATTACTGTAACACATACGATGCTAATGATATATGTCATTGCGCATGTCTGCCAACCTATTGGAAATTGAAAAAAAAAATCGAGTTTTTAGTTTGACGTATTTTTACCATAATGAGCAAAGAATCAAATTAAGGTCGCCGTTAATAACATAAAGACGCTTATCTATAAATACAAATTTATAGTGCCTTTATCTAGAAGTAACTACTCCAGTTATCGACTGTCACCATAACAACATTCTTGTCAATAAAGTAAAAACTCGTAGCGTTTGTTCGCGGTGTTTGTTATTCCGAAATGTGTGAAAAAACATCCGCTGCTACATCCACTATTAGATAATTTCAATATATACACCTCGGTTAGCAAATTAGTTGCAACCGAGGAACATGGCCTATCAATGGTAGTTGAAAATTCGTATCAAAAAAAGGTAGGATGGGTATGGAGAGGCGCAACAAAAAGGACAAAAAAGTGGTACAACAGTACCATAAATCCATGCCAATGTACTTTCTTCGGTGGATGTTGTTGTAGAATTTCTTTTAGGGAGACTGTTGCAATAATTATTAGTTTCACCATAGACATGAAAATTAATGATGTATTTGAGAACCTAAAATATTGGCGTTATTCAAATAATGGAAAAGAAATCAGTTGGGGTACGGTTGTTGACTATTATAGTTCTTGTTGGGAAGTAACTGAAATCATATCTTCCCATACCGACACGGTAGATGGACGAGACATTGCTAATAGAATTAAAATACAATCGTGGCCGTCTTACGAACAAATGACAATACTGTGTTAGTATTATACTGCAAAGAAACCAAGTCTAGCCCAAGTTAATTCAAAAAATAAAAAGGAGTTGAAATGATATGTGTACCAGTACATTCACCATGATACGTCAAAGAAATGCACAGACAGTGCAAAAACAATACACTGGTATTGAGAAAATGTGCACTACCAAAACTGTAGCCTACATTTGCAAACAAACCATAGTATAGGAGAATTTGTTAACCAAACAGACAAAACGAACACCATAAACGATTTAGAAATTCAGAATAAATTACTAAAAAAAGTATCAAATATCGACGATCTGCAAAACTTCTCCACCAATACATGACACTGCACTGGTATCGACAAAATGTACTGAATAAATATGAGGACAAAGGCTCTAAAATCATGCAAATTTCTCCTAAATATTACAAGAGTGTTCCCAGGCTTCACGGATGGTGATATGAAAAAGGTTTATCATTAAAGAAATTGAGCCAGCTACATTAATCCCAGAAATTGAATTCCTGCTTCAGCCGCCAAAAAGATCGCATTTGGATGAAGGTTTGGAACAAAATGACAGTGAAGACATAGACACATTATATCAGGAGCTCTATCTGACAGTAATGAACTTCCAAATGACTTCTTTTAAAATTTTACAATGTTATTTTTGCACACGTAAAAAATGATTAACTCTATAATTTATTTTATCAAACATTAATTAATTTATCTAAGAAAAATAAATATTACATATTTACGTGTGTATGGAACGCAATAAGTGATACCTCCTCGTGTTGCGTTCTGGGTGTAGAAAATGTTTTTACATCATCTACTTAGTTATGAACTAAAAATGACTTTTTGTGGATTTTCTGATATATGCAATGTACCTACAAAGAAATTATGAAGTAGCAGTTATCGTAGCATACCCCAGAGCGATATCTCGGAAATTAGCTGTGCCCTTGGTGACATTTTCCTTCTGGTCCAGGTTGCATTCCAACCTAACAGCAACCACCTTACGCACGAACCTTAAAGATGGGAAAAAACATTTTTCTTCTGGTCTAGGCCGCATACCAACCTCACCTCAAACGCCTTATGCACGAACTTCACAGATGTGAATAAACGACATTTTCCTCCTGGTCCAGGCCGCATTCCAACCTAACCTCAACCGCCTTACGCACGGTCCTCATAGATATGAATAGGTAACATTTTCCTTCTGGTCCACGTCGCATGCCAACCTTATCTCCACCGCCTTACGCACCGACATCACAGATATTAATAGACGACATTTTCTTTCTGATCCATGCTGCATTCCAACCTTACCTCAACTGTCTTACGCACTGGCCTCAAACATGTATCAGGAAGAATTTGTCAGTGCTTGAGGCGACCTTTTCGTACTCGTCCATTTTGTATATAATAACTAGACGATGGATGATCGTGATAAATTTCCTTGAGAAATAGTAAATACATCATTTTTTTTTATTTTGTATGTTAATGTTTCACTCCGTCCTAACAACTCAGAGCCATTTATTACAATATTAATTATTTTTGTTCTAACAAGTTTGCAGCCATGACAGATGTGTAAAATTAATAATATCCTAGGTAGCACAGCTATATCTGTGGTACAAAAGCAACGTCTTTGGTACATAATGGTAGCGCTGAGCGTAACATATTACTGACTGTTTCGTTTCGTCTGGGTTTGTACACGGAAGATATACACGAAATCCTTCTCTTATTGAACAATGATCTCTAGTATATATCTGTGTTAATTTTAAACAGGTAACAACACATATTTATTAGATAATAATCAGTAGTGAGTTGTATATTTTCGGTTTTTAAACATCTGATATCTCGGAAACTAAGTGAAGTGAGATACCAAAAAAACTTATTCTTCCTTTTCGATTTGTCTCGTCGAGATCTACCAGAATCAATAATCAAATCCGTAAAATTTCAGTGCCTCGGATATCGTAGAATCCCCACTTTATGAATCGGAAAATCATTCAGCTCAAGCTCGTATAATAGTCTGTTAATACTGAAAGAAGAAGCAACTAAACATTGTCGCTGGTGGCTACTTACCATACTTCAGGAAAAAGAACCAGAAACAGCAGGTAGACGAATATTCTGTGAGCAGCCGGACAAGCCTCCTCTTGCGTTCCGATGTGTTTCTAGCGAGCTGATACAGTGAGGAGTAACCACGGAAACTGCGGCCTCTGTTAACAAGTGATTGTTATTACATAGCAACAAGTACAGTTTGTACTGTGAGTGAGGCTATAGGGTCAACGTATTCTGTGACGTGTATTGAGCATTTTAGTTAGAAACAATCTCGACAACTAATTTTGGTGTTACAAAATGTAGTCTGTTGGGTCTAAAATACGTTTCTGGGACATTGTAGGATGTACACTAGACAACATCGAAGTTTTTCGGTGCTGCACATACAGTGCCTAAGGAAGCACATACGTTATGTTATTTTTGGGATGACAAAATAATAGTCTTCGGAGATGAAACGAGGGGTAAATATTTTTAGGGGATGGGAGCGAACGTTCTCTATCTGCCCGAAACTGGTACTGACCTGTTGAAATTTATTTTAACTGCGTCGTCATAATGTCATCTTCACGTTTTGCACTCTCCTTTTTAGTAAAATTTGTCACGAATTAAATTTAAAAAAATGCCGAAATGTGAGACGCAACGCAACCGTGAAATCTTAGCAGTATTTCAAACACTGACACAAAAATTATCGGTACATGGATCAAATCAACCTAAACAGGTGCGTTTTGTCATAGTGATCGTGGTTAGGTTGAAATTCGGCCTGTCCAAGAGTAAAAATGATACAAAAATTATCGGTAAAGGGATTCGGCATTTTGGCAATTTTAATTTAATTCGTGGCGACTATTCCGAAAAAGTAGAGCGCAAAACGTGAAGAGGACATTATAATGATGCAGTTCAAAAAAAATTTGAACAGGTCGGTACCTGTTTTGGGGCAGGTGGATAATGACCCCTTCCACCCTTAGGTTTTTGAATTATTTGTTTCCTATATTTTTAAAGAGGTCTGGATATACAGTTCGAAATGTTTCGTTTCGTAATAACTATCGTCCATTTTATATATATCTATAAAAAAAAAAAACAGTTCTAGAAAGAAGTGTGATATACAGCTAAATTCTAAAACAAGTATGTGAGAAAATATCGAAAGAATCGTTTTACATTTTGTAAAATTTTATTCATACTGCTATTATTAATTCCTATAGATCATTGGACCCGGCCTCAATTTTAATACTTACCTGCAAATTCACGTATTGGTAAAGCCAGGGTTACGTTCAATAAAATGAATAATCTTTTTAAAAGTCGTAATTTATCTTTTACCATGAAGATGATACTCCTGTGCTGCTATGTGTTCTCTGTCCTCCTGTATGTCGTTGAAACCACGGAGGAAGGAAATATATGGAGGAGAAGTGACGTTAAATCTGTGAAGCATGGCGGCAGCAGCGGTATTGTAACCCAAACAAATGCCGAGTTCACACTGTGTCTGATAATTTTATTTTGTGATGTGCATAAGTGTTTTATAATGCCATCTTGTGTTGCATACGGTTGCACAAATAGGCAAGAGAGGAAAAAACCTGGAATATTATTTCATAAGTAAGTTGAATTCTGATTATCGTTGTTTAAGTGGGCGGTAGGAATTGCAAACTTCGATGACTGTCTATAAATATTTAGTCATAGCTCTCAATGGGATGACTTTGTTCTCAAAGTTTTGTTGGTGTAGTGTAGAAAATCAGCATACCTTGCTATTTTGCACATAATAGACTATCATTAATTTTTAACGAGTGTTGAAAATGAGATTTAAAGGGGTGTGTTTTACATCGCGATTCAGTTTATCTAGTATTACGATTTCTTTCGTCACGTTGCTGTTTAATACTGACAGTGTATGATGAAATTAACTGTTATGTGTGAAGCTGTGAGTTTTATTCATTTTTTTAAAAAAGTTTAAGCCATTGACTTAGGTTATTTTTAAAGCTTCATATAAGATCAAGAGAATGTTCAATAAGCTGACTGAATAAATTTTCACACATTAACATTTGAACAACTTGTGTTTCAGTTTGCAAAATGTTTAACTTCTTTTTAAAAAATAAACCAAAATTTGAATGCACATTTCTTCTAAATAATTTTTAAAACATTTTTCAAATGTTACATATATTAAGTAAATGATGAATAAGACCATCTTTCTTTTGTACGTTATGAGAGATCTCCGAAATAATTGAAATGAGGAACACAATACACTAACACACTCTTCACATTTTAATGTTTTTTAAAGTTTGTGTTCCACAAATCCTCCATTGTAGTATACAATATGATCCATTAAAACAGTTAGTGCACCTGCATCAAACATACAATCGTGGTCGAACTTGGGAGGAAACTGTAATTCTTTTTCCTCTTCAATAATTCGATGATTCTTTGATGTAAAATTTATACTATGTTCTGGAGCATGATTGATAATTGTTCCAGGAATATGCAATTACCAGTGTTTGCATATTTCACTTCACATTTCAAGAGTAGTTTTTTTTTTTTTTAATAAACTGAAGCTGTTTTAAATTGTATGGGTAGTGGGATTGTTTTAACCCCCCCCCCCCCCAAAAGACCTGATACATTGTAAAAATATTTCAAAGTGATCCTGACTAAATTTATATGATAATATATATTTTAAGATTTTTTGATCAATTACTAAGGAATTAATCAAATACTTCAAACATAAATCAGAAAACCTAAGAATCCAGTGCTCCTACTGCTGTCAAGTATTATCTTGCCCTTTGGGAACACTTTCAAATTACATATATAACTTTCTGTTTCAATCAGTCTTGTATAACTGCTTCCCAATTACACTCAGATATTCCGGAGCGTGTGCTCCATTGAAATAAAATAAAATAATAATACCCCTAGTCTTTTTTGTGGCTATAGATGTTTTGGCTTATACAATTCTATTAAAAGACTTTTTAACAGACTTTTTTTTTCTTAATTTCTAATGTTTATAGATAACATCAATTAACATACATAAGGGAGCGTGCATAAACCACATAGCTCCATTTTGGCATCCTGTGAACTACTATCCCCCCTCCCCCCCCATGTAGCCCTACTTTGCTTTTGCCTCTCCCCACCCCCCCACCTATCAAGTAGCTTTTTTCCCGTTTTGATTCCAGAAGACATTTTGCACTGTTTTCTCTTGTCAGACATAAGGAGATAATTAACTGAGGGAAATAAATATTCACATGCTGTTGTGAGTTCAGTTACTCATTTAACTGTGACAAATGTTATGAAAGGAAAGCTACATGGCCTGGCTTGGAACCCTTCATCTCCCCATGTAGCCCAGTGTAGCCTTCCAGCTTCCCCCCCCCCCCCCCCCCTTGGACTGAGTCATGTAGTTTGTGCACGGTCCCTACTTTTAATCACTTGTTAATTCGACAAAGGTAGAATGAGAAACACCCTTCAGTCACTAGAATACAACTTTTATTGTATTACACAATGCATTTCGGACCCTGTGGATACATCTTCAGGTGACTATGGTATTTACATGTTAATTCATTATTAAGAATGTGAAATAAAGAAAAATAATGAATGAAATTCTGTCTCATAAAGTTCCTGGTACATTCCTGTAATAGCAACAATTGTGAAACAGTTCTTTTATTTTTAAAGGTAATAATAAAGTATTTGCCCTTTAAACACAAGTTGAAATAGAGCTGTTCTAGCGTGATAAGTTATTTTGTTAAAAAAAAAGTATACGCATGTTCAGACAGTGACACATCACCGCATTTTTGATTGGAGCACACTCGATTGAAGTTACTTCAAAGAACACCGCATTATGCCAACCATACAGTATAGTAAAGTATCACTCTTTACTTTTTGTTGATACACTTTATACTAACTATAAATTATGCGGAAACATTTTATTTCTGGTATGAGCCTACAAAATGTCTGGGTTGCCCGCCCCTAGAGTGAGCCCTCTATTTTTTTTGGTCTAGGACGCATTTCAGCCTAACCACAAGTGGTAGTAATAAAAATTAAATATCTATTCTGCATGTCAACCATGTAATCATTGTGGCTTTGGCAGAATTAATTTATAGTCCAGGCCACATATCAATCCAATTCCAGTATATCCCGAAAACTAAGCAAGATATCGAAAAATTTTATTGTTTATTTTCGATTTGTCTCGTCGTGTTACATAAGAATCGATCATTAAATTTTACTTTTGCGAAATTTTTCTTCTGCATTTCAACTCAAGACACCTCACTTTTGATACAGCATATCTCGAGAACAAGGCGAGATATCGAAAATTTTTATTCTTTATTTTTTATTTGTCTCGTCTTTGTAAATAAGAATCCGTCATCAAATTTGACTTTGACCAATTTTTTCTTCTGAATTTCAACCAAAAACATTTCACGTTTGAGACAGAATATCCCGAAAACTAAACATGATATCAAAAAATTTTATTCTTCATTTTTTATTTGTCTCATCGAGTTACATAATAATCCATCACCAGATTGCGGCGTTACGTTTATCCTAGAGTCCCCTTGAGGCTTTTGTACTTATACACCGTGTCTGTATGGGATCGGCCTAGACCCCCACTCCTCCTCTGCCCGGCTTCACTTCAATGAGTGGTGAAGGTCTCTTGCGTCGTCTCCATATATTTCCTTCCTCCATTATCACACGCAGGCATAAATTAATATCCATAGAGCCTAATCAACTTGAAGTCATAACAAAGATAATCCTAACGCGCCTTTGTTTTGTTTTGATTGAGGGAAAAGAAAAGTTTTGTTTTTACTATTTTCCTTCCAATTTTTATCTCCATAAGAACCTTCCTTGTGCCTTAACGAAAATATAAAAAAAAGGATTAGCCGAATTGGTCGAGCCGTTCTCGAGTTTTGCGGTTAGCAACACATTTGGCGATTCAGTTTTATTATATAGATAACATGACTGTTATCAGAAGAGGCTATCAGTTCAACAATAACATGCGTTCAACACGGTGTTGGAGCTCTTATGGTGCACAGATTTTCACCGTTTGATACGTCAGACATAAGTTTAAATCTTCAACCTTTGATACGATATGACACTTTCGATGACGAATTTTCCATCTGATGTAAACGTTGTACGTCGCAGCAGCAGCAAAGAAAATAAACAGATTTTCAGTAGTGGAATACAACGATTAAAGATTCCTGATGACAAATATGAGACCAAATTTCGAAACATTAGTGTCATTACACCGTGTCCATCCCACTAATCTTATATATATATAAAAATAGACGTGTGTTTTCCTATATTTCACTTTTCAGCCACCACTACCTAGCACTGATCACTGGTCTTTGTGTGTGGAAGTAGCATGGAGTTTCCTGTCGTGCACAACGTTGGCCGAATGTCGATGGCTGTGGGAATGTAGGAGATATTATTGTTAAAAGTGGTCTATGCAGGGCATTTTCGTATTTCGACAAAAGACGTGAGTTTCCGTTTATGTCACTCTACTGCCACACCTACATAGCATAGCCCAATGGTGTTTATGTGTGGTAGTGGTATCGTGTCTCCTATCGTGTACTATGGTGGTTAGATGTCGGTAGCTATGGGGCTGTGGGAGATATGGTAGTTGCAAGTGGTCGGCCTGCGGCACCTTCAAATTTCTACCAAAAACGAATGTGTCATGTTGTATCATTTTTCAGCCAAAACTATCTAGCGAAGATCTTGGTATTGGTATGTGTTAGTAGCACAGAGTCACCCGTTCATAACAACGTTGGCCGAATTTCGGTAAGTGTGGTAGTGTGGGAGATACGGTGGTTGAAAGTGGCCGATCAAGGATATTTTCATATTTCGACCTCAGACATGTGTCTCCGTATATGTCACTCTGCTGCCTCAACTACATAGAATAGACTATTGATGTTTATGTGTGGTAGTGGCATCGTGTTTCCTATCGTGTACTATGGTGGTTAGATGTCGGTAGCTATGGGAGATATGGTGGTTGAAAGTGGTCAACCTGCGGCACTTCAATATTTCTACCAAAAACGTTTGTGTCTTGGTGTGTCACTTTTCAGCCAAAACTATCTAGCGCAGATTACTGGTGTTAGTATTTGGTAGTAGCACAGAGTCACCGGTCGATCACAACGTTGGCCGAATATCAGTAACTGTGAGATTGTGGGAGAGATGGTGGTTGAAATTGGTCGATCAAGGATATTTTCCTATTTCGACCAAAGCCATGTGTGTCCGTATATTTTACTATGCTGCCTGAAGTACATAGCGCAGATGACTGGCGTTTCATCTACATCTACATATATACTCTGCAATTCACAAAATTGTGGGTGGCAGAGGGTGCTCAGCACCAAAGCTAATCTCTTTGCTGTGCATTCCAATCCCTAATGGTACGAGGGAAAAAGAATTCATATAAGAATCAGTCCGGCACCTTATTTCTCTAATTTTATCTTTCCTGTCCTTCCGACTCAAATAGGTTGGTGGAAGAAGTATTTCACTACACTCAAAAGTGAAAGTGGGAGTACGCATGTTTTCCAATAAGTTTAAACGAAACGTGTGTCGTCTATCTACCAGAGACTCCCAACCTAATCTACTAATCAGTTCTGTGACGCTTTCATAAGGACTGTAGCAAGCGGTCACGAATCGTGCGGCTCTTCTCTGTACTTTCTCTATACTTTCGATCAATCCCTTACGAAACGGGTCCCAAATGGCACAACAATAATCCAAATGTGGACGCACAAGAGATTTGTACGCTATCTCCTTTGTTTGCTCATTACAATTTTTCAAGATTCGACCTATGAATCGCAGCCTAGAATTTGCTCTACCTACTAACGAATTAATGTGTATGTCCCATTTCATGTTCCTTTGTACTGTTACTCCCAAATATTTCATAGAATCGACCATATCAATAACTGAACTGTTTACCTCGTATTTCTGAACAATCGGATTCTTTTTGTTAGTTATGCTCATTGTCTTGTACTTTTTACAATTTAGAGTAAGTTTCCACTCAGCGCACCAAGCCAAAATAACATCCAGATCGCGCTGAATTTCTAAGCAATCGGCCAAATTTCTTACTTCCCTATAAATAACCGCATCATCAGCAAACAATCTAAAAAGGCTTTTCACTTTGTCTCCGAGATCGTTTATAAAAATTAAGAAAAGAAGTGGTCCTATTACACTTCCTTGAGGTACACCCGATGCAACATCTAGATTAGAAGAACTTTCTCCTTCAACGACAACATACTGCGACCGACCAGTTAGAAAATCCTTTATCCATTCACAAAGCTGATCCGATATACCGTAAGCTCGAAGCTTCGCTAAAAGGCGGTTGTGTGGCACAGAGTCAAAGGCTTTCTGGAAATCTAAAAAAATTGCATCTACTTGTGAACCTGCATCGATAACTTTCATTACGTCGTGTGTAAATAGGGCCAGCTGTGTTTCACATGATCTTTTCTTCCGAAATCTGTGTTGATTTGTTGTAAGCAAATTATTATCATCTAGAAAATTCATAATGTTCGAGCATATAATATGCGTTTGTGTGTGGTAATAGCATCGAGTCTCCCACTGTGCACTATGGTGGTTAGATGTCGGTAGCTGTCAATCCAAATTCTTTACAAACACGAATGAAGTCGTGGGTACCAGCTAGCTAGTTAATAATATTTTTCATGATACATGTTCGTTAATCGAACTGTGAACAACACACCAATGTTGTTAATATCTTTCAATGGAGTAATTTTATAATTCAATCCTTCGTTTTCTGTACATTATAATATTAAACGCTTTACCTAAGAGTGACACCATCAAATCACTGTTTCAAAAAGTGGGTTACTAGCCAGGATACATTATTTGTTACAAGGAATGCAGTCAGCGGGGGTTTTTTTCCATAAGGGAATGGTTAGAAATTTTTTGTAGTAAAGGGAGCAATTTCTTATTGTAAAAGATTAGGAACCTTTGACCTAGATGGTTTTAGGAAAGGGGGCGTAAATTAATTACGTGGGGTGAAATAGGGGGGGGGGGCTTCCGTCGAAATCTCACGAAATCTCACCAAGGGGAAGGGGAGGTCAACGGAAATATCATGTGAGGTTTCGTAATTTTTGTTGGACTGTAGAGTTAAAAAAAAATCGAATATTGGGAAGGGAGAGACCTAAATAAAAAGGCGATTTACAGGGGGAGGGGTCACGGACCAGATCTCACCAAAAGGGGGGGGGGTCCGGAAATCCGGAAAAACACCTCACGTAATTAATGGATGCCTCCAAACTGCCTAAAAACCGCATTCAGGGCAACCAGGACTCGGACCAGGTTCCGTTGTACCTCCCCGATGCAGTGTGGTGGCGGCTTAACTCGGACAGCTACTTTGGCAAGTGTATTACGAGCTTATTCATTATATTTTAATTTCAATTTTCGCTTTTAATTGTTTCACTGCTTGAAGAAGCTCGTTCTTCACACCCTTCAGTAATTTATTCGTTTCTGAATCCCTTTTCACAACTTCTAAAAACTACTCTTATTTCTTACATTAACATTCAACCAAGCCTTTCGGTCAATGAATGCCTTATGTAAGAGTACATTCAGAATCCTCTAACCTTCCTTCGTGTCTTACAATGACCCCCAACACAGCTTCTCCTCACGCAAACTTTGTGTGCTACTGCAGTTTTCACAAACAAATCTTGCTACCCTCCTTTGCACATCCTACGTAATGTGAGTCGCGTACTATGCCACCATTCTTAGGTAAGCCTCTGACCAAGGTTATACATCACGATTCCCACGCCTCCCCAGCGTCATCACAATCTCCAGAAAATACTTCTATCTGCCTTATTCCAACTACAGGCGCTTTATCTGATTATGAGTTATTAAGAATATATGTAAAACATAGTTCGTATGGTCTGGCATATGTTTGTTGAATCTTTACAGCAATAATCAAACATTTGTATGTTCCTAAACGTGGTACCTATAAAAGTCCTTCCCGTTCCTTTCCTAATTCACTTCCTTTTAGACAGAGAGTCACTCTGATGCCTATTGCACCAAATAATACCGTGGACTAGACCATAACGTCGAAATAGTTCTGATGGACGGTATATATATATATAATGGCTTGTTAGAAGGCACTAGATGACCCGTGCGAAAATTTCGCTAGTAAAATACGATGAATAATGAGGTTGAATGCTTGTTATATAATGAAAAGTAGAACCACACTTTTGAGACAAATATATTTGTTTAGTGTAATAACTACGCATCAAAACATATTACGAAACATGATAGGAAAATTTAAAACACCCTGTATGTACGACAAACTGTCACTGACCTTAACAGAACACAACCAACATTAACAGAATGCACGCAACATATCGACATTATGTGATATGTATCGTAAATGGCTCGTGACAGAAAAATGCATTGTAGAAATATTAATACTTTTGGACTTTAAGGGTCGAATTTTGAAAAATTCCTTTCTTAAAATATGGTGTAACCAAAGACCTTACGAAGACCTTAGTCTATAAAATAATACTTCGTTTATCTATTTTTTTTATTATCATGGGGAATAAATGACTCCAGACACAAAAAACGCATTTTAGAAATACAGATTTTTTGCTCTTTAGGGAGCGTGCATAAACCACGTAGCTCCATTTTGGCCTCCTGTGAACCCCCCTCCCCCCCACGTAGCCCTACGTGGCTTTTGCCTCTACCCCCCCCCCCCCCCCACCCACGTAGCACGTAGCTTTTATCCCTTTTGATTCCAGAAGACATTTTGTACTGTTTTCTCTTGTCAGACTATTGTAAATTACTTACGGAGATAACTAACTGATGGAAATAAATATTCACATGCTGTTGTGTGTTCAGTTCCTCATTTTAACTGTAAAAAATGTTATGAAAGGAAAGCTACGTGGCCTGGCTTAGAACCCCCCTCCCCCCCACGTAGCCCAGCGTAGCCTTCCAGCCCCCCCCCCCCCCCCCCCCTGGACTGAGCCACGTAGTTTGTGCACGGCCCCTTAAGGATTAAATTAAGGAAAAAATCCTTTCTTAAAACATGATGTGACCATAATATTTAGAATGATACCTCATTTATCTATTTCGGTTTATATTAATGGAGATAAATGGCACGAGACACAATAATGCGTTGAATAACAATCGATACTTTTTCCCTTTAAGGGTTGAATGCCAAAAAACTTCTTTCTTAATATATAATGTCAACAAAGATGAGACATTACTCTTCATACACCTACTTCATTTATCGATTTCGATTTGATGTCCAGGGAGATAAATGGCCTGAGACACAAAATCGTATTTTTGAAATTTTGACATATTTGCCCTTTAAGGGTAGTGCAGGCTGAAATTTAAGCGAATAAAGAAGCAGTATAAGCAGAACAGACTGGAAGTGAATAAACTGAAACAATCTACCACAAGAGAAAAATTTGCAGAAATGGTAGACTTAGGTCTAAGAAGTAAATCTGAAAGGAGCTAAACTGAGGACGAATGGAATGCATTAAAGACCGAAATAATGAAAGCTGGTAAAGAAACATTAGGCTTTAAGGAACAAGCTGCCCGAAAACCTTGGATCACAGAAGAAATTTGGGAGCTGATGGATCAGAGGAGAAGGTACAAAAATGCTCAGGATGAAGCAGGAAGAGAGCAGTACAGGCAATTTAGAAATCAAATAAATAGGAAATGCAAAATAGCAAAAGAAAAATAGGCTACAAGCAAAGTGTGAAGAAGTAGAAAAGGAAATGGTCGCAGGTAAAGTAGATGTTGCCTACGGAAAGTTCAAACAGAATTTTGGAGAAATGAAGAAAAGTGGTATGAACATTAAAGCTGCCGATGGGAAACCTCTTTTAAGCTCAGAGGACAGAGCTAACCGATGGAAGGAATACATTGAGAAACTGTATGTTGGGGACGACTTGAACAATAGTGTAATAGAAAAGGAAGATGATGTCGACATTGATGACTTAGGGGATTCTGTTTTGAGAACAAAATTTAATAAAGCTCTGAATGACTTGAAAGCAAATAAGGCAGTTGGAATTGATGAGATCCCTGCAGAACTTCTTAAATCCCTATGAGAGGAAGGAATCAAAAGATTATTCAAGCTGATATCAAAAAGTTATGAAACAGGAGAAATTCCAACTGATTTTAATAAAAATATCATTTTCACACTTCCAAAGAAAGCACAAGCCGACAAATGTGAGAATTATCGTACCATTAGTCTAACATCACATGCTTCAAAATTACTTACCAGAATAATATACAGAAGGATGGAAAGGGTAGTAGATGAGATAGTAGGAGAAGATCAGTTTGGGTTTAGGAAAAATCGCGGTACAAGGGAAGCAATTCTGTGTTTACGATTAATACTTGAAGGGCGGATCAAGAAAAACAAATATACTTTTATGGCATTTGTTGATTAGAGAAAGCTTTTGATAATGTTAGGTGGGACAAGATGTTCAAAATTTTAAAGAAGTCAGGTCTAAAATATCGAGATAGAAGAATACTCTATAAACTATATAAGAATCAAGTGGCTATAATGAAAGTAGAGAATCACGAGAGACATGCATCAGTTAAAAAGGGTGTGAGACAAGGTTGTAGTCTATCCCCGTTAATATTCAACTTGTATGTTGAAGAAGCAATGAAGAAAGTCAAAGAAAAATTTCCATGTGGCATAAGTTTTCAGGGAGAAAAAATCAGTATGCTACGATTTGCTGATGACATTGTCTTGTTAGCAGAGAGGGTTGATGGTATTGAGAAGTTACTGAATGGCATGAACAAAATACTGAACGAAGATTTTGGACTGAGTATAAATCAAAGCAAGACAAAAGTGATGAAATGTAGCAGAAATAATACCAATACTTTTTTTTATTTATTTATTGACCCTTCATTTATACAGCCTAATATCTTAGTGACTAAATTAGGCCCTACGTATTAATTTGTACATTGTTGATTATATAGTGTTTTGTACAAAATATTTACATGCAAGGAATTTGGCATCCAGTTCCGTTACACTTTGACTTACTGTCTAATTAATTCTATAATATTACATTTGGTCTTGCTTACCGTGATAACAGTTACAGTTGTTATTACAAATTTTAATGTTATATTGAATCACAAATATCGCTTGTTATAGTGCTAGTGGTTTTTATTGAAATATTCCAGTTATTCTTAGAGTATCCCATTATTCAGTTAGTTGCAGTTAACCCAGTTTGTACATATCTTTCTGTAATCTATCATTTAGTTATACCGGATTACTGGGTAATAGCAATTGCTTATAAGTAACATTCACTTAATTATATGTTCTCTGCCACTAAAGTCCTGAGCCAGTTCAAATTTGCAGCATCTTGGCTTACCATTAATATGGAAATTAACTCTCAAATATTGTTATGATTCATCGTGTATTTGTGCAAAAGTCGATGATCATTCCCTCTACATTACAAACAAGACTGTTTTGGCCGTGGTAGAAGCGCTTTGTTTGCTGTAAGTGGTATGCTGACGTTTGTTCATTCTGCCACGCCATCGTTCTGACTGAGGCCTGTAGTAGGCTTGGTTCCATTTTAACAATGGTAGGATTACTTAATTTAATAGTTATACATTTGAATTTTTTTTTTTTTTTTGCAATAATCACCTCTGGTATTATAATCTACTTTTCCCCTGTAAGGCCTTATCCGTTCCTGTGTTACAAAAAAAATTATGTACTACGTCTATTCTAATCTAACTTGAAACCTATACTACTCTATCAACACTAATCTACCCACCACTATCATCCCGGGATAGTCTGCCAGCCATGCCCCTCTGGATTTCCAGTGGGACAGGATCGACCGACACATCGGGACAAAACTTCCGGCTCCCGGAAGTTTCTGAAGAATACTGTTTACTCTTGTCCGTGAATAATTTTCTATGCCTGTATGTTTGGCCGTGCGACTTCCCTAGGCCGGTCCCCATGCCCGACTGCCGCTCGGTCCAGATATCTTTTTTTGTGCAGTTGAGATACTTTGTTCGCCAGATTATCGAGGTGATCGCTCATCTAGAATTATGTCTCGCGTTGATCTACTACGTATTATGTTGATATCCGGCGTCCTTACTTCTTCTGCTATCGGACAGGACCACACTACATGTTCGGGGTTTCCTTCTGCCCCGCACTCACATAAGCTCGTTTCTTTCAGCCCTCTTTGACATAGTAGGCTGTTATATGGGCCATGCCCCGTGAGATAATGTATAAGGCCTGGTGTGGGATGAAAGTATTCAAGTTGCAGCCGTTCTTGTATGTTCGGAAACACACTGTGTAATCTTCTGCCTGTGGCACTATTGTCCCACCGCTCCTGCCATTCAGCGAGAAGTGCAGCGCTGACTGCTGCCGCATTTTGTGCAACTATTCCCACAATCTCTTGCACCCTGGTCTGATTTCCTTTTCGTAACCAGTATATGGCCCCTCTTCTTCTGATTTCGAGGTCCAACGGCCAAACACCTATAACAATTGGTAGGGCATTTGTGGAGGTAGTACTGTAGGCTCCACTCAATCGCAGCAACACACTTCTCTGCACTCTTAGGACCTCCTCCCTAGGTTTCAACAGTCGAAGTCTGTGCACCCAGACACTGGATGCGTACCCTACCAGAGATGCTAGGATAGCATCGTGGTATCTTCTTATACCAATACTAGCAGATTAAATATAAAATTAGGGTCGGATGCAATAGGAGAAGTAAGTGAATTCTGTTACTTGGGAAGTAAAATAACAACTGATGGCCGAAGCAGGAATGATGTTAAAAGAGCCTTCATGAAAAAGAGAAACCTTTTAGTTTCAAATATTGATCTAGGAATTAGAAAGAACTTTTTAAAACTCTTTGTGTGGAACACAGCACTTTATGGTAGCGAAACATGGACTTTAGGAATACCGGAAAGAAGGAAAATTGAAGCATTTGAAATGTGGTGCTACAGAAGAATGCTGAAAATTAAGTGGACAGACAAAGTAAGAAATGAACGAGTTTTGGAAATGATGGGTGAGGAAAGAAGTTTGTGGAGGAAGCTTACGGAAAGAAGAGACAGGCTGGTAGGTCATATTTTGAGACATGCTGGATTGGTTAATTTGTTAGTGGAGGGAACAGTCGAAGGTAAGAACTATAGAGGAAGACAGAGATTAGAATATATGAAGCAGATAATTGAGGACGTGGGTTGTAAGGGGTTTGTAGAAATGAAGAGGTTAGCACAAGATAGGAATGGATGGAGGATTGCATCAAACCATTCGAAAGACTGACGACAGAAAAAAAGTTCGAATTACGAAAAATTCTATTCTTAAGATATATTGTTACCACGGCGGAGAACTTAATCTTTAATTTGATACCTCATTTATGTATATCTCTTAGATATGAAGGGTGAAAAATGGCTCGTGACACAAAAACGCGTTGCGGAAATATTGATACTTTGTCCTTAAGGGTCGAATTCCGAAAAATTCCTGTCTTAATATATAATTCCACCAAAGCGGAGATCTTAATCTTTAAAATGATACTTCATTATCGATTTCAGATAGGTATCCAGGGAGATAAATGATTCTTAACACAAAAAACAGTATTTTGGAAATATTGATATTTTTGCTCTTTAAGGTTCGAATGAAAAATTCTTTACTTGAAATATACTGTTACCACGGTGGAGACCTTGATCTTTAATTTGATACCTCATTTACCTATATCACTTCAATACAAAGGAAGATAAATGGCTCGTAACACAAAAACGCGTTGCGGAAATATCGATACTTTTGTTCTTTAAGGGTCGAATTCCGAAAATTCCTGTCTTAATATATGATTCCACCAAATCTGAGATTTTAATCTTTAAATGATACTTCATTAAACGATTTCAGATAAGTATCCAGGGAGATAAATGACTCGTAAAAAAACAACATTTTTGAAATATTGACATTTTTGCCTCTTAATGGTCGAATTACGAAAAATTCTTTCTTAAAATATATTGTTACCACGGCGGAGACCTTAATCTTTAATTTGATACCTCATTTACCTATATTGGTTAGATATGAAGGGAGATAAATGGCCCCTGACACAAAAATGCGTTGTAGAAACATTGATTCTTTTTCCCTTTAAGGGTTGAATTCCAAAAAAATTCTTTCTTAATTTATAATGTCACAAAAGCTGAGACATTACTCTTCATAAGCCTACTTCATTTATTGATTTCGATTAGATATCCGGGGAGATAAATGTCTCGAGACACAAATACGAATATTAACATTTTATCCCTTTAAGGGTCGAGTTACGAAAAATTCTATGCTTAAAATATATTTTAACCACGGCGGAGACCTTAATCTTTAATTTGATACCTCATTTATCTATATCTCTTAGATATGAAGGGTGATAAATGGCTCGTGACACAAAAACGCGTTGCGGATATATTGCTACTTTGTCCTTTAAGGGTCGAATTCCGAAAAATTCCTGTCTTAATATATAATTCAACCAAAGCGGAGATCTTAATCTTTAAAATGATACTTCATTAAACGATTTCTGATCGGTGTCTAGGGAGATAAATGACTCGTAACACAAAAAACAGAATTTTGGAAATATTGAAATTTTAAAGGCCGAATTCCGAACAATTTCTTTCTTAAAATATGATGTGACCAAAGTAGAGACCATAAGGTTTTAAATGACACCTCATTCATTGATATCGGTTAAGTATGAAGGGAGATAATGGCTTGTGACCAAAAAATACCTTACAGAAATAATGTATATGATACATAATTATGTAGTCTTTCTCGGCGTTGATATAAATACTGTTCTCGGGTGACTAGCCGAGTTATAGGAGTGTTATAATTACACAATATTTCGGCTCTCTCAATCGTTGGTACCATCTTCTGGTGAAGAAGAACAGTATTTATAATATATATGATAATTGGAAAAGCTAATGTTATTAACTGTTTATTTGATATTTTGTGTGATTATTTCCCCTAACTTTCACTGTAACTTAATAATAGAGGAAAGAAACAAAAGTCGGACCCCATTTCATTTTTTACCTGTCTCGTCTTTGATCTGAGCTAAGTTTACTTTAAATTTATTGAAATACGTTCTTTGGTACATTAGTAAGTAACCGCCATGACAGAAGTTATTAAATACGTGTCATAGTTTTAAAATTAATTTTTTAGTAAAGGTTGCAGATACAGTCTCTGAGAAAAAGGCAGCCAAAGTCACTCCCTGTTAAGAATATACACATAATTAATAATGAAAGCGTTTTACTTTCACATTTGACCATTTTGTATAAACAATTAGCTTATTTGAAATTCGGAATATTCAATAATTTACCATTTACGAATTTTTTTTGTTTAGTTTCTACGCTAGTAAGTTCTTCGACTAATAACAAAAATCACCACTTTCTCTCACCATGTTTTTTTTTTTTTTTTTACTTGTTTTGACCGTCTGAAACAATATTTCAAATTACTTTAACAAACCGACGAAATATTAATTATGAGGGTCCTTTTTAGGGAAATCCGGGGGGTCCTGTGTAGGGTGCCTTTTACTTGACAATTTCAGTCATTTAAAAATAATGCAGAGTAAAAAAAATGGTACAGTAATTTTGCTAAAGACATAAAGGTACTTTCTGCCTTAGTAACACTATTAAACCCTGTTCAATGCACCTTCGCAAAAAGTTTTACTCTTACCGAAAGCACTAATATCGTAACTAATGGGATACTTGTTTCTGCCAAATCCTGCAAACTTCAAAACACAACATTTATCTTGATATCTACAATTTCAAATATATGCTGCCAGGATATAACACTATCCGCCTGAGGGACCTAGATCCACGTTTGTTTACTTTTCTCTAATGTTTTAAGCCACAACAACAATAATACAAGACTAGATTACCCGTGCAAAAATTTCGCGAATGCGATGGATAGTAATGTTTGTAAAAGGATGAAAGAAGAAGCAATTGTTTATTTGTTTAGTGTCTTGGGTACATAACAAAAGTCGACGCCAGTGAAGTAGATATCAATATTGCATTTGCACGGAAATTTTACTTAGGGGCAATATTCATAGATATCACTTCAGCTTATGACAATGTTGCTATCAACATTCTGATGCAAAAGTTCTCCAACTTGGGAATCCCACATGAGTTTGTAGCAGGGATACACTCGCTCATATCAGAAGGAGTTATTTACATTTCAAACTCAGGGGAGCTGGTGGGCCCCCGTTGGGTCTACAATGGACTCCCACAAGGAGCGATATTAAGTCCTCTCCTTTATCTGATATACACTCACGACTTAGAAAAAATCTTCTCCCCAAGTATTCTAATCCTCCAATTTGCGGACGACATCGTTATATACACCATGAACTCATTAATAGAAGACGTCTTCGAACAGTTGTATGAAGCGATACATGCATTCATCACGTGGGCCCACCGTAGCGGACTAGACATATCTACTGAGAAATCATCCATAGTCATATTCTCAAAACGCAACATTCCCGAAATGGCCAGGATACATCTAGGTCCCTTTTCATTCCCAGTACATAATCAGAGCCGATTCCTAGGAATGATATTGGATTCCCGACTAACTTGGAGAGACCATATTCAACATATAATAGCCAAATCAGACCAACTACTTAACATCCTAAGAGCAGTGGCCGGAGCGAGATGGGGATCCCACCCCAACGCACTTCTGCTCCTATACAAATCAATGATTAGATCTATCATAGACTATGGCAGCGTCTTTTACGCCAACGCCACAAAAGACGCATTGCGGAAATTAGATTCCCTGCAGCATCGCTGCCTCAGAACATGTTTAGGAGCATTCAAATCTACACCAACCAACGCCTTACTAGTGGAAGCAGGCGAAATGCCTCTCAACATAAGAAGACAACTACTTACAGAGAAGTTTATAATCGAAAAACTTAGCAACACCACACACCCACTAAAGGAACGGTTAGACAACCTCAAACACTGTAAGCGAAATAAAGGAAATAAACAGTCTGGCGCGCCAAGCAACATTCTTCTACTTAACATGTATAAGACGTGGGAGGAAAGGAGCGTTTTCCACACACCCGATATTCCAAGCTCCTTACCAGCTCCGAAGTCTAGACATACACGCCAACTATGCCCTGAACGCCCTGCTCGCCAGCCAAGACCTAAATTCAATCCATATATACACAGATGGATCAAAAAATAATACAGGAGAACGAGTCGGCAGTGCACTATATTGCCCCAAAACTCAGTACAAAGCCCTATACTCCTTACCACCGCAAACTACAATATATTTGGCAGAAGCGGAAGCGATATTAGAAGCTGTAAGATACGGCCGGACCAGAAGACCTAAGAAGGTGGTCATAATAGCCGACTCCTTGAGCGTTATCAGGAGCATAGCAGAACCAAAGTGGAATTATAGGATGGCGCCACTACAAATAGAAATACTAAATGAAATACACATAAGCAACAACATAGGCATCACAACAAGTTTAGTATGGGTTCCCTCTCATAACGGGATTAAGTTCAATGAAATCGCGGACAGACTAGCCAAGGAAGCCATCTGATATGGACAAAGAAAAGAACTATTACTACCCCCATCAGCATATACACAAGATATTAAACAGCGAGCAAGAAATAGATGGCAAACTGATTGGAACAATTCGATTCACCTCAAAGGATCCTTCTACGGACATATCCAACCATATATTCCTTCCAAACCCTGGTTCTACAGCTTGAAAATTAACAGACGCCACTTAATTAATATAATCAGAAGCAGATTCCACCACGGCAACTTTCCCAGCCACTTGAACCGGATAGGACTAAGCGACAGCCCCAGATGTGACTGTGCCGACCGAGCAATAGGGGACATCAACCACCTGTTATTCTCCTGCAAAAAATACACCAACATCCAAAACAAAATGCTGAAGGAGCTCACAAGGTGCAAGATCCCCTTCCCAACTAATTTAGCCATCTTGCTCTCTTCCAACAACCACTCAAAATACAGAACCATAATGTCCTTTTTTAAAGAAGGAAATATTCAAATATAAGACAAAGCGGACCAGCCAATCCTAGACCAACAGTCATAAACTAAGTAGATACACTAACCCTTCAAAAATACTCCACATTATCTAGAACATACACACTAAAGCAATACCCAATGAGAATAGTTGCAAATAAAAGTATGCAACATTATTCACACCAAAGGATCCGAATAGATAAGGCAATCACAGGAACTATTTCATGAATATTCAATTGTGGTGGAAAGATACAAAAAGCGGTCCCTGGGCTTTTGGCGACGACTCACAAGGTGCAATTGAAAAGGCAATAACGTGATATATTTTATAAAGAAATTGTAACCCATCTCTCATGGGACTTATGAACCATTGTAAAATAAAGGATATGAAATTGTAATTTAACTGAAACATTAAACATAAACCAATGTAAAATTACATGTAAAGAACCTGGCAGTATGGCCGACCAGGCCGAAAGCCAACACAAATCTTATATATATATAAAAATAGACGTGTTTTTTCTTATATTTCACTTTTCAGCCACCACTACCTAGCACAGATCACTGATGTTTGTGGGTGGAAGTAGCATGGAGTTTCCTGTCGTGCACAATGTTGGCCGAATGCCGATAGCTGTGGGGATGTGGGAGATATAATGATTAAAGTTGGTCAGTGCAGGGCGTTTTCATATTTCGACCAAAAATTCGTATCTCCGTATACTTCTCTTTCCTGCCACAACTACATAACATAGACTTTTGGTGTTTGTGTGTGGTAGTAGAATCGTCTTTCCTGTCGTGCACTATGGTTGTTAGATGTCGGTAGCTATGAGGATGTGGGAGAAATGGGGGTTGAAAGTGGTCGACCTGTGGCAGTTTCATACTTCTGCCAAAGACAAAAGTGTCATGGTGTATCACTTTTCAGCGAAAACTATAGATCACAGATAACTGGCGTTTGTGTGTAGTAGTAGCACAGAGTCACCTTTCGATCACAACAGCGGCCGAATTTCAGAAACTGCGGTACTGTGGTAGATATGGTGGTTGTAAGTGGCCGACCAAGGATATTTTCGCATTTCGACTGTCTCCGCATATATCACTTTTCTGCCACAACTACAGAGCATAGAGCATTGGTGTTTGTGTTTGGTAGTAGAATCGTATCTCATGTAGTGCACTATGGTTGTTAGATGTCGATAGCTATGGGGGTGTGGGAGAAATGGGGGTTGAAAGTGGTCGACCTGTGGCAGTTTCATACTTCTGCCAAAGACAAAAGTGTCATGGTGTATGACTTTTCAGCGAAAACTATAGATCACAGATAACTGGCGTTTGTGTGTAGTAGTAGCACAGAGTCACCTTTCGATCACAACAGCGGCCGAATTTCAGAAACTGTGGTACTGTGGTAGATATGGTGGTTGAAAGTGGCCGACCAAGGATATTTTCGTATTTCGACTGTCTCCGCATATGTCACTTTTCTGCCACAACTACATAGCATAGAGCATTGGTGTTTGTGTTTGGTAGTAGAATCGTATCTCATGTAGTGCACTATGGTTGTTAGATGTCGCTAGCTATGGGGGTGTGGGAGAAATGGGGGTTGAAAGTGGTCGACCTGTGGCAATTTCATACTTCTGCCAAAGACAAAAGTGTCATGGTGTATGACTTTTCAGCGAAAACTACAGATAACTGGCGTTTGTGTGTAGTAGTAGCACAGAGTCACCTTTCGATCACAACAGCGGCCGAGTTTCAGAAACTGTGGTACTGTGGTAGATATGGTGGTTGTAAGTGGCCGTCAAGGATATTTTCGTATTTCGACGATAGGCATGTGTCTCCGCAGATTTCACTTTTCTACCACGACTACATAGCATAGAGCATTGGTGTTTATGTGTGGTAGTAGAATCGTGTCTGTTGTCGTGCACTATGGTTGTTAGATGTCTGTAGCTATGGGGGTGTGGAAGATATGGGGGATGAAAATGGTCAACCTGCGGCAATTTCATATTTCTGCCAAAGACGCATGTGTCACGGTGTATCACTTTTAAGTGAAAACTATCAATCGCAGATCACTGGCGTTTGTGTGTGGTAGTAACACAGAGTCTCCCATCGATCACAACGTTGGCCGAAATTCGGTAACTGTGGGAGTATGTGAGATATGGTGTTTGAAATTGGTCGATCATGAATATTTTCGTGTTTCATCCAAAGACTTGTGTGTATCCGTAAATTTTACCTTCCTGCCGGAACTAGATAGCGCAGAAGACTGGTACTTGTGTGTGGTAATAGTATCGAGTCTCCCATCGTGCAATAGGGTGGTTAGATGTCTATAGCTGTCAATATGAATTCTTTACAATCACGAACGAAGTTGTGGGTACTAGCTAGTAAATATAAAAAAAATAGTTTATTAGTATCTCTGTCATATGTGCTGTTGCTATCTAGCGGCTTGGCTCTGAACTGTCTCATACTCGTGACAGTTATTGTCTCTTTTCTTATTGGATGTAGTTTTCTTCATCCTTCCACAGATCATAAGAACTTTATCCCCGCTTCTTGTTGCTTTTATTTTTTCTATCCATTATCCTTGACGTAACACTATGGAGAAATGTTAGAAAACTACCATGATTTCATCAAAAAATTAACTTGGTATGTTTGTGACTCTTGTTTCTTAAGATTTTATTCACATTTCAGCACTAAGATTCATAATCGTTGATTCTATTATAAATATCTCTGTTTACTTTGTTCGTAATATCAGAACCAAGGTAGTGAAATTTTCTTGCCTTTTTTTATTTTACTGTTGCTCATTATGTTCTTAACTCTTCCTAATCTTTAATATTTTATCAGAGTCATGGCCAAAGATTGATTACCATCGTTACGTAGATACATCATATTGAAATCAATTAATCAGGAGAGATATTAACCAAGAAAGAACTCCGTTGCAAACTATTATCCAGTCTCAATCAGTAACAGCTTTCTCAAATACTTATTGTGCATTAAATTTTAATTGTATAACGAAAACACAGCCAAACCTGTTGCAAATATTCAATGAATTTATTGACTGGTTTCGACCCGCCTTAAGGGAGTCTTCTTCAGACACTAGCTAAAATATATTACATAAAACTAAAACACTTCTCAATAAAATAGTACACTTTTGTACTAAAGTCACACATTAAAATTTATTATCTGGCTAACCATCCGGCAGCCAGCGTGCATCACAGAGCCAGCGTCTAATCTGGGCAGCTTACTAATTTTAATGTGTGACTTTAGTACAAAAGTGTACTATTTTATTGAGAAGTGTTTTAGTTTTATGTAATATATTTTAGCTAGTTTCTGAAGAAGACTCCCTTAAGGCGGGTCGAAACCGGTCAATAAATTCATTGAATATTTGCAACAGGTTTGGCTGTGTTTTCATTATACAATTGAAGAAATACCGTTGCTGTTGATGCTGCCATGCTCAAGATTTTGTGCATTAAATTTTAGTTCAATCAACGTATGAGAAAGAGAAAAAGAGGTGTATTGTTCTGGTCACTATTTCTTATCATGCAGTAATGAGCGCTGGATCCCACTAAGTGCAACAAGGTGACGACTCAGCAGCCTTAATACCCTCGTGTTTTGTCAGGTTGGGTCTTTATAAATTCAAAGTTTACGGAATCTGAGCCTAAGGTGTCTTGATTGTTACTAAAAATAACATACCTTAACAAGGGAAAGAGGATTTACACAAGTGGTAGAGCAAAACACTAGGGGGCAAAATATTTTGGATATATTCCTAATAAAGCCCGATGATAACCTCGTGGGGTGTCAAGTAATGGAAGGAATAAGTGATCATGACGCAGTTCTGATGGATATTAGAGGATTCAGTGAACCAGCAGCCAAAACTGAAGGGGGAAATAGGTACAATTATAAAAAGGCACAGATTTCAAATTTGAAGAGATATTTCAGAGAACGTTTCAGCAAATGGAAGGAAGGCTCAGGTACTGTAGAGTCAAGGTGGGAAGAGTTCAAGGAGATAATAAGAAAGGGGAAGAAAAATTCATTCCAAAGCAGAATATAAAGAGAAGTAGAGAACCTGTGTACTATAATAGGGAAGTGAGAAGGTTAAAGAGGTTGGTACGAAGAGAACATAATAGAGTTAAGAGACAGCAGGGTAGTGGGGAATATTTGAAACAACTAACCAAGGACTTAATAACAGCAAAGAAAGTGGCTAAAGATGGGTTTATGAAGAGTATTGTCAGTACAGGAGGACCACTGACTGATGCATCTAGAAATTTCTATGGCTATATCAGGAAACTGAGGGGAAGGGAGGGTGCAGAGATGCTCATAGATAAGGATGGAGAAGTAGTTACTGAGGATTTGAAAAAAGGCAGAGATTTTAAGTAACTGGCATTAGGGACAATGAATCAGAAACGGGAAGGTCTAATTCGGAGAACGAGCTTAACAATACGATTAGAAATGAAGATACTAAAAAAATTGAAATTCATCCTGAAGAAATCATGAAGGAAATAAGCAAGCTGAAAAAATATAAGGGGGCTGGTGCAGATAATATTACTACAGATATTTTGAAGATAGTCGGATGTGACATTGTACCTTATCTTCAAATATTATTTAAATTGAATCTGGATACTTGCTGTTTACCACAAGACTGGAAAAGTGCGATAGTAGTACCAGTACATAAAGGAGGGGTGAGAAATAGAGTTGAAAATTACAGGCCAATCAGTTTGACATCAGTGGTAGGTAAATTAATGGAAAGATTGATATGCAACCACATCAGAAATGTATGTGGGGAACGTAAGTGGTTTTCAAGTAGGCAACATGGGTTCAGGCAAGGATATTCATGCGAATCTCAGTTGGTGGGATATATGCAAGATATTTCAGATGAAATGGACAATGGAGAACAAATTGATAGTGTAGCACTAGATCTGTCAAAGGCGTTTGACAGAGTAAGTCACAAAATGGTAATAAATAAGGTAAAAACTGTTGGAGTGGATGAGAAAGTGATTTACTGGGTAGAAGAATTTTTAAAAGGTTGAAAACAGAAAGTTAGGGTAAGAAATGTAGTATCAAAAGAAGTGGAAGTAAAAATGGGTGTACCACAGGGTATCATATTGGGACCATTGCTATTAATTATTCTAATGAATAATTGTGTTGATTGTTTACTATCTGAAATTAGATTTTTTGCAGATGACATAATGCTGTATAAAAGAATGAAAACGATGGAGGATTGTAAACAGTTGCAGAGTGATCTGGACAGGATATCTAGTTGGGTTGGTAAACATGGAATGAAGATAAATGCAAAGAAGAGTCAGCTAATTAGATACACAAATAAAAAACAAAAGGTTAATTATGAATATATTTCTTGCTGAAGACTTTAAATGTAAATATCTTGGCATTACATTTGATAACAAGCTTAACTGGGCAGGACACATTGGACAGGTGGTAGGAAAAGGTTTCAAAATTCTGCACTTGTTGGAGAGAGTGATGAGGGGATGCACGAGAGAAGTAAAGGAATTGGGTTACAAAACTTTGGTAAGACCATTGCTCGAATATGGTAGTGTAGTATGGGATCCACATTTGGAGTATCAAATACAGGAGTTGGAGAAGGTGCAAAGAAGGGCTGCTAGATTTGTTTCTGGAAATTATCGCAGAATGCAATCAGTGACAGATATGATAAAGGAGCTGGAATGTGATTCATTGCAAGACAGGAGGAGGATGAGGAGGGTAATGGGAGTGTACAGGGCGTATACTGGCGATGAGGCACTGAAAGATATTGCAATAGGTATGAAAAGTAGTTCATAGAAGGGAAAAGATGACCTTGACCATAAGCTTGGACTCGATTTCAGGCACAAGGGTGTGGGAAGATTTTCTTTTTTTAGGTAAGGGTGTCAGGGATTGGAGTGAGTTACCAAGGGGAATGATGAATAACCTACCGAAAACGTTAAAAGAATTTAAAGTTAAAATTTGTAGAGGGCAAATATAGGTGAGTGTAGGATATGGGGAAGTTGGGTGTGTAGGGAAATTGCCACCGGAGCGTGTGCTCCATTGCAATTAAATTAAATTAATAAATTAATATCTTTGTCTTATGGGTGATTCTGTAAACAGGTCAGCGATGAACTTTAAATATACCTACTGACACGTTTTTCATTTTCAGATGTTGGCTTACGTTACGGCCGATTTGGCGTCAATTGTCTGAGTTCACTCTCTCTACCCAAGCATGCGTTCATTCGCTGTAACAGATATATGTGGTAGTCAAACCAGTATTAAAGATTTTACTTTATCCTTGGACGTCTCAGTTGTAACACTTGTAGTTTCCAATTATTACAGTGCTCAGGAGGAGAGTAGTGAGGACCTATACCAGATTTCCAAATGACAGTGAGTCCTATGATACGAGTGAGGTACTTTACCAAATTGATTGGGTAGATCCTTGATGCTAGCGCAATGTTAGATTATAGAACTCTTGTAGTTATTAAACCACCTTTCGTAAAAAGAAATAGATTTAGCCAGAGATGGTTGATGGAACTATGTGACAAAAATTTCACCACCAGGTATGGTTGCAATTACCTCAAAGGCCGTTAGTTAGCTGCCAGCGTCTTGTATTCAGCCTATGAGACTTCATCTGGTGTCACCCAACGTAGCTCGATGTTGTGATATTGACAAAGCTAGTTGTATGACTGAGTCAAAAATAAAAATTTGGAAATTGTACTTCGTGGTAGGTTACAACCACGCCAGTAGATGTAGTGAAACGATGGGATTTCGCCACAGGCGCTTCGTTAAGTGCATAAACCCAACGTGTAAAAGTATACAGAGCAGCAATATAAGGCCGCGTTTACACGATGAGAAGACAGAGGAACAAATTCTACTCAATCAAAAATGGAAAGCAACGATCCCCCGGCGACAAACCGGACCAAAGAAAACCTCCCACAAGTTCCACCTACTAATTCACATCCCCGGCAGGCACCTATGAATAAAAAGACCACCAGCCGACGGAAGGCCGGACAATCCTACGCGGCCACTGCAGGGACAGGACAAAACTCCACAACAGATTCTGACTGCAACATAGCCGCGAACTCAGAGCCTGTGGATCAGATCACTGAAGCCTCCTCACCAGCAGAAAACCCAAAACCACCACGGTTTCCTACTTCAGCTACCAGACAACGCACTCGACGTCGCAACGGTCCACTCCGAACCGCCGCATCAGCTCAGAATGTCGGAGTTGAAAGACTTTTTAGCATGATAGAAAAAGTCTTTGATACTCTATTACATCTTATAGACAAGATGAACCGTCTGCCCGCAGATATCCAAGCAGCAGTTATGACAACCACCACGACCAGCACCAATCCTACTAATCGTGGATAGAAGACCTCGTGCCAGCAGTCTCTCCATCTGCGTATGGAACGCTAATGGTTTATTTAACCAACTCCAAGAATTTAGAAGCTTCATCGCTGAATACAACATAGACGTGTGTCTCGTCAGCGAGACACACCTGAAACCTGGTCTGCGAGCGTCGGTCGCTAACTATGAATGCTTCAGAAGGGATCGACCCACTGCTGGAGGTGGTGTCGCTATTTATGTGAAAAGAAGCATTCCTCACCTTGAAACCCGTCTTCCAGACCTTCAATTCACTGAGGCCATCGCCATAGAAGTAAGCACAGCCAGAGGAAACATAACGATCATCTGTGCCTATCGACGCCCGCGTGGACAGTTCCCAGAGGCAGAGGTAGCCAAGCTAGCTTCTATAAGAGGCAAACTTCTTATAGGGGGAGATCTAAATGCAAAGCATGCTGACTGGCATTGTAACAGACCCAACCAGGCGGGCAAAATTCTAAGAAGAGTTGTCAATAGACACAACATGTGTGTGTGAGCCCCTGAGGAGCCCACCCATTACCCTTATCACGCTGGTCGACCGGACATCCTAGACATTCTCGTCTCTAAGAATATTCCTGGATTCATTGCCGCCTCCACAGTAGACACCCTGTCCTCAGACCACCTTCCGGTCATCTTCGAGGTGGGTACAGGCACCTTACAGCTTGACGACAATCCAAACTACGACTTCAAAGCTACAGACTGGAGGAGATATCGAGAAATTATAGCGGAGGCTCTGGAAGACACCCCCGCAGACGATAACCCAGACACAGTCCTAGAAGTATTCGAAAGTGCGGTAATGAATGCCATCACCAACACCACGGCACTAAGGACTAGCCCAGAACTTTCGACAAAACTCCCTCCTCACCTGCTAGCAGCGATCCGGCACAAAAACCGAGTCGCGAAGGAGTGGAGGCTTACGAAGAACCCAGCTACCAGAAAACTTTTAAACCGTCTCCAGAAGGAATTGAAGGCCTCATTGAACGACCACCGAAATCAAGAATGGAACGCCCGACTATCTATGTTACAACCTGACGACGGCACGCTATGGACTCAGACTCGCAGGTTCACCAAAAAACGCCACAGGATTCCACCATTACTAGGAGATCGTGGACTTCTTTATCGTCCTGAAGACAAGGCTAATGCCTTGGCGGACGTTTTCGAAAGTTACTTCCACCCAGCCCCTGGCGATGCCAACCGCTTGGCGGAAGTCAACAGACGACTCAATGTCTATCTTCAAGCCGCGGACGATGACGAACTTGACATCGAGCCAATCACGTCTCAAGAGGTACACAGTTGCATGGCCACCCTCCATCCTAGGAAGGCTCCGGGAGTTGATAGAATCGGTAACATCTGTTTGCGTAATCTGCCGACGGCAGCTGAGGACTACCTTGCTGCCCTCTTCAATAACATCATCCAAATGCAGACATACCCGACGAGATGGAAGCACGCAGTAATCGCAGCGATTCATAAGGCTGGGAAAAATCCATCGCTGCCACAAAGTTATAGACCCATCAGTCTGCTTCCCTCAGTAAGCAAAGTGTTCGAGCGCCTGCTCCTGAAACGATTAAATCGCCACATCGAACAGCAGGGAATTTTACCCAACCACCAACTAGGGTTTCGCCGTGGACATTCGACCACTCAACAGCTGATGAGGGTGGTTGAGACTGCCACTCGAGCGTTCAATTTTAAACACTACTGTGGAATGGTACTACTTGATATTTCCCGAACCTTTGACTCTGTTTGGCACGCTGGCCTCCTGCTGAGACTTTATGAGCAGGGGTTTCCTGGCAAATTAATCAAGCTGATCAAGTCGTACCTAGAGGAACGAACATTCAGCGTAAGAGTCAACAAAGTCACATCAACCCGACGCAGAATAATGGCTGGCGTACCCCAAGGATCGGTCCTCGGCCCCTTGCTGTACTGCCTGTATACTGCCAACGTGCCCACCCAAGAAAACGTCAGCACAGCAACCTATGCAGATGACACCGCCTTTTACACCAGCAGCCGCAGCAAGGCCATCGTAACTCATCGCCTGCAAAACGTGTTACAGAAAACTGAGGCCTGGGCGAGGCGTTGGAGAATTGAGATCAACCCCGCCAAAACCCAGGCCATCATGTTAACTAGAAGAAGAGGGCCGGACACTCAGCTGAAACTAAACAATAATTTGATACCTTGGTCCAAAACCGTACGATACCTGGGAGTTACTCTGGACTCAAGACTTACGTGGAGAGCCCATATAGAGGACCTGCGTAAACGTGCCAGCGCAAGGCTGCAAACACTCTACCCGCTTATCAATAAGGACAGCAAGCTACCTGCGTCCACGGGCGTGCGGATCTACTGCTCCCTGATCAGGCCAATGCAAAATAGAGCACTAAAGAGAGCCCTGCATGTTGATAGCAGGTTCCCCACTAATGCCATACATGAAGCTACAGGTCTTCAAACACTAAGGCATAGATTCAAAGAACTCGCTGTCAAGTTTTACAAACTTGCTCAAAACTCTGCTAACCCCCTAATAAAAGAACTGGGGAACTATCCAACTGGCCTAGGACCATATGTCTGACCCATGGCACTCATTATGAACCATTAGACACTCTGAATGATACGACAGACAAGTAAGAACGCCAAAACTGATGACACGCCTACAGCCAGGATATGACTCACCCAACAAACTTGGAGGAAATGTCTAACGACAAAGCCTCCATAACCCTCTGCCGGATATTATTAGGCAGTAAATTGGCGTGGCTGCTGATGCGAGTTGACTGGAACGGCAGTTGGCCGGACCGTCGGTGGTGGGGGTAAGAAGTGTACTAGCATACTAGTAATAATAATTAGAAGACAGTGCACTGTCCACTGTGAAGACAGTTCTCTACTCCTATATTGTGATCTTATTGAAAATAGTATGTCCATATTACAGAAAGGAATTAACATCATAGCTAATTTATTGATTATAATGTTGAATGATATGAAGACTAATAACATCAAACGTAGAAAAATGTTAAAAGAGTGGATATTAAAAATATATGCTTTAAATGCCTCAGCGCCTTTTTTAAAAAAGAAAGTTGCAAGTGAAAATATAGAGTTGCATCATTTAAGACTAACTGTATCTCAATATGAAGAGCTATTGTGAAATATTTTTTCCGGCACATAAAAAATGACACCGCCATGAAGCAATTTTTTGATAGCAGAGTCTCTAAAATCCTTGTTTTTATAATTTTTATTCTTAAAATTCCACGGAATTTCCTCACTTTCATGCAGTTCTAAAAATTTTAATGCCTCTGCTTCACTCCGCTTACGCGACTTGTTAGTTGTCACCATCTTGATTGTTGATCTCGCACGCCAAAAGTTGGTCTTGAACCGATTCCACAATCCTCAGTCAACAGTCTGTCTTGTACCTATTCATACCAGGAGAGTGGACTATCCAGTGCTGCGAGCGCAGCAAGACAGTACACTCGCATCGTGTAAACTGGGCATAAGACTGTGAGTACTACAACTCAAAGCTAAGCCTCACTCAAAGATTATCTGTATGGAGAAGAAAGAAACGAATAACATAACACATTAAACTTCTTATTAAACTGCATCAGCTTTCACGTCTCCATGACTGGAAGATCATAATGGCGAAATAGCCTGTGAAAAACCTAGTGCTCGGAGCGATTATTTGCCTCTATTCGTCACTTAAGTGTTTTATGTCCTGTTTAGAAATGTCTGCGTAGTATGAACACTTTCTGAAGCTTTTCAAGAAGATCTCAGTTAGAGACATACAACCGGCCACTTTACTAGGTGCAACATCGACTCCAATCATTTGTAGGACAAACTTCATATTTTCGCTTCAGTAGTTTCGCCCAAAAATAGATGCCTTCTTCCTAAAAAGATGTGGCCGATTTCCTTGCTATTCCTTTACTGAAATCTTCTCCATTCTCTAATGAACTCGCTTCTCAAGGACGGTAAAGCTGTATCAGAAAAAAAAAATCCCAGTAGTATTTTAAACTATGTAGTAAGTGAATTTCGATCTAAAACTCATACACTTCGCCCAGTAAAACAGTAAAAAATTTTTTAAAACAGCGTATTTCAACTACCAGCCTCCTTAAACTGACAGTTTCGAACTATCTATATTAATGATCGTCTGGAAACCTCCCGGTAATTATAAGCAAACCTTTATTCCCTTCACGAGATGGTCTCTTTAGTACAATCTGGAGCAGCTAGCCGCTAATTTCAAATGTTAAAAAAAACTGGTTTAACGGTTTAGTGAAAACAGAATTTCTGTCATCAGCTGATAGACTGTATTATATAATAAACACAGCTTCCTATATCATCGGCGATATTTTTAAAGAACATAAACGTGCCATGAATAAATGTAGAAATGGGGGTGGACGTTAGGATTATCAGATCTACGGACTGAACCGGCTTATAAACGATCCCGTCTGGAAGTAAACGATATGTCTTCTCGTAATAATTTCCGATTCTTGAAAATTCTCAGCTAGAAGCGCTAGATGCGGAACTGGGAAATAACAATTGTCGCACCTAGAGGAATGATTCGTGAACAGAAAAGTAATGTAACCAAACCCAGCACTTATGATGTTCATTGTACCACATTCGTGGCTGGTTCAAGACCAATGAGAATGTTCCACACCTTTTCTCTGCGGTGAATCTTCCGTTACACTTTTCTCTAAGAACATGTTATTGCACCACAATTTACTTATAGCTTCTTAAAATAATCTCCGTAACTTGTAATTGTGCTTTGATAGTTAGTGATTTTTTTTAGACTTTCGAACATCCCACATTCAAATAATTATGCAACTTCAAAGAGTAAGATATGTTTCACTGGCTTCAACAACATCAGGGTCAATCTACATTAGGATAGTAGTCAAGCTTCACTAGTTTAACCACTAGGACTGTGAGTAAGAAAAATATCGTGTATTGTTGTGTCACTTTGTCAACCGTGGTTGATCTACACAAGAAAAAATTATGGTGCCCAGTGTTGTGGCTAATGTCATACCGGAAGGCCTAGCTATAAGTTACCCCTCTCCCACTCAGGGCCGCATTTACGCATAGGCTTCCTACTGTAGGCTATTTGTCTATGGGCCGCACCACACGAACACACGGAGTTCGATCACTTGAAGTATGGGTGTAATATAAAATGTTATAAGAAACAACTTTGCGGCAAAACGATGACGACCTATAATCCTTGTAATATATATATATTTTTACTGTCACCAGTTTTTCGACTGGTTTGATGCACTCTTCCATCCTTCCCTGTCTTGTGATAACCTCTTCATCTCTACATATCCCCTACAACCCACTTCCTCAATTATCTGCTTCATATGTTCTAATCACTGTCTTCCTCTACAGTTCTTACCTTCTACTGTTCCCTCCACTAACAAATTAACCAATCCGGCGTGTCTCAAAATATGACCTACCAGCCTGTCTCTTCTTTCTGTAAACGTCTTCCACAAACTTCTTTCCTCGCCCATCATTTCCAAAACTCGTTTATTTCGTACTGTGTCTGTCCATTTAATTTTCAGCATTCTTCTGTAGCACCACATTTCAAATGCTTCAATTTTCTTTCTTTCTGGTGTTCCTAACGTCCTTGCTTCGCTACCATAAGGTGCTCTGGTGCACACATAGAGTTTTAAAATGTTCTTTCTAAGTCCTAGATCAATATTAGAAACTTAAATATTTCTCATTGTCTTGAAAGCTTTTTTTGCTAGGGCAATAAGGTTTTTAACATCATTCCTGCTTCGGCCATCGGCTGTTATTTTGCTTCCCAAGTACCAGACTTCACTACTTCTCCTACTGCATCTGATCCTATTTTTATATTTAATCGGTATTTTTTTCTGCTACGTTTAAAGTTTCAGTATACTGTGGTTAAGGTGTATGAATGTAGGTTGAATTCACTGTCGTGAAACTGCTATATCAACCAAAATTCCTTAGCTTTCATGTCCAGAAGATTAAGCAAGACAAAATCATTTTGCAAACAATGTAAACAGCGATTAGTGGGGCAATAGATTTTATGTTTTGTCTGAAAGTAAGAATTTACACAAAATACGTTCGTTGAAATGGTGTAGTTAGAATTCAGTATTAATTCTAATTTTTAATTTGTTGTTTTAAGTAACTCGATCGCTTGATGTGGGGCGGGAAGGCTCCGATTAATGGATCGCTGTTTAAAAACAGTCCAGTCGCTGTCTTCCTATTGTGTGAATAATAAATGTTGTGTTTATAATCTTCCACTATTGCCTGTTTTGGAAATCTTAATCATCATTTATCGTTTATATTATCTTAATATGTTGGTATACTATTTCTTATTGTTATTAAAACTTTTTAATTTGTAATTACGGGGACTTTAGCTGAATGTGTTTGTTTACAACATCACAACCACAGTTGACAACACCTTAGCTATCTATCATCAGTCGAAGAATTGAATGGTCGAACATCATTTGCTAACTTCGTTCAATTACATCTTGGAAACGATTCAGAGAGCACGTTTCGAACTTTTGATTCGTCATCCTCGTGTATTTTTTGAATCATTACATTACCCAATATTTTGTATTGAAAGATTTATTAATTGAATGATAAGTAATCAACATCAACAAATCTTTACTTTATTATTTCATATTTATATAAAATATAGGGTCCGAATCACAGGTATATCATAGGAGCCTACAGATCCTAAATACGGTCCTGAACCCACCAGGCTCGATAAACTCTTAATGGTCAATTGTTTTCTCTCTGCGTTCACAGTTGGTTCGTGTTCGTAATAGTACATATTGTAATAGGAATAATGCGTATGGCATTATTCGCCGTTTGGTTTTAAAAGGTAGTTCTCCGTCGGTTTGACAGACTTTCGATTTGGGATTGTTGATTAACCTAATCCTGTATTTCTGCCTGGGACCTACAGCTTAACGTATAACGATATCCAAACCATGGATTTATTCTAGGGTACATCACATTATACAAAAATTTGTGCCAGAAGGGAAGTTAAAGGACTTTGAAAATCCCCGCCGTGACAGGAATTCAATCCGCGAACCTTTCGATCTCCAGTAAGACGTCTTAAGCACTGAACCTCTATGTCGCTCCATATTGCATGTAGTGTGTAGTATACTGTATAGCGACGGTTTTGGGAAGATGAAGAAGGAAGGGAAACATAATGGTCTGCTCTAGTGGACAGTACTGAGCCGTTCCGGTATGTTTAATGTCTTGCATACCACCAACATGTGACCACCATCAGTGCCTTCTACCGTTTCTACCGTCATTTTATCACGAACTGCGGAGTGATCTGAGAATAAACCAAGGGTTTAGGACATAATCCAGATATTATAAAATCTATACATTTATCCATCCTTCCCTGCAGGCCAAGCACCGTACTTAATAGAAATACTGACTGCAATTATTATTGTGTAATCATAAGTTTTCCCGGCGGATCTGTTGCTTGAAGATTTCTCGGGCGTGCAGCCGGGTCAATTGATCGCAGATGTACGAATTTTCGATGGCGTAACATACCATCATCTTCAGGAAGCGTCCACTGGTCGGCGTGAGGAGCGCAATCCAGGACGCGACTGCTGGTTTGCTCTGCGGGCATAGATATTTATAGCCTCTTACCCCGCCCTCCCACTCCCGCCTCGGCACTCCGATAGCGGTGGTGGGGGGTGTTGCGTTGAGGCGCGTTGAGCAGTGACCATCAGTTTGTACGCCACCTCTGTCGCGCACAGTGCCTCGGCTTTGGTCTTTGCGGAGCCGCTTCAACGCTGGGTTCCAAGCTTGGCATAGTTGGAACCCGTTGTCTTTGTTTATGAGGTTACTCCGTAGCCGGATCTCAATGGCTTCCTAATACACACAGTCCCAGAAGTGAGATGTGTTTCTCATAACTTCGGTGTCCTCATATTTAACAGTATGCCGTGTCTCGAGACAATGTTCAGCAACTGCGGATTTTGACGGCTGCTGTAGCTCGGTGTGGCGTTTATGTTCTCTACGCCGTTCTCCGATCATGCGAATTGTCTGCCCGACGTATGCTTTACCACACTAGCACGGTATGTGATATTCGCCAGGTTTCCTGAGACCCAAATCATCTTTAACCGAGCCAAGTAGGGCTTTAATCTTGGCCGGCGGGCGGTAAACGCACTTGATGTTTTGTCGGCGTAGAATTCTGCTTGATACATTGCCGTCGTACGGGATGAAGGCTGTGGCTTTTGGCTTGTCCTCTTCCTCAGTTGGTTCTTGATTGGTCTTCCGCCTGAAGGAACGCCGAATTTGGCGGTTGTCGTAGTCATTACTCTGGAACACGTTCTTCAGGTATGTTACTTCAGAAGACAGACTGTCTTTGCCAGAAGTCACCCGTGCTCTGTGAACCAGTGTATTTAGCACTCCTTCCCTCTGTGACGGGTGGTGGCAGCTGGTGGCATGTAAATACTGGTCCGTGTGAGTAGCCTTCCGGTAAACACTATGCCCTAGTGTGCCATCCGGTCTTCTCTTTACCAGCACATCCAAAAAGGGTAATTGGCCGTTCTGTTCCACCTCCATGGTGAATTGTATCTGGCTGTGGATGGAGTTCAGGTGTTGCAGGAAAGATTGAAGTTCATCTTTTCCGTGTGGCCATACGACAAACGTGTCATCCACATATCTGTAGGAAACCGTTAGTTTCAACTGTACCAATTCCAGTGCTCCATCCTCAAAGTGCTCCATGTACATGTTGGCAACCACAGGTGACAGTGGGCTAACCATAGCTACTCCATCCGTCTGTTCATAATACTGTACATCGAAGATAAAATATGTTGATATCAGGACAAAGATGAACAGTACTGTACGCTCAGGCCCAAATTTTTCGCCAATCAGTTCCAGTGATTCCTTAATAGGAACTCTGGTGAATAGTGACACTACGTCGAAACTGATCATGAGATCAGAGTCGGAAAGTCTTAGTTGTTGCAGATTTTCGACGAATTGAGCCGAGTTCTTGATGTGGTGCTCACAGTTTCCAACTGACGGACTCAAGACAGACATCAGGTATTTGGCCAGACCGTACGTGGGCGCACCTATTGTGCTTACTATTGGCCTCATGGGCAAGCCCGGCTTGTGCACTTTCGCCAGTCCTTAGAGCCTGGGTGGTGCGGCAGCACGAGGACGAAGTTCCTTGGCTGTGTTGTCGGGTACGGAATTTCGCAGAAGTTCATTCTTTTCCGTTGTATCCTGCTGGTGGGATCGGACACCACCTTCCTGTAAGCTGCGTCGTCAAGTAGTTTGTACATCTTCTCCTCGTATTCTGCAGCTGGTATTACGACGGTTATATTCCCTTTGTCAGCTGGAAGGACGACTATTTCGGGATTTTCTCACAGGGAACGCAGCGCATCTCTCTCCTGTCTGGAGACGTTGTTCCTCGGAGTAGCGGCCCTCGTAAGAATACGGCATGTCTCACAACGTATTTCCACCGCTGCAGCTGATGGTAGGCTGTAGGTGAACTGTTCGATGCCGCTGACGAAGTCAGCGATTGGTAAAGATGCTGGTGTTGGTGCAAAGTTTAGTCCTTTTTCAAGGACTGAAAAGGTCGCATCTTAGATGATTTTCCCCTTAAAATTCAAGACAGTTCGTTTCTTCTCTGCTTTATCTTCTTTAGGCTGTCTTGATTCCAGGCGATTAAATTTGAACGACTGTTTTAATGTTGCATTACGCTGCGTTCGTTCTGCTTGTGCCCAGGAAGAGCATTCAACCCACTCCCAGGTGTCAGGGGCGAGTAAGTGCGCCAACTCTAGGTGAAGGTCAAGTAGTTGACGTCCAATAGTATCAAGCTGGCGGCGCGTGTCTCTGATCCGTTCTCGTACCAAAGCGAGGCTGGCCCTTCTTGTAATTCGGTTCGCAGCAGGTGTCTGGATGTGATTGACAACCTTGGCAAAAGTTCGTACAATGCAGTTGTCACGGCATCTCTTCAGAAAGGCAAGTGCGCTCAGCAGGCGTTGTTTCCTGTTTCGGAGCTTATCTAGCTTCTTGACTTGCTTAAGCATTCCCACCCGTAGAGGTGACTGATGTGTAATCGTAAGTTTTCCGGGCGGATCTGTTGCTTGAAGATTTCTCGGGCGTGCAGCCGGGTCAATTGATCGCAGATGTACGAATTTTCGATGGCGTAACTAGCCACAGCAGGGATGTTTACAAGAACGACGCTTACCACGGCTAGAGGCAGACTGAAGAGACTGTATCGCTTCACATCACAGTATCCCCAGTGTGTGTTATTTGATCGCTTGTGGGTATCGCACTCGCAGGCAACTCAGATTGACGATACTCTAGTCTGAGTCGCGTCGCTTCACAATCGCGCAGTGTGAAGAGGGCCTTATATCGGGTATGGGTGCAAACCAAATATATTAACAATCCTTCTAAGAGCTCAGAGAGTAATTTACACAACATTAGGGCGAACAGACAAACAATTGCTGACATAATTTCCAGTCTGAAAGAAAATGGGAATTCTGCATCTTTGAAATTCAGTCTCAGTCCTAATAAAGTTTGTGCTATGTCTCCCTCCATTCCAGTCCTTTGTAGTTTCACTTGTTGATCTTTCCCATTATACTGCGGAAGATATTTAGAATCCGCGATAAGAAATATGATCTGAAAACTTAGTCCTGATGTTTACAGGACTTCTTCTCCTCCCAATATTTCATCATCTTTCATCCGTTTAGAAATACAACACCAGTTCCAGTAACTGCATTACAGAATTAAGGCAGTACGCCAAATCATCACATGTTGGGAATGCAGTTCCGGTTGTTGTATACACGGTGAATCCTCGTCCTGACGTCAGACAACTTACAGCATCTATTAGTTGTGGTTGGAGGAGGATCACGTGCGATAAACAACGTTGAGACATGCGAGAGGCAACTTGTCGCTGTTGCTTAGCGAAACAAAGCACCATTAACAAGTGTTTACAAGTTGAATGATAACAAATGAGCAGAAATGATGAGACTGTCTTAGAAGATGCAGAATAATTATAATATTTAGTCTTTCCATACAGTACTCCATATCGACCGGCCCGCACCATCAAAAAATAAACCAAATTTATCCCCGCCAACACCCGGCCGAGTGTCGGCCGACACGCGGTTTCGTATGAACTCACTTCAATCGAGTGAGCGACAACAATAAGAAAAGTGACGGTGCGGTGCGGGCCCGGTGTGGTGTGGTCTAGTGTGGCCCGACCTTAAAGAGGCGGACAGAGGTTTCTCTTAATCTGTGTACAAACGGGCCAGCAGTTTATTGCGGCGACATCATATGAGTCTGGTATTTCCCAAGAAGCCGGCAACCGACTGGAACAGAAATGGAAAGCTATATCGTCGTCGGTTCGAGATAAGATCGACAAACGCGGTAATCGTCAAATCTGTCCTGTTTATGGGAAAACGTAATTAACAATGAAGCTACTCAGCGGCGGCTTTGGCCAATGCAAGGCCCTGGTCGGCAGATCTTTGCGAGGCCCTAGTCCTTTGCTCAAAATATGTTAATCGCAAGTAGGTATTTGTGATGATTGACGAAAAATACAAACTTCATAAAAAATATATTTCGAGTTTTAAAATATTATATTAGAAGACTTATTAAAAGTTAACAAATTTTTAAGGACATTATGGCCTTGAAAGATATACGCAGGGATTTAAAAATGATGTTTGTGGCTTTTCTTGAGACTAAAATATTTAATTACAGCACAAGAATCTAACGAATGAGCTATGTAATTTTCAATTCAATAATGGAATCTTGTGGCATCGAATTCCTGAAATATGTTTTAATAATGTTTTACTTCTTTCTGCTGACGTAACTGAATTACGTCTGCTGACAATAATTCTCAAGGCTACTTCGATAGTGGGGTACACTTCAGTAATTCTGTTAGTGTTTTTTCTATTATTACTTCATCACCGAGATAACGTCGTCGTTTTCATCTTATACATGGGTAAACATATTTAGTTCTTCATGCAATTCTTGTCCATCAATATCAGATGTTTCTCCTGCTGTTATACAAATGTGACATTTAATAAATCTAAATGAGAAATTTTGATTAGGTAGTTATTAATATATACTAACAATTAACCGACTTTATTTTATTGTTATTACTAATATCTAAGGATATAATATTTTTAAAACATAAACTTTAATCAACTCGGGTAGCTGCGCGAGGCCCCACCAAGAGCGAGGCCCTGGGTGATTGCCCTGTTCGCCACCTCCTAAGGCCGCCCCTGAAGCTACACTCGGCACTAACGCAGCTTGTTAACATTCTATATTTGTAAATTAGCAGGAAAGTTGTTCGTTAAGGACAAGTTTTGAAGGGGATCGTGGCGGGGCCCCCACAAATATGGGGTCCCCGCGATTGCGGTAGCCTTAAACCGGCCCTGTTTACATTCCCGTTTGAAAACTCGGACATGTGACAAACGGAAGTTTGCTTCACTTCTTTTCTTTGATACTGATGTTTACAAATTGCGGAATCAGAGACAATATGTGCAAAGGTCTGGACTCTGGCATAGTGTTTAAATATTGTCTTTGTCACTGTTTGTTTATATCTGTCTCTGGTTTATATTGTGCGCCTGTGCGGTACATTAAAATGCTTTTTGTTTAGTGAAGCCAAAATGTCGTTAATAACGGTGTTCTGAAACAGATGTAACTTCTAGCAACAATGAATTTTGTTAAAGACCCGAAGCAGAAGCGTAACGTTCATGTAGTTCGAGAACAACCGTTTCCCGTAGTTATTGAAAGTGTCTCGGGAATATTACCTGATGATAGCTTTTGGCAGGTTTTTACAGGTCATTATAATGGTGATTGTGTGGTAATCGACAAACCAAGTGAAGTCCATACATTATATACGAAGGTAATGTGTAGTAATAGTAATCATAAGTCATTCCACGCCTAGTCAACCAGTGTTCTGTGTCATCATAGAAATTAATAATCTTTTTTGCAGTGACGGTAATACTCAAATTGGAAAAAACTGAAAAATTTCAGATTATTTGGGCTCTTAGTTTTTGAGAAATCGGTTTAAAAAAAAAAAATTGTCAAAATTTAACATTACCTTTTCATCAAAAAAAAAAAAATCTGGTCCCTTGGGGTGTAGTTAGCTCACTCCATTCACTTGAAGCAATATTCTTTGCAAGAATACTTGCAAGGTACCCAGAATCTTTGTAGGCTATAGTGATGAATTTCGATTCATTTTTTGCATTGTTTTTGGTGTAATATAGTCTAATGCTGTCACACGTTCTGGAAACTGATGTTCACTGTAGTAATAATGCCTTAAAAACTAGCTAGTTTCCAGAGATTGAGTGGAAATAATGTATTTTTTTAGTACCCACTATCCTTTTAGATTCATTGTGCTGCAATAGGAGTGTTATTTCAGTTTCTTCATAATTATATCTGTGTTGTGCTCGAATTCTATGTTTGGAATGTAATACAGTACAATGCATCGATTTTCCATTGATCCCAATATAAGGGACTGGCTCTGTGGGATGTGGAAAAAAAGGTGAATTGACATTTGGTTTAATTCTCGAAAAGGCTGGTGTCAATTTGATGAAAGTTGGCACACGTGTTTCTCATTGGTTGACTAAAAATACTGCAAATTTATATTAACTTCAACTAGATCAGGCAATGCCAACAGAAACTCAGAATACTATTAAACAATAAATTATACATCATCTTTGGTGACCATTGGTTCGCGTTGAAAGAGATAGTGGGGATAGAGGAGTAGAAAAGGAGGGAAGAGTTGACAGGCTCACTGGGCATTATCGTAATTTGAGACCTAGGGGTTGCCTTTTACTTAATTTGAACTGTTGACCAGTTCCAACTTTATGATTTGATAGAGGCTGCTGGTATTCGTGTAGGCCTACATTCTGATAGCATGGGCAGTGAAACGAGAATTATAGTTATTGGTGTCATGCGAGGGGACATAAACCGCCGGCAGATAGTCTGGTTTCGGAAAGACTACCACTTTTGGCAAGGACTATGGTTTATTTTTTGAGAGTTTAGGCGATGGTTAGATCATAATGGAGCCCTGTTAAAGTTGTATGTGAACTAAATCTGGTGTGTAATTGTGAGATATCAAAGCTCGGGAAATGATGTTAGGATACCACGTGAGGTTCAGAGCATATATGACTATCTCGTATGCTAAGGCCTTAAGAGAGAGAGAGAGCATTTGTTGTGATAAGGATGAGATCTATCAAAATGAAAATACTGTTGTAGGTTAGTTTGTTTCAAGATTGAGGAGCTGAGGTAGCTATTGGTGAGAGATACATCAACATCCAAGAAAGTGACTCGAGTGGCGCACGTGAAGTTCAGGTTGTTTATAACATTGAGGCTGGTCAGGATCCTGCCTGCTCCTTATTTCAGTAGACCCCCCAGTCCACAAACATTGTCTTCCATGTGCCACCAGATGGCCCCAAGGCTCTTTCCCTTCAATAGACTCCACCACAAGATGGTCAACATACACTATGTCTCCACCACCTTCACCAAACTTGTCACTGCAGAAAGCTTTCTCATCATAAACATGCCATATATCAGCTAAACTGCATCTACTGTGCAGTGTCCGTATGGCTATGTCCACTAAGCAACTGTACATTATATTGAATGGGCACAGACAAATGGTTACCTAGAATCCTGACCACATAATAATTTTAATTCTTTCCTCACTGTCCATGCTATCAGAGTCATCCCAACACATTGCTCACCAAAGATTATTTCTATTTTATTGTTTAATATTTATCTGAGTCACTGTTTATTTATTTCATTTTTTTACAGTGTCGAACGCAAGTCTTGCGCAAGCCCAGCCACCTACCTCTGTTAACTTGATAAAGGGGTTTTCACCCGAAATATTGTTTTTTCTTTGTTTGTGTGTTGTTTTGTGTTGCTGCTGCCTCCTCCCTTCAACTTTGGTGAGTGTTGGCTGTATTTTCCCTTTCTTTTCCGTGTAAATATTGCCTCGTGGCATTTCTTTCCTCTCATTTTACCTATTTATATAGCTACATATAGTTACCAGGAAATAATAGAAGCTAATTAGCAAATGGATTTACAAAAAAAAGGGATAATGAAATGAATCGCCACTTACCTTAGATGATGGTGTCATGGGGTGAACACATAAATAAACAAAAAACAAACAGGAAAAACAATGAATATTTCGAGACTTGGCTCTTCATCAACAAGAGAAAATCAAGTTGGGAGTGTGTTGTAGGAATGTGTTCACAGAATGACCGTTAATCAGGAACATAGTGGGAGTAAATTCAAACAGAGGACAGGGAGAGGGGAGCAGTGAATTGGAGCTAGTACCTCAGGATGCAAAATGTTACAAAAAAGTGCAGAAAAATATATGTTCATAACATAAATTTGAGGAAGTAAAAGTAAATAAGTGAACAAAATAAAATTGAAAAAATATAATGATAATAATAATAATAAAAGAATCTCTGTAGTTAAACATCACCTCTGGTATGTGGTGGTTCAATATACTGTAGACAGTGGGCATGGAGGCAAGTAGAGGATAGAGGGAAGGAAAAGTACTAACTGGGTATTATCTCCAGATAGAGATACGTGTATGGGTATGGAGACAATCTCAAGAATTCATGGACCCTGCATGTCAGCAGGGGACTGTTAAAGCTGGTGGAGGCTCTGTAATGGTGTGGGGCGTTTGAAGCTGTCAGAGTGACATGGAATCCCTGATATGTCTAGACATGACTCTGACAGGTGACACATATGTACACATCCTGGCTGATCACCTGCATCCATTCATGTCCATTGTGCATTCCGACAGACTTGGGCAATTCCATCAGGACAATGCGACATTGCACACGTCCAGAGTGGCTCCAGGAACACTCTTTTGAGTTTAAACACCTCCGCTGGCCACCAAACTCCCCATACATGAACATTATTGAGCATCTGCCTTGCAACGTGCCATTCAGGGGAGATCTCCACCCCCTCATACTCTTAGGGTGCTTTCACACCAAACGCGTCCAGTCGCGTCGAGCCCGTCCTGTCCTGTCAAGAGCGTCCAGCTGAGTTGACAGGAAAATCCAACATACCTACTCCCCTTTGTTCATTCACACAGGTAGCGTCTCAGTCCCGTCCAACTTAAGCCAGTCCCGTCGAGTGGAGGGGGAACCCAACCTGTCTTGATTCTGGCGCGTCCAGTCCAGTCCAGTCTCATTGTTTCCGACTTGGTGCGAAGTGTGTGTTTTGTGGATTTTTTTCATAACCCTCTAAAAATGAATTTTGATAAATTAATCGAACTGGTTAGAGAACGAAAGGAGATCTATGATGTTAAGCATCCGAATCACCGCAACAGAGATTCAATTGCTGCCATTAGGAATTAAATTGGTCAATTGAAAACATCTGGTCAGTTATTTTCATTGTAAATTTTATTTTTTACAATTATTACTCTAATTCATGCCTGTTTTTTAATTGATTAAGTAACAAATAAAAATTAGATGTAACGAAGTGATATATGTTCGTACTTCAACAATCAATATAATCAGTTTGCCAAGACACAGATCCTATTGGCGAGATGAAATAGTTAGTTAATGTTTCCCTGATTGTGATGGCTTCACAAATATCTCTTCTTTCAGAAGTTTGTGGTGGGATAGGGTGAAGATCATTCACTTCTCTCATCTCGTCCAGAAATCGCTTTTCGAATGCATTATCCTCTTCATTTCGTAGAATGTAACTATGTAAAACACGGGCACTACGAATCATATTTCATTCGAAAATAATTATAAAACTTTAACGGATCGTTCACCAAGTCCAGAAACAAATGAATAAATACGCCATACATATCTCTTCTTAAATTGATTGGATGAAAACACAATCGACACATTAATTTATTTATTTTTTTCGGTGTTCTATCCGTCGCAAAACTATAAATTTAAGCAGCTGAACCTAAATCACAAAAATTTTGCTGCAGCTGACTTTTATCGACTGGACTGGACCGGACGCGTTTGGTGTGAAACAACAGGACTTGACTGGACTGGACTGGACGGGCTTGCACTTGACGGGCCTAGACGTGACTGGATTGACTTGTAGAGACTGGCTTGGTGTGAAACCAGCCTTACGGATTAATGGACAGCCTTGCAGGATGCATTGTGTCAATTCCCTCCAGCACTACTCCAGACATTAGTCAAGTCCATGCCATGCCACATCGTGTCGCGGCACTTCTGCATGCTCGGGGAGGCTCTACACGATATTAGACAGGTGTACCAGGTTCTTCAGTGTATAACCCTAGTATTCAAGAAATGGAAGTTAAATAGTTGACCTTGTTGGTAAAATGATTATTTTTATTATTATTATTTTTTTGTTTTGATATTCATTTGGATTGATGCTTAAGAAATACAATTAAGAACAAGGAATTGAACAGTATAAAAAGTAAAATTGAAGCTCCTCAAATGACTACAGAAATACATATTTACAAGCTGAAAGGCAGTTGCCGTATATCCTATAGGCAATATGTCTTCTTAGTTTCCTTCAGAACATGAACTGAACATGCAGCAAAAATTTGGTGCTCGGTGTTCGCATTCTGATGATTTTGAGGCACCCAAATTGTGGAGCTTGTTTGTGTACCTTGCAAATCGAGTGGTTTAGTTGGCACCAGATGTTGTTTGAAAGTTGAGTGGTAGTTATTGGGAACCATTTGCTCAAATGTGTATAATGACCTTTCTTCCTTCCAAGTTTGTTTGGTGTTTTGCTTTCTGTTTTCACCACATAAGATTCTGCGATTTAAGATGAGAAGCCATGTATTGCCTGAGAATAAATGCGATGGAAAAGGCATTCTTATCAATGTGATGTCTAGTCCACATATCATTTGGAGCTACTTCTAATGGTCCCAACCTTCCACTTCTTTCATTTTAATCAGAGAAATTTAGCTTTCTTATAAAGTTTAGCATTGATTAGTAGCCATGATCTCGGACCTCACTTTCCATCGGTCAGCTAACATTTTGTTGGCCTGTTTCAATTCCATAGTTCCACATTCCAACCTCTGCCTTGTGATTTATCACCACATTTTTACTCATCATCATTTTTTTTTGTTTTTTTGTTTCTTAAACAGTCTCCATACCTTTAACATCCTGAACTTCATAAGAACCTATTCTCACACCGATACTTCTTTCCTACATGTGGATTTGTCCCTCTCTAATGGCCACCTCAGCTTATCTGCCCACACCAAACCTACCGACCAACGCAGTACAGCTGCCATCCTTATCACATTAAACGCTCCCTCTCCTATAGCCTTGGAATTCGTGGGAGTCTTATATGCTCTAACCAGCTGGCCCTCACACTGTATTCCTCTAATATCATCCAAGCTGTGATATCCCACACCTACCATCTGTTGGTAGCCACTCATTCTTATGGATTGGTATGGTGGGTTTAACAGGTGACAGGTACTACGATGTGAAAGTTTTCCCCTGGGACAGGGTTGGTGAAGGGGGTGGAAGTGTGATGTATATTGCACATCTTGCAGCAGACTTGGGGCTGTCTTGTGGGATGGGGAAGACAGTATTTGTGGTCTAGGAGTTGACTGAGGTCTGTTGAAATAAGATCTGGGGCAGGCAAGATTTTGGCGTGAACGTCTCTCCTTTCCAGGCAGACTGAAGGAAGTCATAACCTTGCCGCAAGATTTTGTTGATGACAACTAAATGTGGTGGGTTGTTGTGAGATTTCAGCCCTTGGTAGATGTTGTTGACAAACTGCTAGTTAGAGCATATAAAGGCACCCAGATTGTTAAAGAGATTTAAAAGGGTCTTCCACATGGGATAAGGAAATTTCATTGATAAAACACAGGAGGTTTGAGAGGTACTTCTCCCAAAATGCTTGTTCCTGGCAGTCCATGTAGTTGTTAGCTTAAGGGGGAGTCATATGGTTGTCCATAATGGTGCCACTGATTTGGAGGCAGGTATTGCCTTTGAAGGAGTAATTATTATCCAGTGCCGGGTGCGCCAGGGTGGTGAATGTTTGGTGTATTTTATCTTTTCTTTCTACATTACTGTGTAGTTTCAGTAATTACCTAAAATAATGATGCTACATTCAGTAGTACTAGTTTGTTCTGCAAAGGATTCTCTACTGCCTGAAAATATTCATGTAAGAAAACTTTGGACCGAGCATGGTGGGTGAGTGGTTAATGCTCTGACCATGCATTTGGGATTATGCTGATTCGAATACCTATCCGGTCATTCAGATTTAGGTTTTCCATTGTTTCTTCAAATCGCTCCACGTGAATACCGTGATGCTACCTTCAAGAGGCCATGGCCATATTCCTTCCCGTTCCTTGTCGCCAGTCATTCCCCACCTTTAATTACCTTGATATCAATGAGGTGTAGAACCATAGATAAACAAACAAACAAAACTTAGAGTTTTTTTACGTTGGAATTTATTGTAAAAGCAGGTTTAGAGCTAAAGCTTTGTCAAATTATTGTTTTCTGTATTTATTTTGTTGATATGATAGTAGTTTGATTAACAATAATTTTTTTAGTCTCATAAACTGAATCATGGTACCAATGATATTACTTTTTTGCACATACATTGTAAAGTAGGCCCTGTTTGATAGGTTTGACGTTTTTCTTAGATTATTCATTCAGATTTGAAAAGTAAGAGATTAACTGTTTAATCAAATGGGTAATAGTTTGTTGTGTATTTTTATATCTGCAAGATTGGCTTTTGTGTGGAATTTCAGTAATCTTTATCTGGGACTCCTGGTATGGGAGAAAAAAATTCTAGTAACTCTATTTTATCAATTGTTTGGGCATTCCAAATTAAATTAATAAGTAACCTAGAGTCATGCATTCATGGATTATTTGAGAAATTGTGTAATTTTATAATGTCATAATTTTTGTTATTGAAATGTGTAAAAAAAAAAAAAAAACCTGAATTCCAGTACTATATTAATACCTTAAATATTAGGTTCAAATTAAGTTCAAGATGTTGATAAGCTTTCATTTTAAATCTTCGGGATAAAACATTTCACACTTAGCAGAACCACAGTGATGGAAACTTTTCTAACAAATGTTTTATTTTTTATAAATTTCTAAATGCTCTGAATGAGTGCAACTGGCAAAACTTTAGTTATTTTGAGCCCTTAAAAGATGATAAATTTTAGTTACAACAGTTGGGCTCTTTAGCCAGTTAAAACTTCAATTTAATATGTTTAATACAGACTATCCAATTTATATGAAGAGATATTGAGTCAACTTTGACTAAATTGGGTACACTAGAGGGTCTCCTTAAATGTAGATATAAGGTCTTCTAAAAATAACTGAACTTTATGTTTTTAATTTTTATTTTCTAACTTATAGATTATTGATCCTTGTGCCCTTCAAAGTACTCCCCTTCCCATTCACACATGTTCGAGTTGTATTTCCAACAAACAAAACAGTTCTAGTGAGCCTTTTTTTAAATCTATTTTAGTGGCAATTTGGTTTTAGTATCATCAGTGGTGTAGATTGTGTACTTTTAGCACTGATTTTAGTTGTGGGGGTGGCAAAAAAATCACAAGAAGTCAGGTCTGGGGAGTAAGAAACTGGCAGAAACAATCATTTAATTTTTAGTGATTAATTGACAAGACTGAGTAAGATGGGACAGTGTCATAGAAAAGAGCCATGAGTTATCCTTTTTATGTTTGATGCTTTTTTTTTTGCCTTAACAATACTGACAATTGACTGATTGCCATCCAGGCAAAAATTCAAAGTGTACAACACCATTGAAATTGGTGGGACTGATGTGTCAGGGAGCATCACCTTCAGATTGTATTAAAACAGTTTGTGTGTTTTGCCAGACCACTGTGACTGAACTTTTATTTCAGTGTTGTACCTGTCTCCTGTTATGATCCTTTAATGAATGTATTGTGATCACTGACTTCTTCAAGAAGTTGTAGCCAAACATCTGTTCTACATTCCTTTTGCTCTTCAGTCATCAAACACTCACAAACTTTGCTGCAACTTGCTGTATATTCAATTTTTCAGTCAAAATGTCATAGTTCAACCCTATAGAGTTCCTAATTTCTTCTGCAAGTTTTTTCTTACACAACATCTTTGCTCTACTTAACATGAGATGGAGTCAGTTGTCTCATTCAGTCGATTGACAACCACTTTTTAACTGGGTAAACCGTTTCTAACACTCTGTATGGCCTAGAATAGCATTTCTCAACATTTTTCAATGAAAGGGCAAGTAAAAAATAATTTTGCAGGTCACTAACTTATACGAGCCTAATTTTTTACCTGCATGTATATCATTAACCAACCCTACCAATTGTTATCGGTGGTCCCTGGATACTTACATCTGCGATAAGATCATAATAAAATGATCATTAACTTAGTCCTCAAAGGAGCGCAAACTCTTTGATAGCTACTGGAAATGTATTTAGCGACAGTCATATCCATGTATCATGGAAATACCAGATTTTTGCTGGTCATTGAAATGTTAATGGATATTAGTAAGTTTGGCTTACAGTTTATACTTGCTTATAGTCTTATACAGTACGTGGACGTTGAACAATTTTTGCTTATTTACCTTTTGTTATGATGTCTTTAATACAGTCAAAATTAATTTTTTTTTTTTTTTTTCATATTGTGCCTGAGGACCACCTATCCCATCTCATGGACCACAGGTTGAGAAACACTGACGTAGAGAATCCACTGTAAGCTTGCTCCTAAAGTTTGAATGTTTCCGTGAAGATTTTCACCAGTTTCATAAAGCTTTGTTACATCTTTGCTCACATAAATTGTACTTTGAAAAAATCCCCTTGAACACTGAAACGTCATTCACTCAAAAAGCAATAACACTGGAGTAAAAGGAAACGTTAGCAAGTTGGATGGGGGAATGGGAGGGAGATTGGTTATTTGGAAGGTTGTGAAGACTGCAGTTATGCACTCTATTGCAGCATAACAAAGATTTTTTTATTATTTGAAACAGATGTCGTGTATGAAAAATGATGACTCAAAGCTGCTTTTATTATTGATGTATGCTAGAAGAAATATAGTCAGAAAGCAAAAATGTACTGAATGTTAAAAGGTTGTCAAGTGTTATATATAAGCGAGTTAAAGTTGGGCTGATTGGAGACAAGTTGTCTATGATTAAATAAATTAAATCTGTGACATTAGCAGTCTAAACATTTTTAGCAACTCATTTATTTTGACATGTACTTAATTAGTCTCATGTATTGTGGTGATACAAGATTAGATACCTTGAACTGAAAAAAAGCAAACATACATATGGTTGTTTTCTGAAATCAAATTGATAAATGTACTTTTTAATGTTTAAAGGGATCTATTAATCTACATTTATCCTCTGATGAAAATTGAAAGTACATTTTGTCTTTTCTCATCTTCAAATTATTAATATTGCCATCGTCTCATCTGCTTTAAGTGCACTAAGGTACCTAACAAAAATCCAAAATCTTACAGCTAATAGTTATTTTATTGGTTGATGAAAATTAAACTACATTTTATAGGCTGTAAATACTTTAAGATATGTGGCATGGACTGTTGTGAAACAGAAATGTTATTAATTTTTTTTTATTTATTTCAGGGATTTTTTGGAAAGGGGTCTCTCTCCAAAAGTTTTCCGTCCTTTGGAAAACTTAGGAATGGCATTCCTCCATTCATATCTGAACGACAGTGGAAACGGAGATGCCAATGGAGAGATAATTTGGAGAAATGTGGAAACATTGAGGATAATACTAACCAGATTAAGGAGGAGAAGCACGAGGTGAAGACCGAAGTATCAGAAGGATTCGACAGTCCCAATTGGAGTGGTCCAGTGACAGATGAAAGTGTAAACATTGCTGATCCCAACTGTAATGGAGAAGCAGTCTCAACAACAGTACCGCCAACACCTGCTATTGGTCCACAGGTGTTGCCACCAGAATTATCTGAAGTCAAAAGGGAGCAGTCTCTTACTGAAGAACAGTCAACTTCAGTGTACAGACCACCCACCATTAAATTCCGTAGACAACCCCCCAAAAAGAAAACACTTCTTGAATTGAATACCAAGATACCTGACTCTAGTACAGTTATGGAGACAAAAGACAGTGTTGCTCAGGACCATCCTAGTGATAGCCTTGACTCATCTTCCATAGAATTAGATTCTAATTTGAATTTCAGACTGGAGGACAGATGTAAGACAGACCAAGCACAGGATAGTGATTTGGTCGTGGTCCTGCGAGATTCAGACAGTGAGGATGAGGAATTCAGGTTGCAGGAGCTTGGAGCAAGGCTGGAGCGAGACCCTTATTCTCTGGTGGAGGTGCTGCACCTTACTCTAGAAGAGGCATTTTTTCTGAGCTTTGCACTTGGTTGTTTGCAAGTGAAGGACATTATGGGTCAGTCCATGTCTCTCGGTGAGACCTGGGACACTTTCTGCAGATCACAGGCAGACTTTGTTCAGAAATACATAGCCTATCATCATTTCCGAGCGAAGGGATGGGTAGTAAAACCAGGGATGAAGTATGGCGGAGACTTCTGTAAGTACAAACTCACCTGTCCCACATATAGTAATTAGTTGCTGTCCATTGTTAACAGTACAATGTTTGGGGTCTGTTGAGTTGAATGATATGATATACTGATGATGTTCCTATTGTTGATTGGAGTATTAATTACTGATTAGAGGTATTTTTTAACAAGTGTATTAAAAATAATTTCACTATTATTTGTGAGAAAACAGGAAAGTAGGATACCTGTCATATTGTATGTATGACATCAATGGCTTTAAGGTACTCTTTTGACAATAGAGTTTCAAAATCATCTCAGTTATGAACTTCTCAGAAAGTAATACGATTAAGAAGTTGTACTGGATGTGTCATCTCAATTTCTCATCAAATGTGTTCCATTTTTTTTGATTTTCTGAAAGCATTTGTATATTACAGTTTGCATATTACACTCCTGTGTTGGTGTTTTATATATAATTACTTTCTGTCCTCGTAATTTTCATGTAAGATAGTAGTGTAGTTGATAAGTAATGAAGATATATTGAAATATCTGTTATAAATGTTGCCATTGCTTAATTTCCACACCAAAGACAATGCAATACTTGGAGCAATCATACTTTATTTCTTAAGTAGCTAATACAGAGTTTTTAAATTTCTATAGTGAGATACAAATTTTAAATATGTTGAAATCTTTTTTTTTTTAATACTTTAATTGCACCTGCTTTGCTATAACCAATAGGTAACTTATGCCACTAATACACATTTTTTGTGTACAGTTTGCTTAATTTTCTGTTTCAGGCTATGAAGTTACAAATTTTAAAATTAATCTGTTAGCAAAACAACAGTCATCCCTAGTGTGTATATATATATATATATATATATAATAACAATGAGCAGGAAAAAGCTTTACGGCAATAAAACTAAGGAAGGATAATGAAATATGACCCAACACTTACCACAGGCGGCTGGGACGACTTGTGTTTGTTTTTTGTTCGTCGTCCCAGCCGCCTTCATCTGTGGTAAGTGTTGGGTTATATATATATATAGGAATTAAATTAGGACAGGGAAATGAGATGATGGATGTGAACACACAGAAAAGACAAAAACACAACTGATAAAGAAGTTTTCGGGACAAGCCCTTTATCAACAGGAGAACATCATGAGAGGTAGGTGATGTGGGAGACTGCCTCACAGAGTGACTGATGACCAGGAAAATGGTTGAGGGTAAATTCAGAGGGGCAGTGATTAGTGATTCAGGGCTATTACCCGAGCATAGATAAATATCCAAACTGATCTCTGTTCGGTCGGAAGAGCAAAATATAATTAAATATAAATATGAAAAATAATATATATATAAATTTTAAAAATATGTTTAAAAAATAATTTTAATAAAAAAAAAAAAACAAAGACTCGGTGAAGTAAACATCACCTCAGGTTAATGGTGGTTCAATATAGGTAGTGGGGATGGAGGCAAGGAGAGGATTAACAAAGGGTAAACATAAGTAAATATAATAATAATAATGACTGGGTATTATCTAAAGTTGAGAACAGGTGGTTGTCTTGTGCCCAGTTTTTACTGGTAGCCAAGTTCCCACCTTCCGAGTTCAGAGGAGCTGCTGCTATTAGGGAGGACACTGAACAACTGAAACAAGAGTTGAAATTATTTGAGTCATGGCTGAAAGCATGGGCAGCAACTGGATGCTTTGGGTTTCGTGTGAACACAGTGTGTCGGTGGCCATCTATTCTTATGGAAAGTGGATTTGTGGTCAAACCTATAAATGAAGCCAGGCAGTGGTTGCATGTTAACTGGTAAATTAGTTGGGAGGTTTTGCGGGTGGCGTGTCCTATGATAGCGAAGCTTTCCCCTGTGACAGGGTTGGTGAAAGTGGTGGAGGCATGGCGTGTGTCGCACATCTTGCTGCACGGTCAGTTGCATGGGAAAGAGCCTTGGGGCTGACAGTTAGGACAAGGAAGACTATGTTTGTGGACTAAAAGTTCGCTGAGGTTATGAGGTCTGCTGAAACAAGTTTTAGGAGGGGCAGGGAGAATTTTGGTAAGAATGGATCTCATTTATAGGCAGGTTTGCAGGAAATCATAGCCCTGCTGGAGGATTTTGTTAATGGATTCGAGGCCTGGGTAATATTGTGTGACCAAGACTGGATTGTGGTTGGTTTTTGCGGGTTTGTAATGATTGGTGGGCTGAGTAGGTTGTAATGATGCCCGTGAAAGCTGTTTGTTTAGCAGAGCTGTAGGGTAGTTGCAAGATATCAATGGTTGTGAAATATTGTTTGCATAATCCATGAGGGACTGTTAGTTGAAGCATATGCGTCTACCTCAAATGCCAAGACTGAAGGGAGGGAATGTTTGGTATGGTACAGGTGGCAACTGTTGAAGGTTGGTGGGTTTGATGTGGACTGAAGAGTTCAGGTAGCCATTGGAGAGGGACAAATCCACATCCAAGAATGTGGCCTGGGTGTGGGAGTAGGTACAAGTGAATTTCAGCATGCTAAAGGTATTGAGATGGTTCAGGAAATTTAGCAGTTCGTTTTCTCCATGCGTCCAAATCATAAAGATGTCATCATTGAATTGAAGCCAAATGGGGGTGTTGAGAGGGACTTTGTCCAGAAATGTCTATTCCAGATGGCCCATGAACAGATTAGCATAAGAGGGGGCCATGCGGGTGTCAACGGCAGTGCCACAGGTTTGTTGATAGACGTTGCCTCTGAAGGAGAGTAGCTGTTATTGAGAATGAGGTGGGCCAATTTGATGAGAAGGATGTCATAGGGAGGCTGGTCCAGAAAATGTTCCATGGCCGTGAGGCCATGCCAGTGTGGAATGTTTGTGTACAAGCATGTGATGTCAATGGTAACCAGTATGGAGTTGGAAGGAACAGGGGTGGGTATGGTAGAAAGCCGGAAGAGAATGTGTCCTTTACATGAGAAGGAAGCTGAATAACAATAGGTTGTAGGTACTGGTCAACGAAGGCAAAAATGCGTTCAGTTGGCGATCCATAAGCTGCAACTATATGTTACCGGCCAAACCCTACATCGGTCCTAATTATTTTGTCCTAGGCCAAACTGGTTTATCCTATGCATGTCAGGATATACTAGTTTATTCCAGGAAAATCTAGTTTGGCCTAAATACTTTAGGCTTAAAGCCATGCACTTTTGAAGTTAATATTTCAAAAATATTTAAGAAATTTAAAATGAATTAATTAGAATAAAAATAATAATTTATTTTTGCTTCTTTAACATATAAAATATATATTCTTTTATTTATTTTTGCAGTTTTGTACTATGGTGGCATTTCAAGTTAAACAAAATCTTTTTTTTTTTTTTTTACACTGGCTTCTATTAGCACAGGTTTTACTGCAGGTGCACCTAATAAACCCTTGTCCTGTCCCAACTAAATTTTTGTCACCTGCAACCATTAGTATTTGAACATCTGGATTGAGATAACTTTCTTGGAAAAGTTTTTTGATTAAAAAGGTTGAATTCAGTTCTTTAAACAAACAAACAAAGCATTAAATAGATTTGAAAACCTCTTCTAAATATAAAAACAATGTAACATGTGTAGCTAGCTTGCAATAGAGTGTCTGCAGTATTCTATGTTCAGTTCAAATTTTGTATCATTGTTTATTTCCAGAACAACAGCAATAACATTTCGTAGGTTGGCCCTTCCTATGTCTACATCAGGATTCATCAGTCACATTACCTCACTTCTGCTCGCAATGCAATTTGTCAGAAGAAGATTTATTTTTTAAAAGTCTATTGCTGAAGGCTTACAGCAGCTCTTGTCTTGCGTTTCGGATATCATCATAAATTTTAGAAGTTTCAGCATCAGTGTTATCATTATTATCTCCTGAATTGCAATTAAAAATCAGTTCGGCCTAAGCCAAACTAGTTAAGCCTAAAGTATTTAGGCCAGACAAGAGTAGGTTGGGTTAAACTAGTATATCCTGACATGCATACATAGGATATACCAGTTTGGTCTAGTACAAACTACTTTGACCTGATATCAGGTTTGGCCGGCAATATATATGAAGTGTGTTCAAAAAGTAATTTTGAAATTTTGCAGCTTATGTTAGTCCGATTGGCATGATTTTTTTATTGTTGTGTTGGCAAAATGTCTTAAAAATATCTATACATTTTTTAGCTATATTGGATATTTAGTCTCTCGTCAGCTGTTAAGAGGATAACATGTGTTTTGATACAGTGAGCAATTTTTAATTTGTATAAGTTATAGATCAAAGAATTTGCATTAAATTTTGCTATAAATTGGTAGTGTTAAATATTGGTTTAGGTGAATCTGCTATGAGTAAAAACAAGTGTTTATGAATGGTGTTAGCATTTTCAAGATGGCCGTGAAGACATTGAAGATGACGAGCATACGGGTCGTCCTAGCATATCAATAACCTATGAAAACGTGCAAAAAGTGAAAGAAATGATTATGAACAATCACCAAATCACAATTAGAGAAGTTGCTGATGATGTTGGCATATCAGTTGGTTCATGCCATGAAATTTTTTCATCTGTTTTGGGCAAAATTTGTTCCAAAAGTTATGAACAAAAACTACAGTGAATGGAAGTTGCTAAGGAATCGCTAGATGAGGTCAACAACTATGTAGAACTATTGAAACATGTCATAACAGGTTATGTAACCTGGGTTTATGGGTATGATTTCAAAACTAAAGCTCAATCATCCCAAAGGGAGCATTCTGGAATGCCAAGACTGAAAAAACCTTGACAAGTTCGATCAAATGTGAAGGTTATGCTCTATGTGTTCTTAAATTTTGATGGCATAGTGAACAATGAGTTCTTGCTACAAGGTTGAACAATTACTAAGGAATGTGACCTTCAAGTTCAACACCATTTGTATGAAGCGGTCCAAAGAAAATACTTGGATTTGTGATAAAACAATTCATGGCTTTTGCATCATGATAATGTATCTGTTCACACATTGTTGCTCGTTCATGTTTTTTGGGTAAAAACAACATTGTAATGATGCCCCAGCCTCTATATTTGCCAGACATGGCCCCTTGTGATTTTTTTCTGTTCCAAAAAATAAAGAGAACCTTGAAGGGCTATTGTTTTACAAGCATAGATGAGATTAAAAGTATGTTGCTGAAAGAGCTCAAAACTATCTCAAAGATCGAGTACCAGAAGGGTTTTGGGGATTGGAATAAGTGCTAGCATAAGTATATAATATCTAATGGGGACTATTTTGAAGGGGATAATGTTTGTAGACAAATAAATAAAATTCTTTCTTTTTTTTTTTTAATGAAAATTCCCATTATTTTTTGAACACACCTCATATATCCGTTAAAGGACGTCTGTTTCTTCTCCATTACACAGTAACTATTGAAGCGATTTTGATGAAGTTTTTCCAGTTTAAAAGCATAGGGTTTGGCTTAAAATCTTAAGTATTTATTATTATGCTGGTTGACCTAGCTCTGGAGCAAGAAATTAAAATTTGTTCTTAAATCTAAATCATTGTACCACCATCTTTCCTTTCTTTCTGTAAGTTCTGAAGAAAAGGTCTTTAGTGAACCTAATACAGTACTCCAAATTCCTCTACTGCCTGAAATAGAATACCAATATATTTTGAAGCCTCATTATGGGCCAGGTGGGTGTCTGGTATCCAGGATATCTTGGTATGCAAGTTCCCATCTCCGAAGTTCTGAAGCGGCTGTGATTTTGGGGAAAACACTGATTCTATGGAAGACTTGTGATTTGCATAGAGTGCAATTTACATAATTCCATTATTTAACAGTTCAAGAACTTTCAGGAGAGACTGTACAGTCCTGTACCGTTTATACATACTTATTTTGTTTTCCCCATGTTACAATTTACAGGGCTAGTCAAAATGATTGCAGTGATTTCAGAAAATTACTACAGATGTATTATTTGACATATACTTACAAGATTACACAGATATATAAACAAACTGTGAAAGTTTTATTGAGTGTCTACAGATGCTCAATATGTGCACCTTTAGTGACTCTGCACACATCAAGTCTATAATCGAGTTCTTCCCATACCTGATGCAGCACGTCTCTGTCAATGAGAGCAAATGCATTGGTGATGTGAACCCGCAGGTCTGGCAGATCAATTGGTACTGGTGGCACGAACACTGTGTCTTTTACGAAACCCCAAACAAAGAAGTCGCAGGGGCTTAGGTCAGGAGAACGAGTAGACCATGACATCAGCTCATGATCAGCATCCCCAGCATGACCAATCCATCTGCTTGGAATCCTGGTGTTTAGGAAATTACGGACGACTAGAGAAAAATGAGGTGGGGAACCGTCCTGCTGGAAAATGAAATCTTCACAGTTAGCTTCTAGAATTCTGCAACATTTGCAGATAGATTGTCCCTATGATCGTCATCTCATTAAATAAAAAAAACCCACAAAGTTTCTTTCATGAGATCATACAAAACATGTTCAGTTTGGGAGAGTCACGAACGTGCTGCACATAAGAATGGGGGTTTTCGGACTCTCAAATGCGCACATTGTGCCTGTTCACTTTTCCACTCACATGAAAAGTAGCCTCATCACTAAACACAAGTTTTTCTGTGAATATTTCATCTTGTTCTGGATGTTGAGCACAGAATTGAAAACGACGCACTTCGTCGTTGTGTGACAGTGCTTGTAGCAACTGTAAGGTTTTATACACAGTCGCTTCCGTAGGATTCTCCAAACAGTCTTCTGTGGAATTCCCTAATTCCCTGCTCGCTCGAGGAGTAGACTTCTGTGGACTATGAACGTAACTGGTGCACACACGTTCAACGGTTTCTTTAGACGCAGGAGGGCAACCCGTTGTTTTACCTTTACAAAGGCATCCCTTGGCTTTAAACTGTTGATACCAATGCCGAATGGTGTCAGCATGCGGGGGATCCTTGCCGAACATTGTTCTAAAGTGTCGCTGAACAGTTACCACAGACTGAGTCGAATGAAATTCGAGAACAACATACGCTTTCTCACTTTCAACCATCTTGCTCTCTAGTGCTCTAGTGGCAACTGCAGGAAGCTTGCATTTAGTGCAATCAAAACTTGGAGAGCCTCTTGTCTTATAACAGCAAACCCCATCATTATAATAGGACAGCCAAAAGAAAAATTGTGAAATCGCTGCAATCATTTTGACTAGCCCTGTATTTTCTTTTTCTTTAGATATTCATAGCAAGTCACTACATTTCTGCTTATTGAATGGTAATTTTTATACACAGTACTGTACAAGCAAGGCCCTCCATTCTACCATGCATCTTATGTTGTACTGGTGGAAGTGCTGGAGGAAGACGACTGGATCAGGAGTCCCACTCACAATCGTAGGTCAGTTTCATGGACTCAGCTCTTTGCAGCTAACCGCCTTGCTGAAACTGTTGCCAAGGTTAGTTCATGATATGTTGTAAAAATGGTGAATGGTTATTATTGCTATATATAGAGAAGTTTGTTATGCTAGTTTTGTTTACATATGTAGAAAAACTCATTTTTTCCCCCTGATTTTACAGAATTATATGGAATTTTCTGGGAAGTAGACTTTGACATTATTTTAGGCTTGTGCATTGTGTAGAAGTTGATATCGTGTCTGATGATAGAAACTTTAAATCTGATACTGAAGAATATCTGAAGCACTTTATTAGAGAGTTATATGTATATATATAGGGTAGGGGTTGGTAATATCATGATAGCCCACAGTCAACTGAACTGAACTGAAATTAATGGCTGTTCATAATGTGTTCTAGTAGCAACTCAAAAAAACAATTATAAAATTGTAAGCCATTGTTAAAAAATGCAATAATGAGATACTATTTGTTAATACCTCAACTGGTATCATCACAGTAGTTTTGATAATATTGTCTTTAATGACACTATAGAGGTGTAATTTCAAATCAGATTTTATTAAAGTCTTAGTCATTAGACTGTACAGCAGAAATAGGTGTGATTTATCTCCCACCTGCCTCAGTTCATAACAACTTAGGCTATTGCTCACTGTTTTCTGCATGTAATTCCATTGATGATTGGTTGCCAGATTATTTATGCTTTCACAAAAGCTGTCTCAATGTTTCTTGAATCTTGAAATTGCAGGAAGAAAGTGTGGCTCGTTCACTTAATTACGAAAATGATAAGTCAGAAATTTTAGTAACGTTCCATTTATTATCGTGTTGAACCATGTGTTGAACCATGTTTATTGAACATTCATCTCCAAAATATTTTACATAGCACAGATTAATTAGTTAGTTTCTTGATTAATACAGATATTGCCAAAATTAGTAAGCTGCAATAATAATTCATGCTTACAACTTGTGAACAAAAATTGCAACAAATTGACGGAACTGTGAAAAACTGGCCCATGTGCCCAAAAGTGGCAGTACTTCTCAATGAAGGTATGTTTGAGAACAAACATTGTTAACACATTACGCAACAATTCATTAATTTCAAAAGCTCGATGAAACTTTACCAATTCTTCTTAAAATGATTAAAGAAATTATCTAAATACATTTTAAAGAATTCCGATAAATAAGTCAAATATGTGGAAATGAAGAGAAGTATGCTATTGCTACTATCATTATATTTTTAAAAAATTATTATTTTGAGTTGAACATAATTTAACTGTTCCATTTCAACTGTGATACAAAGACCTTTAGCTAACTGGAGTTTCAAATGCTTTACTGCAAAAGTGACTCCAGTTTCTTCTGAAATAAAAATTCAGGCCAACTACTCTAGATTACATTTTATCATGAAACTCTTCAGTATTGTTTTTAGCAATAAGAGCTTGACTTGCAACCTAATTCTCCTGTATGCTTTGTGACGGTCTGTTCTGCTGTTTGATTAACCACCACGAATTGTAAGCTATGTTTTATTTGTCTTGACTATATGGAGATTTTGAGTTGTCCTCAGACAATTTGAATGCTAATTGCTTTATTTCTGCATTTCAGTTAGGGGCCATCCATAAATTATGTCACAGGTTATTGGGGAAGAGAGGGAGTCTGCAATGTGTAATATGGTCTGACAAGGGGGGTGGGGTACATAAGCTTCATGAAATCGCATTGCAAGTGCTGTTTTAATCATGTTTTAAATTGAAAAATGTGTGATGTCACATTGGAGAGTGGGTAGGGTCCACAAAGTATGACACAGTGTGACAAGGAGGCTGTTAGGGGAGGAGGGTGGAGGGGAAAGACATTTGTGTGATGTAATTTATGACTGGTCCCTTATGCATTTTAACAAAACTGCTTTTAATCCCTTTTTTGTGAATTACACCTTGCCTTCCACTTTAACATGACGATTAACATTATCTATCAGTGTATTCTAGAGTATACCCTGCTCTTTTGTTTCTTACATATACTGCTGTTATTATTTGACATATTAACACAATTTTTAAAAGGTTGAGAACACTGCAAGTTCATCTTTTCTTGTTATTACTTACAGAAAATGACATAAATGTGCCAGGTAGAAGCCATATTTCATATGCTTTGCTCCACCATACATAAGATGCTACATGCAATGGGTGTACACATCATCATCATCATCTAGGGCAATTCCAGCCAGTGGCCAGGTCTGCTGGGAATATAAACCTTGCCACTGCTTCCTGTCTAACCACCATGTATCTTTTTTCACTGTCACCCAATATCCTCCTCTTTCCTCCACATATTCCTTAACTTCTTTAACCCATCTGCCCCTTGGTCCTCCTCTAGGTCTCTTCCCTTTCAGCTCCATGTCCAGCATCTTCCTTTATAACTTCTCCTCTCCCATTCTCTTTACATGCCTATGCCACTGTAACCTAGATTTTTCAATTCTCTGTTATAGCGGTTCTTCCTTTATCATCTCTCTGATTCTCTCATTCCTTACTCTGTCCTTTCTTGTTACTCCTCTGAAATTTCATTTCCACAGATTGTACTCTCCCTTTGCCTCTCTCCTTCATTACCCAGGTTTCCGACCCATATGTTAAAATTGGCACAAAGTACGTTTTATAGGGAGGAGGGCAGTAGTGACAAAAAAATACTATGGCCCAATTTGCTTGTACGTTTACACGTTTTCTTCTGTGGCACTATTATGGTTGTTACTGAACTACTTCTTGCTCTACTGGTTGCTTTAACAAACAGGCATCAATACAGACTGTCAAAAAATTGTTTCGATATTACTCACATCATGATAATGCCAATCTTTTGCCCTATATATGTAAGAACATTCAAGATTATTGTTGATATTGATTATGGGGAGAAAAGGGGAGATTTTTGCAGATGTCATTATGGTTGTCTTAATGGGGGCATTATATTTTGTGTGTGAACATGAAAGGTAGAATATTTTCAGATATCTTTTCATCTTCTTCTTTCTATCATCAGTCTCTCAATGGATTTGATGTAATCCTCCAGCTTTTCTTATCTTGAGCTAACCTCTTCATCTCTACATAACTTCTGCAAATTAAATACTCAGTTATTTGCTTCTTAGGGTGTATGCTTCACTTACTTTTCCTATTATATGTAAACCTGTTTTATATTTACTGTTATTGCTAAATTTCATTTTTCCCCCTTCTTGATTTGGTTTGTGTTTAACCAAGAATCCTCACTCTGTTCCACTAACATGACAGTGTCACCAGCAAATTACAGCATAGTGATGATGATACCAAATGATTTCTTTACTTACTGTACTGGTTCCTCTACATACAAGTTGAATAATACTGGAGATAGACTACAACCTTGTCTCACACGTTTGGCTAGATGTTGAAATGAGTAGCTTTACATGGTCTGACATGTCTCTGTAGATATTTTTAATGATTGTGTTCTTAACAGGATAGTTTAATGTTTCAAACTATAAATTTAAACATCTTTTACAATGTAATTTATACTTCCAGTTTTATATTGAACATTAGACTTTGTAAAACTATATTGTAGTTTGGATTACTTAGTGTCGAAACTTGCATAATATATTTCGCTCTATCATTAGAAGCATAGGTAAGCCATTTTAACCTGCAGTGCAATCTTCAAGCCGGATAGTGTCGTGAAAACACAATACGTAGCTGACTCTGTTGCCTTCATCAGGTATAGTAGCATGGCTTCCACCAGAAGCTATTCGACACCTGGTGAAGATAACAGAACCATCTTCTGAAATGTTGTTTTTCCACAACAGGACACCCATGAAAATTATATTTAAGCAATATACTGGAAAATCCTTCACTCACAAGTTTCTACCTTGTGTGGTACATGGACAGTAGCATTCAGACCTTGCATTTAAAGAAATTAGTCATGATTAGATGTTTAGTCATTCCTATTTTGGTTTTCTACAGTTTGTATTATACTGGAAAATATTTTGGTATGGTTTCTTGATAAAGTCCATGTATTTCATTTATGTTTCTTTCCTCCCATAATTCTGTTTTAGCTGCTATGTGCTCAATGGCAATTATTTGTAATATCTGATTAATCATTATAATTTAAATTAAGGAGGTAATTTGGCATTAATAAAAAGAAACTATTTAACTAATCTAAACATAGGTTACAGCAGGATTTTGCAGACACACACACACACACACACACAAATACCCCAACACGTAACAAAGATGTGAATTTTTATATTTTAACTTATCAGCCGCATAACATTTAGTGCATTATATGTTAGTTAAAGTGCAGTGATTTATATAAGTTGATAATGTAAAATAAATCTTAGGAAAACAATTATAATTATGATAAAAGAAGTCTCCGCAGTGCAAATCCTGTCCTCTCTCCTATTTTAAATGCAGCTGTCAAAAAACCACAACTCCGTTCCCATTATTTTACTTAAAATTTTATACAGAGTATTACAAACACCCATTACTCAACTCTCCTCCTTAAAATTCACATGCTCCCACATTTTCTCCAATCGTCTGGTAAGCAGGAAATATCCAGACTCAATCTAATGATATATCTCCATACATTTAATACATTGGTTGTAATATTACCAATATGTGATTACAGTAGAGTCCCGCTAATCTGAACGTCCGGTTAATCCGAACATGGCAAAGCATTACATAGTCTTAATATAAAAAATGGTAAAAGAATTAAAACACCCTGAAAATACAGTTCATACGCTATATAATTGTGTGGTTCAATACTGTACATGTACACAATTTTAATTTATACAGAAAAATTAGCTAGAAAATATTAAATTTAAAAAGTGCGTAACACTGAAAGAAAAACTGTCAAACTTACGATAGTAGTTACAACGGTTAGAAACACACATTTCATCCCTACTTTTTAGAGCATAGAAACTTAGTAATTGTTTTTTTGCGTAATGAAGACAGTCTGTTATATGACGCAAAGTTGCGCCATCGTCTGATAAACATTAAATCAGCTGGTGTAGCAGTGGTCTGTTGCTCCACATAGCGTAGCGCGAGATCAAAGGCTTCTGCCGCGTCAGTGTGTGACACCAACTCTCCTTTGTCACATTCCGTCTCATTGTCACTTTCGTCGTAATATTTCACTTCTACCTGGTCTTGAGTCACAGCAGCCACTAAATCAACGTCAGTAAGGTGCTCCAGTATTGAATCATCCGCTGCCATCCATTCATCTCCGTCTGCTTCACAGGCTTCTTCACATCCAGGGATTGTCTGTACCATTTTTAGGAAACTCTCCTCTTCATTTTCAGCTGGTATGTCCTGAAATTCAAGAGATGTCCATAGTTTTCTCCAAGATTTTCTCAAAGTGTTTTCTGAAATTTTCTGCCATGCCTCAGCAGCGCAATAAACAACATCCTTCAGATTTGTTTCTTTAAATTATTTTTTCAACTAAAGGAATGTTATCATCTTGGATCAGCATTCTTAAGAATTGTTTTCTGTAAATCAGTTTTAATGTTTGTAGTACGCCCTGGTCCATCGGCTGTAGAAGTGGTGTAGCATTCGGCGACAAAAACTTCGCCACGATTTCTCCATCACATAATTCCTCAGTGCTGGGGTGAGATGGTGCGTTATCAATAAAAAGGATAGCACGGGGAGGCAAATTATTTTCCTTGGAAAACCGCCGGACAGAGGGAACAAACTGGTCGTGAAACCATTCTTTGAACAGCTAACCATCCATCCATGCTTTTTTCTGGTTGCGATAGTATACAGGTAGGGATTTAATGTTGCAGTTTTTGAAAGCTCTGGGGCTAACATATTTGCCAATCATCATTAAAGGGAGCTTGTGATTACCAGCAGCGTTGCTGCACACTAGTAAAGTCACACGATCTTTGCTCATTTTAAAGCCAGGAGCTTGGACTTCTGCTTTTGATGCCAGGCTTTTTGTTGGCAATGCCCTAAAATTAAGGCCTGTCTCGTCAGCATTATAAATTTGTTGGGGAGAATAATTTCCCTCTCTTATCAGTTTATTAAATTCATGCACGTATTCCTTCGCTGGATCATGGTCAGAAGAAAGCTTCTCTCCAGTAATTGTTAGCTGACGAATCCCATGACGTTTTTTAAATCTGTCCAACCAACCCGTACTCGCATTAAAAGACTCATCACCATTCATTAATTTGTTTAGGTAAACAGCCTTTTCCTGACCCATTGGTCCACTCAGAGGAGTTCCCCTTTCTCTTTCCTGTGTAAACCAAAAGAAAAGAGCTTCATCCACTTTATCGTACTGGGATTGTTTCAGAGTCTGCCGAATCTCGAGTGTTTTTCCCGAAGACGTTGCGCAGCACTGTTCAAGCTTCACTCGGTTCTTCTTCCAATCACAAATGGTTGCCTTACCAACACCTAGTTCCGTCGCCAGCTTAGATACATTCTCACCACTGTCCAATCGCTTCAAAGCATCCAGTTTTTCTCTGAGCGTTAACGTCGTATGTTTCCGTTTACTCATGGCGATAACACGCTAGTGTACACGAATTTTGTAAGTGTGTTAGTGATCGATTGCTAAGATTAACTCAGCAGTTCGCGAGCCGTCTGAGAGTGCACTGACCACGAACACTTCAAACATCTCAACAATAAAGGGAGGGAGTGAGAGTGAGCCATTGTTGACCCAGTTGTTCCCAATTGTTACCATGCTGTACGTACTTATATGCTTGGTATACTTCATTGTAGAAATTATTCACTGTAACTCCGGCTAATCCGAACAAATCGGTAATCCGAACAAGGCCCGGTCCCAATTAGTTCGGATTAGCGAGACTCTACTGTATATATTTTTTTAGCATTTTTATTTCCCTCATATCATCCTCAGGATTTATTTTTACTTTCCTTTTCTGCTCCTATCTACTTACATGGAAAAGCTCTTGCTTCGGTATTTTCTTCTTCAACCACAGTCAGTAATGTCTAATGGTGCCAACAAACCAGATACTTAATATTTCTGCCTTTTCAATGTCCTTTATAGCTTCTTCCCCATTATTGCTCGGGTGGTTCGTTCAAAAGCTATAACTAATCATTTAAACCCTATCCCCTCCTGGCTCCAATGATCTCTTTGATGAGCCTTAAAGCCTAATTGGGGAAAGGGAATAGATTTAAACAAAATTTTAATTTTATTACAAGCTCTAAAATTTTAGTTGTCATAGCTGTCTATGAGAATGCTGGTGCCTTAGATATCAAATGATGGGATCTGTGACATCAGCATGTCTTGGGTTTTTCTCTTTAATTTTGGCTAAGCAGTTAATTCGCCTTCTTGCGTCAACACAGTATTTCTGTGTTCTGCTAATGAAAGTTTACACTCAAAATGCTGTTTTTCTGTGTTCTTCATATGTCTGTATATGTGTGCTATCTTTCTGATATTATAATGTGGAATTGTAAGAAAGATTTCTAAATTTATAACAAAGAAGAAATTGTGATTGAAAAATGCATTTTTGTATTAATCTCCCAGGAGGTTCTGGTGTGTCAGGTGGTGTGGCCAGCCTCTGTTCCACAAAGTGGACCACGGGGTCCACGCGAGCTGGCTACTTTTGGGATTCGTGAAGTGCTGCTCAAGAGATGGGTTGCTTCCCAGGAGAGGAATAACCTTGATGATGAAAGCTCTTCTGACATGACTTGACATTGTACTCATTTCATATAACGCAATTACAGCATAGTTTGTTGAGAATTGACAGCTAATCCTGTTGTTCTAATGTTGCACTCTGTGTGTGGCAATAATTTGGGTAACAGAAGTAATTGTACCTTTCATACTGTATTACTATCTGATAATGAAAATATCTAATGTTTGTAACTCTGTGTATATATTGATAAATCAGAATCATTATTTGATGTAAATTGAAAAATGAGTATTAAATATCAATGTATTATAATAAATCTGGTCTCGAATTTGGACCAAAGAATGGGCTTTAAATCCATATGGGTGAGTAGTCAATGTTTTGACATGGTAATGTGACTTCAGTACCTGATCCAGCCAGATTTTCATTATTTATATTTTTCTGAAATCAGTCCAGGTGAGGTTGAATTCTTAACTATTCGTTGCCCTGTCACTCTCTCCTGGCTTTACTGACCTCTATTTAAACAGGCCAAAAAAGTGCTAGTAAAATTGGTTGTTATTATTATTATTATGTAGTCCACTCCAGCCCCTGTCTCGTTTTATCATTAATTTTCTATTTGAGAGGTAGCTCAGTCCTGATTAAACTAATTTACTGTTATGTATGTTGGTACTACACCCAAATTATAGGAAATGTCTATAACTGATTAATTTCAGTATATCTAACCTACTGGTTACCAATGGGGATGGTACAGCCCACCAATGGGCATTGAAGACATCACAGTGGGTGTTTATGAAACAAGGATAATTTAAGGGGCATTGAGAACCAGATGCTGCCCCTGCTTTTCAGTATTGTATCCAGCTTTAAGGGCTGCATCAGAAAAGTTTTTGATTGTATTTCCATGTTCAGAAGAGGATTTAGTGTAGTTACAAATTTATTTGTTAAGAAAAAAATAGTCTCTCAGTAGTTGACTGCACAATTTAAGGTTGCAGTTGACAAATAAGGCACTAAATATATATATATATATATACAACATTGAGGAAGGATAGGGAAATATGACCCAACACTTACCACAGATGAAGGCGGCTGGGACGACGAACAAAAAACAAACACAGCCGCCTTCATCTGTGGTAAGTGTTGGGTCATATTTACCTATCCTTCCTCGGTTTTATTGCCTTAAAGCTTTTCCCTGCTCATTGTTATATATATATAAAATATCAGTGTCATTAACAATTTCAGCTCTCAGAGCACTGTGGACTACACTATTTATTACAAGAAGGGGAGTCTGTATGTGTGTTTGTTTAAAAAAGGGGGCACTAGGCCATAAAAGGTTGTATAACTATGATCTAACCCTTACCTGCCTCAAACATAAAATCGCTTTCTGCCCTAAGATTAGAATATATGAAACAGATAATTGAGGACGTGGGCTGTAAGGGGTATGTAGAAATGAAGAGGTTAGCACAGGATAGGAAAGGATGGAGGATTGCATCAAACCATTCGAAAGACTGAGGACAGCAAAAAAAAATCTTTATATGCCACAGATTTTTGTTATAAATGTAGTTTACTAAACTTAACTTTGTTCCTATGCTTACTTTGGAAGTTAACGAAATTCAAATTTTTTTATCCAGTTATGATACTCTTGTATAATAATTCCAAAACTACTTCCGGTTGCTGTGGAAGCAGGTGATTTGGTACAAATATATGGTTTCACCCCTAAATCGCAATAAAAATACAATACTGGTGATTTTTCCCTGTATCTTTCCAATGTTAGTCCTAAACCTGAAACATTTTGGCTTATATTTGTATGTTAATTCCTTTGCCCTAGATGGTGCTATAAGTCTGAAATTTCTGTTAAGTATAGATATGAGCATGTGTTACTAAAACATTAAAGTTTACTTTTTTCCTAGACTTTGTTTGGAAATTATTGGTACCATGCCTGCACGGATGATGACAGTAAAGCAGGCATGGCATGACTCTTCCAGAATGAATCTGATGCAACCCCATTGTTAGATATTAGTGTGCATATTGTCGCAGATGAGCTATCAACTTACAGAAAGAAAAATTGAATATCCCAGCCAAGACTGGGATTCGAACATGGGATCTCTTGATCTCCAATAAGATGCCTTAACCTCTGAACCACCAGACTGATATCATTAAAAAAACATAAAACAGGTTTTAAAATGTTATAAAAAAGTCAAAATTAGATTGTATGTCCTGTAACAATTTCTACTGTTATTTATTATTTATTTATTTGTCGTATGGCAAGCAACTAATACAATAATAAATATATACAATGACAAGAACATTGGTAGCGTTCACAAGCTGATGTCTAATTCTTCCAGCCATTCTAAGAAGGAACTTGTAGCTCCAAAACATCTTCATATGGTCCATCATACTTCCGTAGAGGGCATTCCCTGATAATATGCTCCACACTCTGGGAAGGAGCACCGCAGTCACATGCAGGAGAATCCTGAAGACCCCACTTATACAGCATGGCATTGCATTTCGCATGGCCTGTTCTTAGGTGATTTAGTTTGACCCACTGGTCTCTATTTAGATGGAATCCTGGAAGTCCAGTTGTGGGATCTTTAATATCTGAATGTTTTACAGATGTGGAGTTCCAGCTTTGTCGCCATTTTTCCATGACATCAAAGTCAAATACATCTTGCCATACCGGATTTCTTGATTTAAGACGAGTGGGTGGTAAGTTATTTAGAACCTCGTGGATTGGGAGATCCTGTGGATGATCAGGATGGTGTAGTTTTATCCACTCACGTGCCGTTGCTTCTTGGCGTCTTATCTCTGGAGGTGGTATTTTGCTGATCAGGTGCAACCAGGGGACTGGGGTGGATTTTAGGGTGCCAGTTATTACTCTCATACACTCATTCAGGTGGACGTCGATTTTTCTAGTATGAGTACTACGTTGCCACACTGGAGCACAGTACTCAGCAACAGGGTAAACCATGGTGAGAGCGGTTGTTCGTAGTGTGTTCGCATCAGCTCCCCATGAAGTACCAGCTAGCTTCTTCATGATGTTGTTTCGTGTTTTCAGTTTCTGACTTGTGTTTTCGAGGTGTTTTTTGAATGTTAAGGAGCGGTCTAAGGTGATGCCAAGATACTTAGGATGGAAATTATGTTTCACCCTCTGGTGGCAGAAGTTCACTTTGAGCTGCTGATGTGCTATTCTATTGCTCAAGTGGAATGCGCATACTTCTGTTTTCATTGGGTTCGGACAAAGTCTCCACTTTGTATAATGTGTTCAAGGTTTCTAAGTCGTTAGAGAGAATGCTCTCACCTTCCTCTAATGTGGCAGTTTGGACGGCGATAGCTAAGTCGTCAGCATAGCAGAATTTATTGCCGGTTGTTTCTGGCATGTCACTGGTGTACAAGTTGAAGAGCAATGGAGCTAGTACTGACCCTTGAGGTAATCCATTTTTTATTGTAAATGACTTACTTGTCTTATGTCCGACGGTGACCTTAAAATATCTGTTGGTCAGCATATTCCTCAGGAGTGATGTTAGTTTCCTGCAGGGTATATGTTTTTTAAGTTTAAGTAGCAGTCCATCCAGCCAAACTGTATCATATGCCGCTGTTAAATCGACAAAGGCTACTGATGTTTTTAACTTCTTCTGAAATCCAGCCTCAATGTATGATGTCAGTGCTAATACTTGCTCACAACAGCTCCGTTTTAGTCTGATACCTGCCTGATATGTTGGTGTTATGATATTTATTATTCCTTGTATGCGGTTAAGGATGAGGCGTTCTAGAAGCTTATAGCAAACACTGAGTAGAGCAATAGGTCGATAGCTTGAAGCATCATCTGCTGGTTTGCCTGGTTTGAGGATCGTCAAGGTGTGAGCCATCTTAAATTCTGGGGGACTATCCCAGTGTCCAGGATATCACTGAAGAAGTTCTTGAGCCAAGTTCTTCCCTGCTTGCCGAGATATCTTATGAATTCTGGGAAAATGCCATCTAACCCTGCAGCCTTCCTCATTTTTAGCATTTTGATGGCTTTCTCAACTTCTTCATGACTAAATGGATTAGAAAGGATAGGATTATTTCTAAGGTTGTTATCCATTTCAATCATCTCTTTCTCCATCTGTTTCTTCATTGCAGGATCTATTGGGACTTTGTCAGCTCTTGTTTTTATGTGCAACATTTAAGGGAGCCTGTATCTACTAGTATTTACAATCAACCTATAGATTATTCCACTAGCCAACATATTTGTTATCAATGCCTTATAAAAGTCCATATAAACCATGCCTTCCAGGTGTGTGCTCATTGACCTGTACATCAATATTATGCTTTCAGAAATAAGTTTGGTATTAAATAAAATTACATGAAGAAAAGAACATTATTATTCTTAGACATATATACTACACCCCAAAATTATAAGAAAATACTAGTAGTGGTTATTTTCTCAGTGTTTATCCCACAGCCACCACAAACATGAAATGTTTCGGCACGTATATGTACATTAGTATCTTTGCTGCAGATGATACAAATTACTGAAAAACTGAAAGAATTTAAAATGAAAATTTGTGCAATAGAAACTACATGTAAGCAAAAAGCCTCTGTGGTATATTCTCCAACCCATTTAATATGTAACAACAGTGCAAAATTTTACATCAGTTTATTCCTATGTCACAATGTTAAACGTATTGTCTTTTAATTTTTTTTAAATAATCTGAATTGCTTGGTGTCTTAGCGAACATTTTCTTAGTGGTTTGATAAAGCTTCAGCAATAGCTGGCACAACTCTTCGGAGAATACTCTCCAATGTTAGAGTTGCATTGATGTGGTATAAGCAAGATGCACTTCACAAGTCGCACAGAGCATCATATTACCTGAGGATGAACCACATGTTTTGGATGAAGAGACAAATGGAATAACAACTGTTGCCTGATGGTGGATCTGTTGAAGCATGTTTTGAAAGGAACAGGATAGACTTTAACGAAATACTTGCACTTGTATCACACTGAATGCTGCCATTTAGTCTCAGCACTCTCAACAAACAGTCATTCAGTTGCTACATATTCCAACATTACCATTCAAGCATAAACATCTCCTCAATTATTGATTTGATTTCATACATAAAACCTTTCTTATGCTAATTCTCTGTCAGTGCAACTCAACTACCACCATACATCTACTGCAACCAGTCACAGTCCAATTATTGTTATACAGTTTATAATGCAACAGTTGCCTTCCCTTCTGCCGGCTTAAAAGAAGCACCAATGTCACGCATTGATACAGTCAATACAGTCAGTCGCAAGACGTACTTGAACCATTAAGTGACGCAGGCACGCGCGATATCGGAAAATATTGTCCACATGTGTTGGAAATGCATGGACTGCAGCTATGAATGCGTATCAGATTATTACGAATGATAGAAGAGTGTTATTAACTACAGTTGAACAGTGAAAGTTATGGAATATTTGCGTTGTGCAGAAAAGAGCAAGACAGTGGACAGTAAATGATCTTAATGAACTGTTTTGTAAGACATGATCTCAATACTAATTTTTCCTAAAGAATCCGCAATCTTCAGACATAGACGTCCCAATTAGCTATTATAATTAAAATTTGGTGGTGGCCAACTAGTTTGATGTATTGGTGGGACTAATAATAATCTTATACTGGATGGCAACATGCTTTAGTAAAATTGTGTCTTTTCTTGTTAATAATCCTCCCACTCAATAACGAACTGGTTTTGGTGACCGCGGCATACACAAACAAATTATTAGAACTGTTTAAAATGAATTAATTCAGTTAATTGAAACCCACCAATCAGTGACTTACAAGTTTTTCTGAATCCTCAAATATTCATATTATAGAGCTATGATTTTCTTCAATCCTGCTCTGAAATGGTATTCTTCTTCACAAAGATCATCCCTTCCCCCAATAACAATAATATTTACTATGATTTGTTACATCTGTGATATGTCTAGTAATCATCATCTTCTCACAGCTGTTGATTTCCACAATTTGAAAACTGAATACTTTAAGAAACACAATTGATGTATGAATGTAGAATGAAATCTTGACAGAAATTTTGGATGGAATATAGGTAATAAATATGGGTAGTCACATACCAAAGTTGACAGTCACAATGAGAGAAAACATGTAAGGCGGACACACAAATACAATATTTTGGTATTAATCTTCTTCATGTAGTAGAGAAACGAGCCATTTTGTTTCGGACATGTGCGCACTCAGAACCTTACCTCATGACTTGATAGGTGGTGGGGGAACTGCTAAGAAGTAAGCTATCGATATATCGGCAATGTCTGAGATAATATATTGCAGGCGATGGTAAAATGAACATATATAGCAAAGGGTACCCAGTACTGACATGAAATTAATAATAGTTACCAAATAGTTTGGAAGAGCTGTATGCAAGTGAGAACTGGTAATTTTCAGTAATGTCTATTTTAAATGATGACATACAAGATAAATTCAAAATTTATGTGGGATCATGCCTTACTATATAAGGATTTCTCAAATGTTACCACTACAAACTGAATTTGTTGTTCAATAAAATAATATATATGTGCAAGGAAATGTTACAAAAATTTGCCAAAGTTATAAAATCTTCAAGGAAAAACAATCTTTTTGAAACCTCTAAATGACATTAAAAGTACAACAAAAAATAAGTTCATTTTACCAAAGTTTTTTGTGTTACATACATTGTGTTATATGGGATGGATGCTTTTTAGCATCATAATAATAATAAGAATATAGGGACAGGCTAAACAGTTACCACAGCAGAGCTCACGGTGGAACAGATACAAAAAAAATATATAAACTATATTTACTTTCTAATTCATATTGTTTATGTACAGAAATGGAAAATGAACTACTGAACCTATATAAGCAGTGATACACATTTATGCAACATTTTGTTCCTGTAATTTTTTTTGTCTTTGCCTCACACCAGTTCTCCGAAACTCACTTCTTTCATTTAAATATTCTTCCTCACACTCTTTCTTGAATTCCTCATCCTGATACCAGTTTGTCAGGCAATCTTTAAGGGCACTGTTTTGCTTTTGGCATTTTACCACCATCAATAAGCCAGAATCTTTACAGCAACTGCTGAACTCTAAAAGAGAGAAATCATTGGGTGAATGATTGGTACTGCCAGTTATTATAACATCAATTTAAATAATTCTAAATATCAAATGAAACTGTGGTAAAAATAAACCCTACTACTCATCAAAAGTAAAAGCAGGGTAGCTGTCAAAACAAATGGATAACCCCTTACACATGTGAAGGACTGATACATGTGGTAGATATGTGGGTTCCGATTGCTGCTACCACTACATAAATGATCTCAGCTGTAGTTAACTGCAATAGGTGTGCCATCTGTTTCACTCAGGCCAGATAAGTGACCCCCTTTTTTTTAAAAAAAAAAAAAAACCAGAGATCTACCACTGCCCCAGATGGCGAAAAACCAAGGGCCTCTTCTTCACAATTGCTACAGGCCCTGCGCTGTTTTAATCCGGGTCCGATTACATGACTTAATGGTCTCTTGAAAAGATATTTCATTTATGTTTGTATTGTTCTTTGTTTGGTAAATATGGGTTTGCTTACTATTATATTACTATTGTATTTCTGTGATGGATGCCCATTGCAACATCTAGATTAGTAGAGGCTTCACTATCAATGATCACATAGTGCAGATGACCAGTTAGAAAAGCTCATATCCAAAGTTTAATAATAATATTTAATTAAAATGCAATGGCGTGCACACTTCAGTGGCAATCTCCCTACACACCCATCTTCCCCCTTTCTTGCAACCACCTATTTTTGCCCTCTACAAATTTTAACTTTAAATTCTTTCAACATTTTAGGTAGATTATTCATCATTTCTCTTGGCAACTTATTCCAATCCCTGACACCCTTACCTAAAAAAGAGAATCTTCCTACACCATTGTGCATGAAATAGAGTGCCAGCTTGTGGTCATGATCATCTTTTCCCTTCCATGCATTAATTTTAATTCTTACACCAATATCTTTCCATGGCTCATCACCAATATATGCCTTGTACATTCCCATGACCCTCTTCAACCTCCTCATGTGTGGTACAGAGTTGAAAGCATTCTGTAGTTAAAAAAACTTCAGATTATAATTCTGCATCAATAATTTTCATCAAACTATGAACAAGTAGGACCAGTTTTGTTTCACACTACCTGTTCTTCCAAAATCAATTCATTATGATCTAAGAACTACATAATGTTCAAATATGTAACATTCTCCGAATGTTGGAGAATGTGCCAGTTATTCCTAGGATCTCTTCTATCTGTGGAAAGGAAAGATAAAATAAACCCATAACTTCAAACTTTTTGTTATGATTTACAGGATATGTCTGATAGAAATGGTTCGATTTCTGAGGCGTACTCAGAAAATACTCTTACTGGGACAGTATAAGGTATGGGGTGCAAATGTGAAACACAGGCTAAAACTTCCAATACACATAAATATAATAATACTGAGAAGCACTATGTAAGACTCACCTTCTACTTCCTTTGCACATTTTTCAGCCTTTGCTTTCTCTCTCATCTTTTTGGGCACCAAAACTTCTATCTCCACTTTTCTCAGTGTTCTATCATCTGGATCACCTGAAATGAATGCATTTAGTTTTTATTTGTATATATATTTCAGGCTACATTTGATATTGTGTCGTGATGTAAAAAACTAATACAGCAATTAAAAAGACAAAGCCTCAGATAAAAACCTTTGGCTGATTTACTGATGAATTGTTGGTGTTATACTGTCAGAAATTATGTTTTGTGAATTTCAAACACTTATAAGAGGTTTATAGACAGGAGATTTAGCTTAGTGGGTCAACATGGAATAATAGAGTCGAAAATTACAGGCCAATCATTTTGACTTCAGTGGTAGGTAAATTAATGGAAAGATTGATATGCAACCACATCAGAAATGTATGTGAGGAACGTAAGTGGTTTTCAAGTAGGCAACATGGGTTCAGGCAAGGATATTCATGCGAATCTCAGTTGGTGGGATATATGCAAGATATTTCAGATGAAATGGACAAGGGAGGCCAAATTGATAGTGTAGCACTAGATCTTTCAAAGGTGTTTGACAGAGTAAGCCACAAAATGGTAGTAAATAAGGTAAAAACTATTGGAGTGGATGAGAAAGTGATTTGCTGGGTTGAAGAATTTTTAAAAGGTAGAAAACAGAAAGTTAGGGTGAGAAATGCGGTATCAAAGGAAGTGGAAGTAAAAATGGGAGTGCTGCAGGGTAGCGTATTGGGACCATTGCTATTCATTATTCTAATGAATAATTGTATTGATTGTTTACTATCTGAAATTAGATTGTTTGCAGATGACATAATGCTGTATAAAAGAATCAAAATGATAGAGGACTGTAAACAGTTGCAGGGTGATCTGGACAGGATATCTAGTTGGATTGGTAAACATGGGATGAAGATAAATGCAAAGAAGAGTCAGCTTATTAGATACACAAATAAAAAACAAAAGGTTAATTATGAATATAAGGTGGGGAAAGAATTGCTTGCTGAAGACTTGAAATGTAAATATCTTGGCATTACATTTGATAACAAACTTAACTGGGCAGGACACATTGGACAGGTGGTAGGAAAAGGTTTCAAAATTCTGCACTTGTTGGAGCGAGTGATGAAGGGATGCACGAGAGAAGTAAAGGAATTGGGTTACAAAACTTTGGTAAGACCATTGCTCGAATATGGTAGTGTAGTATGGGACCCACATATTGAGTATTAAATACAGGAGTTGGAGAAGGTGCAAAGAAGGGCTGGTAGATTTGTTTCTGGAAATTATCGCAGAATGCAATCAGTGACAGATATGATAAAGAAGCTGGAATGGGATTCATTGCAAGACAGGAGGAGGATGAGGAGGTTAATGGGAGTGTACAGGGCGTATACTGGCGATGAGGCATGGAAAGATATTGCAGTAGGTATGAAAAGTAGTTCATGGAAGGGAAGGGATGACCATGACCACAAGCTGGCACTCGATTTCAGGCACAAGGGTGTGGGAAGATTTTCTTTTTTAGGTAAGGGTGTCAGGGATTGGAATGAGTTACCAAGGGGAATGATGAATAACCTACCGAAAACGTTAAAAGAATTTAAAGTTAAAATTTGTAGAGGGCAAATGTAGGTGAGTGTAGGATAGGGGGAAGTTGGGTGTGTAGGGAAATTGCCACCGGAGCATGTGCTCCATTGCAATTAAATTAAATTAAACTTAAGTGCTAACAAGAGTTAGCTAATTAGGTACCTACATCGGTAGAAAAATAAAAGATTTTGGATGATTGTAATGTAGAGAAGGAACTTGTTGGTGGTGATGTATGGTGTAAGTGTCTTGCCATATTATTTGATGATAAACTGAGTTGAGCTGGTAGTGGAAAAATGGTTCAAATTACTCTATTTACTGGAGAGAGTGAATGAAAAGGATGTACAAGGGAATTGAGGGAGATGGGTACAAAATCTTCACTGGCACCTTTCTTGATCTTGGTGCAGTAAAGTGGAATCTACATTATGGGTATTAAAAGGATGGAATAGAGGACACCAAGATTTCTATGAGACAGTTGCCACTGAATACAATCAGTGTGTATCATAAAGCTGGAATGCGAACCATTGGAAGATAGGAGGAAGAGACTGCAGGGAGTTTTTGAGTCATGGATGATTATATCCAGAAGAGAAATATGCTAAAGGGAGGAGACGACCATGACTTCAAGCATAAAGGCTTAATAAAATTTTCATTTTTAGCAAACATAGTCGGAGCCTGGAATAAAATATAGAGGAAGAAATTGAAATAATTATGGCGGAAAAAGCTAAAAAATGAAATAATTTAAAATGAAAATTCGTTCAACACATAATTGTATGAAGGGAAATTTTATGATAAATAAATTGCACCAGAGTGTGGAGAAGTATACACCGATAAATTGTGGCTGACTGAATTGCACAAGTAAAAAAAAATACGCCTATACTATCAGCATGCCAAAAATTAGTTTTCTTTTAAACTAATCAGGTTTATATTACAATTTTCATTCTTGGCATTTTCCCAGTTTATTTTTTAGTGTTGGCATCAATGTTTAAACAACTGAATATTTGTTTGAGACTTCGAAAAATCCAAAGATAATAACTGATGTAAACAAAAGTAACAACAGGGGTTACCATTGCAGCTTTGAAAGGAAATTAAGTAAACTTCTTTAACATTTAAACACTAAAACATTTACTGGCAGAAACTGACTGCAAAAACGTAATAAGTGAGCGTTTACGCATTTGATTTTCTTAACCTGACTTATGCTTACAAATCCATGGCATCATTTTAAATCATAATTGCTGAAAGGTAATCTAATTACAGTTTATATGCGTAGTTCTTAAATTTATAGAAAGACTGTTCACTGATATTTACCTAAGCCGAGGGGGCCACCTCCAATTTTTGTTCCAAGCTGTGATTCCGGATGGGCATCCATTTTGATTTCCCAGCATGCTGCGTGAGATAGCAGATTTGAATGCAAGACTTTCTTTGTAATTGTGTGTGAAGTTTGATGACTGCTGCGGTGTTGGGTACAACGAAGAGGGAAATTGTTACTTTTATTGAGGTAAGCTTTCAATCGAGTAGTTTGGTATCGATAAAGTATATTATTTTTCTCCTGCATAGTTAAGTTAATTTGTCATATGGTTATGTACAAAGCTTGAAAGTCTAGATTTTTAATAGCTCATCGTTTGTATGCAGGTTTAGTACTGAGCAGACATGGACCGTTTGCTCAGGTTAGGTGGTGGTATGCCAGGATTAAGCCAGGCACCTCCTCCTTCGGATGCACCTGTTGTTGATACAGCGGAGCAAGTTTACATTTCTTCACTAGCTTTGTTGAAGATGCTAAAACATGGTCGTGCTGGAGTGCCAATGGAAGTTATGGGATTGATGCTTGGTGAATTTGTTGACGATTACACTGTCCGTGTGATTGACGTGTTTGCAATGCCACAGACTGGAACGGTGAGATAATGTGTACTATGTTGTTTTTAAATTTTACCTTGTGAGTCAGGGAGTACATTCTCTCATAAATTTTTCTTTCACTATTCGACAGTTTTATGCTTGTTTCCGTAGGGTGTTAGTGTGGAGGCTGTAGATCCTGTCTTCCAAGCGAAAATGCTTGATATGCTGAAGCAAACAGGTCGACCTGAGATGGTAGTTGGCTGGTATCATTCGCATCCAGGTTTTGGCTGTTGGCTGTCTGGTGTTGATATCAACACACAACAGAGCTTTGAGGCACTTTCAGAGCGAGCTGTGGCAGTGGTAGTTGATCCCATCCAAAGTGTAAAGGGTGAGTTTACTTATTCCATTCTATTGCTTAATGTTTGTGAGAAATGTGATGGGATTTAATTATACCTCCTAGTTGACTCCTCTGTAATGAGAAACACCTTAGAAGGAGCTGTTCGTTTGGCATGAAAATTTGTACACACCCTCGTTGGTTGGTATTATTTAAGAATATTTGTACATTAGTCTCGGCTGCAACTTGAGTGTAACTACGCACTGGAGTACATGAAGCTTTCAGTAACTTTTAACTTTTTATTTTATGATAAAAATGCATTAGTAATAATGATTCTTACGACCCTATCATTGGTAACTCCGTTGAATGAAATCAAATCAGTAGGGAAGCTTGGAAGACTAGTCATTACAAACTTCTAACAAGAACATGGCATATCTTCATGACAGGTTGTAAACGGAGCGAATCAAGCAATCCAGGCACTTGTGACACAGTGAGAATGGGCATGCTAGCATCATTGACTGTGTATTCTGCCAGTCTGTAAGATCTACACGGACATCACAGGAAGACAAGTTTTTGCACACCTTTTCTAATCATATAAAAGGAGCCATGATATGGTGCTATGTTGGCCTAGGCAGTCATGCCAGGCTTGTAATGTCTGGAAGCTATGCAGGCCCTGATGAAGTCAGTAGAGCCATCTGTCAAAATGTATTGTTTTCTATGACTCTATCCAACTGGACACTAAAAAAAAATTGCATTACAGTAATATTTTAGTTTTCTTTACAGTACTGGGAACAATGACAATAAGGTCCTCTTCACATTGTGCAATTTCAAATTGAAATGACTGAGACTTGTGTATCATCAATTTGAGTTGCATGCGAGTACGATACTCACAGGCTACCTAGTACCACACACTGAGGATACTATGAAGCGGTACAGTCTCTTCAGTCTGACTTTAGCTGTGGTAAACGTCATTCTAATAAATGACCCTGCTGTGGCTTCTAATAGAGTTTTCGACAAAGTGATGATGTTATTGTCACTTATACTTACTTTAACTATTATAGAAACAGAAAAATCTGAAGAATGTGTTGCCATTCTCAAATCATACAAACAGCCGAAAAAGAAGGCAAAAATGTATTGTAGAGTAAGTAAATAAACTAATTTAATAAGATATTGATCAATTATGAGAGTTTGAAGTTAAGGCTAGCAGTAAGAAGTAATGAAAAGTAAATAAACATGCAAGATTTTTAAAGTGGAACTAATTAATTAAGTTATTCTTGGTATTACACCACAGGTGCCCAACAAGTCAACATTTACCGCGGAAGACAGAATTCTCTCACAATACCTAAGTATAACTTCCTGAATTTCTTTATCTAATGACACGAAACACTGTACAAATGATGACACACTAAAAATAAATTTAACTTCTGTTTTTATCAAACTGTTCATTCGTTCTTTCACTTGTACATCTGATTAGTACAAAAATGCTTGCTGTTGATTAATGTTGTTTGTTATCTATTTAAACTAACCAAACTATCAAGGCTGCTGAATGAACCCTGCACACTTTGAACTAAATAATATTGCACTATCCCCGACAATGAGTGCAAATAACAATCTAGCATTGTCAGAATCTTATACAACTGTCTTTAAAGCCAAATATTAATTTAAATGTATTTGAAATAGTTTTAAATGACAATGAAAATTACTGGATGCTAATTACAGGTATTCTTTTCTCAAATTCACCTAAAAACTTAACTTTGAATATCTGATCATCTGCCATGTTTCAAAGACTCTCAAGACTGGGGGTTGACTTCCTTGCAGGTTACATGAGACGTAGGATACACGTCTCTTGGGTGTCATGCCATTTGTGCCTCCCTATTACAAAGCATTTGAAGTGATTTACCGTATACTCTTAAGATACTTGAATCTCCGTCGCATTGCCTGAGAATTGCGCATTGTGAAGAGGGCCTAATTGTTTTGTCAAAAGTGATGGTAGCTGGATTTAACCTTGTTACTACTTAGTTTGCCTTATTCCTGGTGCATACTCTTGTGTAGCCTTCCACATTAACATTTGAAGGAAATTTTCCATTTTTTCTTCTGTGGATAAAACTTACAAGTTTAAGATTTTCTATGCATTAATAGTACAGAGTGTAGCTTAGCATGAATCTGTACCAGTACTGTGCCATTACCAATTAAATTCTTCAAGCTTTGTTAGTCATTTTCACAACCTTTTCTTAAGTGTAGAAAAATGTAACTGTTGGATGATTCTTGTGTTAATTTTGTTATAATTGTTTATGTTTTGATATTCTGTTAAATTGGTTTGTTTGCAGGAAAAGTGGTGATAGATGCCTTCCGCCTAATCAACCCCAATATGATGGTGCTAGGCCAGGAGCCAAGACAAACCACCTCCAACTTGGGTCACTTGCAGAAGCCTTCTGTTCAGGTTTGTATAATTTATTAAATCTTCTGGGTTTGTGAGAGGTGTAAGAAAAAAGTTGTTTAATTTGGATGAAGATTGTGTCAGAGTAAATACAAGATACAGTATTAATATTAAACATAAATTGTTTTCAAATCCTTAGTTAGTTCCCTTATTAGGCAAATATTTTCAGAACAGATTATGGAGTTAAGGGTACATACAAAAAAAATAATTAAAACTAGTAGAACAAGGGGAATGTCGTTATTTAGGTTGGGAGATTGTGTATAATACCCTAAATGTGTTGGCATGCTGTTGTAGATATGCATAAATGCCCCAGTGTATTGAAAGTGTGTTAACGTTTTAGAATATTTTATTCAAGTTGATAAGAATGTGTACTAATTGAGTTATCATGGATAGTTTGAAATCACTCAATTGTGTAATTTAAAGTTTCTAAATTAATTTTAGAATTCTGAGTATTGTGATAGCATCACTTGCCTAACCTATCACTAATCTAAATTCCTGTTTATATTTAAGTTTAATGAATAATTGATTTTTGATGACCTTTCAGCATATTAACAAATTATTTTAATTTAATTTGTAATGACCTTAATAAGTTGCCTCAGTCAAATAGTGTTAAGAATTTGTGCAGAGAAGAAATCCCACACTTCTACCTTCCACTTTCCAGCAAAAGATGTTTGTTCCTTTTTAAGATTCATGAGTGCATACATTGTATGCAAATAGAGAATATGTGGAAACTACTAACTCCCTAATCTCATTCAGTCCTTGCTGTGGGAGTAATGTGGTCAAATCCTCATTTAAAAATCCTTAAAGCAGTATGGTGGGTAACAATAATGCCTTAGCCTCACATTTGGGAAGAGACTGGTTTGAATCCATGTCTGGCCATCCAGATTTTGGTTTTCCATAATCTCCCAAAATCACTGCAGGTGAGTGCCATGATGGTTCCTTCAAAAGGCCATGGCAGAATTTCTTGCCGTTCTTTTGCCCAGTCCTTTCTGCCTCTTAACTTCACTTTTAAAGCCAAAAGAAAATAAATAAACTTCAGCTCCAGTGTCTTGCGGGCAGCTGTGTATCTCAGGTGGTAGAGCTTCTGTCTATGTCCCGAACGATGGGGGTTTGATCACTGATGAAGCCAAGGACTTTTCTTCGAAGCTTAATGTCTGTAATAGCTCTCCAGATCCACTCAGTCTGCTATCCAAAGAATACCATGGAGGAAACTCCGCAGGAAGGTAAAGAATGGCCGGAGCGTGGCACTGATCCTACTGCCAATGGTTCGGAATGGGAATGAGGCACTCTACCTTTGTGAATCCTTGGATGAATGGCAACTAGCTGCAGAAGCGCCATGACCTATACTAATAACTTGTGAACTGTAAATATTGATAATATGAATGATTAACAAGATATTAAATTCAATATAAAGGATTACCAATCATCACTCGCCACGAATCAAGGCATGAGAGATGCATAGAAGTTTTTGCCTTCGTCTTATGCCTTCTGACTTCATCTGTGGTGAATAAAGGTTCACTTTCCCTGTACATCTTTATTTTTATTGCTTAAAAGCATTTTCACTGTCGAAATTGTTGTTTTGTGTGTGTGTGTGTGTGTGTGTGTAGATTACAACTTCTTACCTCAGATAATCAAATAACTGACATAAATGCAAGAAACATTGCTATTTTTGGGTCTAGGCCCTTCATCATCAGTTGAACATGTTATGTGAGTAATCCTGGTATGTACATATCCAATCCCCCTGGAATTTGCCCTCCTTTAGTAATGATCGAATTTTATATTGAAATATTTTATTGTGTCCCCAAGTTTTTGTATTTATCTTTGCCCTCCTGCTTTCATCTCTGGTGTATGATGTATGGTAAATTGGCCATCCTTCAGCAGTTGTTACACAATTGTAAATCAAAACACTGTCTATTCATGAATAAAACCAGTTGCTAATAGACGGTGTTTTGATTTACTGGTGTATGATATTTACTATTCTTATCCTTCCATATTGTCAGTAGCCAATAGCATTTTCACTGCCACTATTTGTATTAAAATTAAGATATGGAAATAATCCACTGCTAATCTTATATAAAGGCTGGATATTGTCCTGCAGAAAAGATATAAAAACGTATGAAACATTGAAATTATCAGGCATATAACCCTTCCTCAGTAGTAGAACATTGTAGACACAAGATGGATGTTTTGGGCTGTTTGTGTAAGAAATTTAACATGGAGCGAGGTGATAAATTGAAGAGAATATGCCAAAGATTTGCAAAATTATTAAATAATTCATAAAACATAAGTTGGAGAAAACCTGACAGCAAATTAATATATAAAAATAGTAATTCAAAAAAAAAAAAATGAAATTATTCAGAAAAATGTGACATTAAACATCGCCTCTCATGAGTAGTGGTTTATGTCGGGTAGAGTTAGTACAGAATGGAAATTGACAATGGGGATTGGGAACGACAAAAAAATTTGAACCGATCACTGCGTATTATCTTGTGTCGAGATGTGGTAATTGCCTGGTGCCTGGTTTGTATTGGATGACCAGTTCCCACCATCTCACTTCAGTGGGGATGTTGAAACAGGAAATGAAATTATTGGCATCATGAAGATGGCATGAGCAGCTTCTGAGTTCTGGTTTGTCTGTTGCCATTCACTCCTATTGACAGTTGTCAGACCGATGTAGGAAACTGGACAGTAGTTTCAAGTTAAGTGGTATATGATGAGTTGCATCTCCTATGTTGAGAAAGTTTACACCAGTAATGGAGTTGATGGTGCATGTTACACATTTTGTAATATGGTCTGTTTGGAAAGGAACTGTGGGGCTTTCTGATGAGATGAGAATAACGGTATTTGTGGACTAGTGGTTGTCTGATGTTAGGGGGGTCTACTGTATCTTGTTCTGGGAGGGGCAGAGAGAATTTTGGCAAACAGGGATCTCATTTCAGGGCAGACATGGAAATCATAGTTCCACTGTAGGATTCAGTTGATGGATTTGAGACCTCAGTAGACCAAGACGACTATGGTTGGTTTTAAATGGCTGAGTGGAATTGCTGTGATGGGGCACGAGATGTTTTTTAACTGATTCTGGAGGATAGTTGTGGGATGTCAGTGCTTGGGAAATGTTGGAATACTGCGTTAGGAACTGATGGTCAGAGCATATATGACTGCCATAAATACCAAGGCTATAATAAGGATGGCAAATGACAAAATGGGGAGATTGTTGCAGGTTAGTACATTTTATGTGGACTGTGAAGCTGAGGTAGGCATTGGAGAGTGATACATCCACATGCAGGATAGTAGTGTGGATGTGAGAAAATGACCCTGTGAAGTTCAAGGTATTATATGGATTGAGGTTGTTCTGGAAGCTAAGAAGAATATTTTCCGGTGTGTCTAGACTATAAAAAAATAATTTATGAACCTGAGGAATCTGAATGGTTTTAGATGGACTTAATCTAAAAATAACTGTTCCAGAAGATCAAGGAAGAAGTCACCATGAGGAGCTGTAGAAGTATCCATAGAGATGCTGCAGATTTTATGATAGATTTTTCCATTGAATGAAAAATAGTTTAGTGGCTGAGTGGTGCGGGGGGACTAACCTGATCCCTTTTCTGACTGTTAAAATTTGATGAAACTAGGTTTTAATAACGCTATCTGTAAGGCTTGTGCCAAATTTCCTTCTTCTCTTATCTTCTTTTCTTGAGCTATCTCCTACTCTTGATTGCTTTCTGATAATTATATTTGGCCTATACTGGTTTCTGCAGATATAATCAGGTTTATCTACTTTTATATTTTAATTAAATATGAAGTCTGCTTGAAGCCACCGTTTTATTGCAACATTAGTACGTCTACAGTTGCAAACTAAGGACTTAAAGGTGATGAATGTCGAGTTAGTGGGGTAGTTTCTCTGGGTGATGAATTTCAAAGACTAATTGTGAGTAATACATAATGTATAATTCTACTCTTTTTGTAACATTTTGCATTGCTCGGGTACTAGCTCCAGTTGACTAACCCCCCTCTCCCTGTCCTCTGTTCGAATTTACCCGCACCTTGTTCCTGACTAACAGTCATTTTGTGAGATGGTCTCCTACAGCGCCCTTCCTCCATAATTTTCTCCTGTTGGCAAAGGGCCAAGACCTGCAGTAGCAAGTATAGTAATCAAGCTAGAGTTATTTCCCCTCACCCCTCAAAAAAGGTTATACATCATCTAGAAAATTACCACCCAGCCATCCAAATTACAGTTTTCAGTTCTTGGATGGTTCATTTGAAATGCATGGCCTAATTCCTCCCTGTTCCTTGTTATGAATCCTCTTATGCCTCTAACATTGACAAGGCATAAAGAGTAAAGCAAAATGATAATAATTTCCGTTTGTTTGTGAATGCTTGTTGGCATTGTGTGAATTGTACTTTTTAATTGAAAAAATGGACATAAGACAGTTGCATGGTTTAGATCTCACGAAATATAACCTAGCTCAAGTAATATGAATTTCTCAGCCATATGCAAAAGTGGAACTTATGGTTAAATAGATTTTGAATGAAGACAATCTGCCTGTGATAATTCATCCTTGTGCTATTTGATTGGTAAAGAGGCCATAATAGAACGTTGCATTGACTTTTACACATTGGACGTAAAGAATTGACATTTCAATTAAGCTGCATTTGGAAGGAAAAAAATCAGATTTAAGTATGAAGTGGACGTTAAATATATGAAGCAGTAGTGGTTAGTGTATACACCATGGACATTAAACACTCATTTTCAAATGAGTATTTCATTACCACTTCATTATGCTCTATTGTCCAAGGAAAAGCTACAGCAGATTAATGAAATAGGAAAAAACAAAAACTGCAGTGCAAATTGTGCTGGGGTACAGTACTAGCCATTTTGATGTATCTGTTATATCAACAGTCTATAAGCATTTCCATTGAGCAGGAAATCTCTTACAAAAAAATTACAGTGTGTATGTGGTACTTTTCTGATGTCTGTTCCAACTTTATGAATCATCTAGCAATCACACTAACCTTTTCTATGGTTAAATGTTGGTGTAACATTTATGAACCAATTACTCATAGTGTAACTTGGTATGTAGAGAGTATTTTTAGTGTATTAGTTGGCTCATATGTGGAACCATGGTCATGGTGTACAAGATGAGTCAGCATGTGTCCTGAAGGCTACTTATTTATGTAGTTTAGCTTACCTTATTTATTTTCTACCAATTTCACTTTTTCTTGAAGTTTAGGCCTAAGGACCATGTGGACACTATTTTCAGCCGTGGCACATACAGGAGGAGCTGCTGTAGCTACAAAGCAAGTTAACTAATGTCTGATTAAGCATTGGAAATAAAATATTCATGAAGCTGTGAAGGTGTCTTTGAAACAGACCTCTGTACAAGTGACTGCTGTGTGTAATAAATCCTAATGATGATTAAACTGTGTAATTATGGATTCTGTTTTATATTTGAATAGAGAAAATGCTTTTAATAATGTGGTTCTCAGGATTGCAAGATTAAGATTTATTGAAAATAGCACTCTTGTTTTATGGCACAGCTCATTTGGAGTTTAATGTTTTTTTGTAGGCACTAATCCATGGTCTGAATAGACACTATTACTCCATCAGCATAAACTACCGCAAGAATGAGCTTGAGCAGAAAATGCTCCTGAACTTGCACAAGAAAACCTGGATGGATGGCCTCATGCTTGCTGATTATGCAGAGCATTGTAAACTTAATGAATCAACTGTTCAGGACATGTTGGACCTTGCTCGCAATTATAAGAAGGTGAGTGTATTTAAACTTGGGTGTGTGAGATGAGAAGTTGCCTTTGCATTAGTTCTATAAATTGTTCCTCGCTGTTTCTATTGAATGTACTGCAGTACTGGATAAATGATTTTGAAAGCAAAAAGCACCTATTTTCATGACAATTTGTTAGTTTTTAGTGTTATGTTGTGAAATGGCTAAAAATGGACCCTTATAATTTAATCTCTTCCATTCATTTGTACATTACAGCCTTCTAATTTTGCTGAATTTGCATCAATTCTGATGAAATTTGACAAAAAGATTTATTCTATTGACAAGGAAAGGAATCCATAGACAATCAGTAAAGAAAGAAATTTAGTGTATCTCCTGCTCAGTGAAAAATTTCTTTTTCATGAAACCGATCACTATTGGGTAGATATTGAAAATTTCAGCCAGTGTTGCCTTCATATGTGTTTAATTGTATTTCATATGGTATTAGTTCCCAAAGTCGAAGTGTTGAAGTACGAAGTGTTAGAAGTAGTTCAAGGTAGGAAAAAGATGACTATGAGCACAAGCCGGCACTTGATTCCATGCATAAGTGAGTTGTAGATTGCAATAAATCATTAAGGGAAATGATTAATAATTTATCAAAAACTGTGAAAGAATTTAAAATTTGTAAAGGGAGAAAGTAGATAGGTAGGGAAATTTGCACTCGTGGGATATGAGATAAAGAAATAAAATAAGAAAGGTGTTAACAAGCAGGCCCACCGTAAGCGGGCTTGAAAGGCGTGCACCGCACGCGGGCGGCTCGTCAAGAGGGGCGGCAAATCAGGGGATCAACTGTTGGCGACCCGATAGTTGTCACTCCATTGTCGCCGGGACAGTAGCAGGGCTAAAAAAAAAAAAAAAAAAAGACCGCCGCCAAAATAAATTTGATAGGGGGCGGCAAATTAATGTTGCAGCTACCTTTTTTTGCTCAATTGCTCCTTCAGGCAGCGACACTCAGGGTGACAACAATGGGGGCAAAATTATGTTTGTAGGGGTGGCATAGTCTGTATTGCACAAGGGCGTTCAAACAGCTAGTGGCGGGCCTGTTAACAAGTGACAAGGAAAATTGCCACAACATGTGCTCCATTACAATTAAATTAAAATAATTGAAAATGAGTCTCCTCCCCTGTAATTTTCCTACCATATGACCAAAAAAATCAGTATGACTGCATCTGATTAGGACATCCTATGAAAATGGACAAGGTGTTTTTTATATTATTCTGTTATGAACCATGAGCCTTGTTATTCCACGATTTTTGCATTGTTTGTGATGAAATTTTACAGGAAAATCTATAGATAAATAGTAAAAAAGTCTAGTTGAACTCCCACTCTGAGAAAGAAAGATGACTTTTTTTGCGTACCTCTGTGGGTTTAGTGTCATTGAAAGCTGCCAGAGTAAACTGTTTCCCTGTAGCCATTCATTCTCATGCCATTATTTTCCTGGGCTGTCAGGAGGAACAATTTGTGAAAAACATCCTTCAAAAAAAATCATTCTGCTCTGATCTCTTTGTGTTATCTGAACCCACAGAGGAAAGCACCTCCTAGATCTCATCAATTCCTTAAACAATATCTGTTCTTCACCTTCATCTAGACTTCTCACACATGTCAAATCTGTCATGCAGACATTTGCCTACAAATGGTAACCTACATGGCTGTTTACGCCAAGCCCACAAATTTAAACAGTTCCTGCACTTCAACTGTGACCATACCTTCCACACCAAATGTTCCCTTCCATACAGCCTTGCCAACATTGGTAAACAATCTGTTCCTATGAAAAATCATTTTCCAGTGTCCCAAACTCTACCACAAGCACTCATTTCCTGTTGCTACCCCTTCCTCTCTCCTGTCCAATCCCATACAAAAACAAATCTTTTATGCTACGACCCATCCTTTTCTCTACAGCTTTAATACTGCACTGTTAAAGCTAATTGTTGCCTTGTATTCATCACCCAGTACTCTCTTGCTCTAAAGTTCATCAACTAAACATTTTTGTTCCTGTATTTAATTTTCTCTTTTCTAAATTGCCTGCTGCATCTTACTTAATTCTTCATCAGCATGATGCTTGCTTGTCCTTCCATGACAGGTCAGTTTTTCCCAACAATTATCAAAGTTTCTGACATCCTCATAAAATATATCCTATTGTGCTACATTTTTCCACTTTCCACCTAAGTTTTTTTCCTCTTCCAATTATTAAATATCATTTCTGCATCTGTGGGTCTGTTTACTCAAAATCTGAAATCTTCCAATCCCTAAAACAAACATTACAACACCACCAGAGCTAGACGTAAGACCTGGTGTAAATTGGTTAATGGAAACAGGATTTGGCTGTTTTCCGTTGTATGTGTAAAGAATTTTGCTTCTTAGGCCAGTAAATGTTGATGGATGCTTAACCACAGTAAATCTCCAAGTTGTTAGGAACATACCTAATAATTAACTTAGAGGGAAGGCAACATTTGGCATAAATAGGATTATTAGAGAGGGGTTAGTTTTAATTTAAACAGTGGTTTGTAGTTAGCATTTAGATTAGGGCACTGAAGAATTTACTGGTGTTGCTTGGTTTTTAAATCATATTGAAGAAATGAAAGAAATTGGATTTGAGTTGGGAAGCTAGTGCCTCAGCAGTCACGGGAATTCAGTGAGCATAAAGTATAATGAACAAATTTGTTTTATTTGTCCTTAATCATTATCATCCTGAAAAATACTGGTTACTTAGATTTGGACTAGTACGGGCTGGTGCAAAAAGAATGCATGAATTACAAACTGTTATAATTGGCTTTATTTTTGTCACACAGAAAATGTACTCACATCAATACAATATGTAATTTATGAGTTGCACTTAACACTGTAGCGGGTGCTTGGTTGGGTGGAATGAAAGGGTGAAAACTTTCTTACTCTTTAATATGAAATGAAAACCCTGTGCTGCTAATTTATTTGATATTCGTACTGGCGTATAGGCTGAGGCTTATTTATTTTTAATATTAACGCATGGAATCTCAAATCTATGAACATGCAGAGCCTTGCCTTACAAATGCCAACAATAATCAAACAACAACATTTAAGCACTACTACATTAATAATTGATCATGAAACAGATTCCCAACTTTAATAATCAAACAAGAAAGCTTCACACTTATGGAAAGTTCCCTTCATAACCATCGGGAACCATAAATCAAACATAATACTAACATGAAACTACATTATATTTCAAATGCCGGGTGCCAGGATAATTGAATCCATTGCAGATTGCAGTGGTGTACATCAAAACATTTAGTCATTTCTTCCAGCAGGGGCGTAGCTACTGTGGGGCTAGGCGGTGCAGTGGACCGGGGCCCAAAGCGCACCTCTGGGGGTCCCCAAGCGCAGCGCAGTTCACAGCCCCATGAGCCTTCATGGCAAACTGGTGACCTTTTTTTTTAAGCTCTACAGTCGCCTAAGGGGCCCCTGAGAAACAGGAAGCCCCTCACTAAGGGCCCTCTCACTGCTCAGGGGGCCCCCTCAGCACAACTCAAGGGCCCCATCGTCAGCTCAGGGGGCCCTTACCAGCAACACAAAGCAAAAAAAAAAGGTCACCCATCTGGCCTGAAGGCCCAAAATAAATTTTTTGCACCGGGGCCCTTGTTGACCTAGCTACGCCACTGGCTTCCAGATCATTTACTGAGAAGTTTCCATCATCTATCTGAAACTTATTATTGTTTTTGCATTAAATCACTGTATAAAACTTCCTTTACTGGACAAAAAAATATTTATAAGGGAATACATTTATTCAGAACAAATTATGGTGTGTAATGGAAGTAGTGGCAATTGGGCTAATTCTTGATAAATCACTTAATACAGTAGAGTCCTGCTAATCCAAACTAATTGGGACCGGGCCTTGTTTGGATTACCAATTTGTTCAGATTAGGAATTACTGGAATTACAGTCACCAGTTTCTAGAATTAAGTATACCAAGCATATAAGTAGGTACACCCAGGCCCGCTGCTAGCTGTTTCAGCGCCCGCGTGCAATACCGATTATGCCACCCCCTGTCTAACTACAGCCAGTGGTGGATTTAGGAAATTTCCGAACCGGGTCAAAAAACTGTGAGGATTGCCGCCCCTTCGAACATTTGCCGCCCCTTCGAACATTTGCCGCCCCCATTGTTGCCATCCCGAGTGTCACCGGCTGCCCGAAGCAGCTGTTAAGCTAAAAAAAAAAAAAAGGTCACCCGTTACATAATACGCCACAAATTTCGTCGCGGCGACAATGGATCGCTCGTTTTGCCGCCCCCCTCGATGTGCCGCCCGCGTGCAGTGCACGCCTTGCACGCCCGCTTACGGCGGCCCTGGGTACACCATGATAACAATAGGGAACAATTGGGGGGGACAATAGCTCACTCTCACTCCCTTTGTTGTTGAGACGTTTAAACTGTTTGAGGTCAGTGCACTGTCAGCTGCCTCGCAAACTCCTCAGTTAATGTTAGCTATCGATCATTGGCACGCTTGACAGTTGTATTGTATGCATTTGGGTGTAGTGGTGTATTGTCGTCATGAGTAAACGGAAACACACAGTGATGCGGGAGAAGCCCTTGATCTTGTGCTATGCTGTTTGGAGCAACAGGCCACTAATACACCTGCTGATTTAATGTTTGAGACGATGGCGCAACTTTGCGTCACATAACAAACTGTCTTCACTACGCCAAAAAAACAAAGAATGAGTTTTTGTATTCTAAAAATTAGGAATAAAATGGGCGCTTATAAGCATTGTAACTATTATCATAAGTTTGACAGTTTTTCTTCATTGTTATGCTCTGTTTAAACTTAATTTTTTCTTGCTAATTTTCCTAATACGTGTGTACTGTACTGTACTGTGTACATTAAAATTGTGTGTATGTACAGCAGTTAACCGTGCAATTAAATACAGTATGAACTGTGTTTTAATTCTTTTACTATTTTTCATACTTTAAACTAATTTTTTGCCACGTTCGGATTAGTGGGACTATGCGGTAGTAATAAAATGATGCTATTTAAAAAATATAACTAAATTAGCTTGTTCCATTACTTTTAATATTTTAGAGTATTTTCTTATTCAGAAGTTTGATCTCATAATTTAACATCATTTCATTTAAACACTATGGCAGAAATAATTAAAATATCATATCAATCTCCAGTTTGGAGGTATTGTTGTTTAAACCTCATAACACCTGTTTAGCCTCAAGTTTACTGATCCTTAACATATACAATGTTTACAGGCACTGGAAGATGAAGAGAAGATGACACCAGAACAGTTAGCCATAAAGAATGTGGGCAAACAGGATCCAAAGAGGCACCTGGAGGAGAAAGTGGATGTTTTAATGACCACCAACATTGTGCAGTGCCTTGGAGCAATGCTCGACACAGTTGTTTTCAAGTGATGGTCACAGTTTGAAAATTATAAGTTTTATTATTTTCTGTTGAATGTGTCATGTGCAGTCATGGGAATTCGTAAGATAACTAATGAATTCTCTAAGTCTTCACCACTTTCATGTATTATAATTTCAGTTCACTGATGATTGTATGAAGATTTTCTGTGTTAAAGAATGCTTGGATGTGAATATGTTTGTGTGCAATTCAGTTTTTTTTCCTTTTTTTCCCTGGTAACATCTGCTAATAAATGAGTTTTTATGTTTTCCCTCCCAGGAAATGTCCTGTGTCATATACTAATTTTTTTTTTGAGTTATCAAGGATCCGTAAATTGTTGGCTTTGGTACTTTTGAAATACATTTGTAACTGTTTTTTAAACTAAAACATTTGTTTGAAATTTTGTATCAAGGCAGATTATATTCAAAGATTTTATCACTCCCTTCTCATTCTTTCCTGATCCCAAAGAACTTATTATTAAAAGCTGATAAGGTCTGTAGCTTATGATAACAGCTTCAGTATGTCAGATATCAGCTAATTGTTAAAAGAAATTCTCAGTTTTATTAAAACTATTTCAGCACTGAATTTAATGGCACAAATAGAATAACTCAACTTTTCAGCAATGATGGAGTAGGAAGGAATGCTGTGAAGTGACATTCATGTGGAAAGGAAAGATAAAATACACTAACCATTCAAAATGAAGGAAGAAGAGCAGCAGCATCAAAAAATGCTCAACAAACACAAAAAATACAATATCTCGGGCTATGACTAAGCTTGCGCAGACTCCTACAGCCAACAAACAATGTCATGGCAAAAACAAAATCAGTGTAAATGTTAAATCACAGGAAAGAAACTAATCTAAATAAACATTTTAATGTGAAAACAAACAATGCTTACCAAAGCTTAAGTTTGCTGTGGCATCAACTTGGAAAAACACAAAACTCATATAGAGCATTGAAATGTTCAGGGCTCATATTCCTTCTCCAACAATAGAATGAGATAGCTGCCTGCTGGAGGATGGAAGCTAACTGGAGGTGAAGAAAGTTGGCCAGTGGCTTGTCAAGGGGAAATTCAATCTGATGAGAAATATGGATGGGACTTGAAAGGCGTAAAACCCGGAAATTTTGAACCATATTGCGGGAACAAGTCGTGGACACTTTGAAGATCTTAAGTTTATACATAAATGTACATTTTTTTTATAAAAAAAGAACAAAGATATTTCACACTACTCAAAGATTAGCTCTGGTGAGCAATGGTTCTGTATGAGGAGAGAAAGGGTATGGGGAATGGGTGAAAAAGAAGGAAGATTACTGGTTATAAATAAGGTTTTAAACTGAAATATTGTTTATGTTTTTGTTCGTAACACGTTTTCACTCATTGTACCCTTCAACTTTGGTGAGTGATAGGTTATATTTCCTATCCTTTGTTATTTATACAGTATAGTACATTCGAGTTAGAAAAAGAATAATACAAGAAAACCTATTAGGAAAGCAAGAGGGATCCAACTACATAAAACTAGGTACTAAGGACACAAGGAATATTATTTGTGTGCTACATATAGGCTAGGGAAATAAGCCACCACTTACCTTTAGATGATGGATGTGTTGCGCGAACACACAGAAAAGACACAAACACATATTTAGCGACTTGTTACTATATATATATAGATAGGAAACAAAGGCGCTTAGAGCGGATTTATTGATAGGATAAAAAAAAACACCACTTACCAAAGAAGGGGATTCCTGCAGCGTTGGCACACGAAAAAAACGATCACACAAAGAATAGAATTTTCGAGCATGGCCCTTCTCAGTAGAAGTGAGATGGCTGCACTGCCGGCAGCCAACAGCGCTTGCGTGCAGCCATATATATTCACCAGTCGGCTGTCTATGTGTACACATGTGACGCCGCCTGGTGCTTCACCTTCTGCACGTTTAAGGCTGCTGTAGGCCGAAATATTGCACTTCTCTTGTGTTTGTTTTTTGTTCCTCTTCCCAGCCGCCTTCATCTGTGGTTAGTGTTGGGTCATATTTCCCTATCCTTCCTTAGTTTTATTACCTCAAAGCTTTTTCCTGCTCATTGTTATTATATATATATATATATATATATACATACAATCAAGAGCTTTCGTAATTGATAAGTTTGCTTTCTGGATCTGTTTCAAGTGCATATTGGACTGTCGAGGTATTAGAAGTGGCAAAGGCTAGGGGATCTGATACCAGTTTCACTTCCAAACTTTTAAGAAGAATATGTTATTTGATTATCAACTGTGACTTTTCTTTGTTATCCATAACCCATTGACTGTTACGGGATAGTTGGTTCAAAGGTTTGGCGACCGCTTTAATGAATCTGTGCATGTTCAGAATACAAGGGGAATTCTGTCATAGAGTTCGCATTTGTGATGCAATTGTTATGAGTTCGACAGGTTTGAACTGGTCATAACAGGCAATGTGACTGCAGTGTAGCTGAAGGTAGGTAGGTGTGTGTGGTAATCAGTTGGCATGACGTCGCAGTTTGAGCAAACGGCGAACATCAAGTTCATGTGCAGATTAGGGAAATCTGCTTCTGAGACTTTGTTAGCCTTACAAACAGTTTACGCTGATGATTTGTTAAAGAAAACAGTCATTTACGAGTGGTTTTCAAGATTTAATGGTGGACAGGAATCGCTGGAAGACGAGAGTCGCAGTGGGAGACCTTCAACCTCCAGAAACGAAGCAATGGTCGAGCAAGTGAAACAGTTAATCAAATCAGACCGAAGAATTACCATCGACGAGTTGGCACAAGAAGTGTGGATCTCTCATGGATCCATTCACCCTATCCTGTCAGATGATTTAAAGATGACGTGTCACTACAAAGTTTTTCCCGAAGCTGCTGAATCCAGATCAAATGGAAACTCGGAAGTTGACTGCAGCCGAATCTTTTGAAAAAAGTGCACAGGGGACCTGACGTTTCTTCAGACAATCTTTACTGATGACGAGACTCGGGTGTACGCTTACGACCCGGAGACAAAGATGCAATCGTCAGAATGGCACACAACGTCCTCTCCACGACCAACGAAATCGCTTCATGTCAAATCCAAAACAAAACTGATGCTCATTGCATTTTTCGACAACGAAGGTCTGGTGCACCATGAATTTCTACCAGCTGGACAAACTGTTAACTGCCCTTTTTACGTGCAAGTTTTGAAAATACTGAGGGAAGCAATCTGAAGAAAACATTCCGGCAAATGGCAAGGAGGATGGTCACTTATCACGACAATGCTCCCTCCCACACATCGATTGTTGTGCAGACATGGCTTGCGGAAAAGAACATTCTAGTCCTCCACCAGCCTCCTTACTCACCGGATTGAGTGCCATTGGATTTCTGGCTCTTTCCAAAGATGAAAATTGGCTTCAAAGGTAACCGTTTTGTCACCGTAGAAAACATCAAAACCAAAGTGATAGCTGTAATTCGGAAGATACCAAAACAGGATTTTCATCATTGTTCCCAGCTAGGGCAGGAGCAGTGGAGCAAGTGTGTGTGTGCGCAGAAGGAGCCTTCTTTGAAGGAGATTAGGTAAATGAGTACTTGTCTTTTGTTAATAAAGAGTTACAATAAAATTCCAGGAAGTTTTTGACTGTCCCTCTTAGGTATCAGACATGACGAACATTTTAATCATCTACGGTTACTGCTTAGGCTACATCTTGCCTTTACCCCCAAGCAAGAAGTAGTTAAACAAAATGAAGGTATTGTTGCAGATTTATAGGTATGATATGAATGTAGATATATAGGCCACCTTTCTGTAGGGAGAGATCATCATCAAGAGAAGTAACGTGTGGGAATAAGTCCAGGTAAAGTGGATAGAGTGGTGGTTGTTCAGAGAGTTGAGAAAGTCTAATAGGTGATTTTCACTGCAGGTTCAGTTCATAAGAATATCATTTATGTCTCTGAGACACACACGAGGTTTGACGAGATATTGTTCGATACAGACCAAGAAAAAGTTTGGATAGGAGGGGTCATGTGGGTGTACATCACTTCCAGTGGTAAATTTTAGAGTTGAAGGAGTAGTCTTGTTTTTGGCAGAATGAGGTGTGCTACAGAAATGAGGCGGATATGCCTAGAACGCGGTAGTGAGTCACATTTCCAGGAAGCGTTCCATGGCACTAAGATACTGTACAAGGAGGAGTCTCGCAGTAGAGGAATGGGCACTGTTGACAAACATTCAAGCAAATGTGGAATGTATTTATAATATTTTATAGTGGCAACTGATATAGCCTCTGCAATACATCAATCTGTATGCTCATCTAACTTGCGCCATGTGAGTTGCATGCATGTGGTCACTTTTCCATTTGGGTGAATTTACATCTGGGGCTGGAACTAGTCAGTATAAATTTTGAAACTGAAAAATTGAACAGAAGACAATTTACAAGTCATGGGTTGCACATGAACAAATTTGGGAAAGAACATGTATGCAACAGGATTGTGGAGTTAATTAAACAAAATCAGAATGTATACAAGAAGGAAACTTGCAACAAGCAACTGAAACAAACTTTAATAAATAGTTGGGTTTATAGAAAACCAAAGAACAGTAACAATTTCATTGTATCCTCCAAGTCAAAATCATGTGGGCAAATGAGTGCTGAAACAAAATCTCTTGTGAATAAAGTATGTGACCATCCAGAAGAATGAAAATCAGTGGATCAAACAAACAACATAGAGGACAAAACAACAGATATTTTTTTAGAATCAGAAATGCCATTAGAAATCTGTGAGGGTCCCCAAACTTTTAATGAAAACCAAGCAATTCAGAAATGTTTATCCTGCACCATAATGTTCAATCACTCACCAATAAGTTAACAGAATTTGAAGTACTACTACAGTATAGGCTAAATCTTGATGTAATATGTATCACAGAACACTGGTTAAGTTGTGATGAGATAATTTTGGTTTCATTACCAGGATACAAACTAGCCAGTTGTTTCTGCAGAAAAACTTCTAAACATGGAGGTACTGTTATTTTTGTTAAGCAACACATTCAATGTCAAAATATCTTAAAATGCATTAAACTCTCTGTAGAGAAGAATTTTGAAGCTTGTGCAACTCTTTTGCTTGAAACCAACATAGTAGTTATAAATATCTATAGACCACCAGATGGAAAATTTTCAACTTTTCTTACCCAATTGGAATCATTACTAAATAATGTGACTGCGCCCAATAAAACATTATGCTTTGTGGTGATTTCAATATTAACTTCCTCCAAGACAGTAGGGAAAAATCAGATTTATTGAATATGGTCAAATCCTTCAACTTAATACCAATAATAGATTCCCCAACCAGGATATCAAACTGCAATAATACTCTTCTTGACCAGGTGTTTGTAACAGAGACAAGTCTCTTCTCAAACGGGGAAGTAATAAGTATGGGCTACAGTGGCCATGAAGCACAACTCATATCACTGACGATAAAAAAAAAAGTAAAAACACAAATTGTAAAAATATTGCTTATCGGAGAAATTTTTGTGAGGATAACATACGCGTGTTTAACCTACTTCTATCAAATGAATCCTGGAAAGATGTCTATGATCAAATAGATGCAAATGACATCTTTAATGTATTTCACAGTACTTTTCTACTTTACGTCAACCTGGCTTTTCCCAAAAAGAGGAAATTTGTGTCAGAAAGAACTAGTAAAAACTGGGTTACCACAGGCATAAAAATATCAGGAGAAAGAAACTGTTTCTTACAGAATTACTGTAAACAAAACCAAGTGAATCAAAATTTTTCAAACTATGTTAAAAACTATAAGAAAATTTATAAAAAGAGTAATTCGACAAGCAAAAATTATGGCAAATGATAATTATATAAAAAAAACTCTTCCAACAAAACCAAAGCAATGTGGCATATTATTAGACAATAAACTGAAAGTGCAAAAACTGAACGAAAGAACATCAAATTATGTACTGATAATTCAATGATTAGTGACCCCAAATTTATAGCTGAAGAATTCAATAAATATTTTACTTCTTTGGCTGAAAAATTGATTAAAACGAATTGCAGTAAGCAAACTAAAGATGTTCCAAGTCTTTCCACAATATCTAGTGCCACAATGTATCTAACTGAAACAAACCCTGACGAAATTAAAAAAAGTCATAATGACATAAAAAAATAGTTATTCATGTGGACTAGATGAGGTCCCAGATTTCATATTGAAAACCTGTGCTAATTATGTAGCTGCCCCTCTGGCAAAAATCTTCAACATATCTGTACAAACTGGAACTTTTCCTGAAGTACTCAAAACTGCAATAGTGACTCCACTGTTAAAAAAAGGACCTCCTGATCAGTTGGTAAATTATAGACCTATATCCCAATTAAGTGTTTTTTCAAAAATATTAGAAAAACTTTTCGTTGACAGACTCCTTAAGTTTATCAACAAATATGCACCACATTCTACCCAGCAGCATGGATTCAGGAAAAATAAATCTACTCATACAGCAATCTTTGAATTCTTAAATTCTGTTTTAAAAGCTATGGATGGAAATGATATGGCTACAGGTATTTGATGTAATAGATCACGGTATACTATTAACTAAACTGGAAAAAATGGGGATAAGAGGGAATGCAAAAAACTGGATAAAATCGTACCTTGAAAACCGTAAACAAAGAGTGTCTGTTGACTATAACAACATACCAGAACAATTGTACAAGGGAAAAATTTACCTCACATGAACAGTTTGTTAAGTATGGTGTACCCCAAGGTTCGGTGTTAGGACCTATTTTGTTTCTAATTTATATAGATGCAGGGCCGCCGTAAGCGGGCGTGCACCGCAGGCCGGCGGCAGGTCGAGGGGGGGGGCGGCAAATCGAGTGATCGACAGTCGCCGCAACGAAATTTGCAGCCCAGGCGGCCGGCAACACTCGGTGTGGCAACAATGGGGGCGGCAAATAATGTTTGAAGGGGCGGCAAACTCACATTCTTTTGACCTGGTTCAGAAAATTCCTAGATCCACCACTGGCTGTAGTTAGATAGGGGGCGGCATAATCGGTACTGCACACGGGCGCTCAAACAGCTAGCGGCGGGCCTGTATAGATGACCTCACTAGGAATATCGATTCAAAAGATGCAGTTCTTGCAGATGACACAAGTGTTTTATTCACCTCCCTGAACATTGAAAATTTAGAATTAACAGCAAATAAAACCTTGAGTAAGTTAAAAAACTGGTTTGACGCAAATAATTTAATCTTGAATGAGGAAAAAACAGTGTGTTTGAATTTTTGTCTACCTCATTCTGCTAACAAAAACAATATTCAAGTAAACATAAGTGAAAAAGATCTAAAAAATGTAAATGAAACCAAATTCTTGGGATTATGGTATAACAGAACATGAAATGGGATGTTCACATAAGCAAATTAGCTATAAGACTGTCTACAGTGTACTACGGACTAAGAATTCTTAGGGATACCACTAGTATTAGTACAGTAATGCAAGTATACTACGCTCATTTCCACTCACTGGTCAGATATGGAATTATTTTCTGGGGTAGCACTGATATATTTAGGATGCAAAAAAGAGCAGTGAGAACTATATGTCGCCTAAAAAGACAAGAATCGTGTAAAACACATTTCATAAACCTTGCCATTCTAAATGTTCCATGTCTGTACATCTATGAAATAGTTCTTTTCACAAGAGAGTACGGTACTTCCTAAGAAACAATAAACTAATAAAAAATGATATGGTACATAATTACCTCACTAGAGGACTTTCAGACATCCACAAAACCTTTTGCAGGACTACTACATATCAAAAAAGTATTTTAAATTCAGGAATAACACACTATAATAAAATACCAGAAGTAAAAAATGCTTCCCGTAGCTCATTTAAGATAAAACTAAAGGCATTTCCAGTGAGGCACAGTTTTTACTCTATTAGTGAATATATGGACTCATAAAAAAATGGGTTTTAGGATTCCTTAAAATTTTGTTTCCATCAACTATTGTATTGTTAAATTCTCTTCGTGTACACTTGTTTTGTCATTATATTATCAATCATGTACATAAATCCCATCATCTCATAATAACATGTAACATCAAATCATAAAAATGACTTATCCAATGTCAAATGTGCACCTGTACTATAAATTGACTAAATGGATCAATAAAAAATCAAATCAAATCACACCATTTAAATGGGTAATGAACAAAGTCAGTTGGACCATGTACAACTATCTGACTCTCTTTGAACACAGTGAGAGCATAGTTAGAAATGTCAATTAGCTTACTGACATGATCTTTCAGGCTGCTGATAAATACGTCCTAAAGACTTCAGCAACACCAAGATCAAAGCCAATCACCTGGAGAAATGACTGCCATTAAGAAACACACATTTGCAGCATTTCGGATACCTTGAACAAAAGTTCGAGTTATCATAGGGAACCAGGAACCTTTATTGCAGGTTTCATATACTGTTACACTCCACAATCTTAAGTACAGGAATCCACCTAAAGAATATCTAGAAAGAATTCTAATGATGCAGATTCTTGTATAATAATCTGGTGTATATAGATGTGATGCATGAAGTATTGCATGATTCGTTGCTGTCATTGTCAGATGTACCACAGGGCACTTGCTAAGAAAGTTATTCGTGTTTTGCTTCCAAAAACCAGGAAGCTTGTAGCTGCAAGTTTTCAATGTGGGAGCCGAATATGTCCTAGCTTATTCTACCACTTCTGCATCTAATCTTTGCCTCTTTGATATTAGAAGAAAAGCAGTCTTAAAATAAAAATATTCCACATGCTTTTATCTTCCTTGAGATGTAGAAAAAGTTAGCATTGATTCCTCTTCCTGAACCCAGCATAGATATATGAGAACATTTACTGCAGTACTGCCTTTCTCCTCTTGTTGCCTTGTCTGGCATCTGGAATCCAGTCACCACCTGAGACTTTTACTGGGAATTCTGGAAAATTCTTGATTCTCCACATTTGTGCACAGCCAACATCTAATCTAGCAAGTGTGTCCTATGACACTGCAGAGGACATATTATGCTATAATGTTGCAATGAAATATCTACCCACTTTTTAAAATCATTTTCATTAAGCCATTGTTTCAAATACTGAGTTAATTGTGAGTTTTGAAATCTATTTATCCCAGATAATTGTGTTTTGCGTAGGAGTGTTTTATGGGTTACCATTTTTGCTGTGAAAATCATTGCATCTTTATTCACCAGCACTGTTCTTCCAAGTAGTTGCAACTTACCCTCGACCATTTTGACAAATGGTCATCAAGCAGTGTGTTGCAGTTCTATGCCAAAGAAACAGGTTTTGATTTTACATATGGCAGAAGACTTTTAACAGAATCAAAACTAACTTTGAAGAACAGTTTTTAAACTAAGGTCCGAGAATTGTTTTCTATCAACCTTTAATGATAATTATTCTTTTTTTTTATTAACACATCTCCTTCCACACTGAGCGGTGTTGGTGTGCGGTTTACTGGCCTTGGGATAATTAGCATATTTTAGAAGTTTCAGTATTTGATAATATACTGTAGCAATACATCCTGCTAGTGCTGTTACACATATTAAGACTCTGCTATACTCGATTGAGACAACAAACCCAGGTTCAAATACCGGTTGTTGCATACCGGCCATCCCGAAGGTGGTTTTTAGACATCCTGTCACCAATCTCTACAAATATACACTTAACACACAGAACACAAGTTGCACGTTTCACAGTCAGGTGGCAACATAGCTGCTCCCCCATCGAAACTAGGACAGGCCTAATAAGTTGGTAGTGGATGGAACCTGCTTTAAAAATAAACATAGCCTCGGGAAGATGTGTCAAACAATCGATGAAAGTGAAAACATTCAGAGCATGATGACTACAGCAATATTATGGCATAGTTCTATATATATTCCTGACTTCATCAGTTATGGAATCTAATCTCTCCTGTAATCTTAGTATATAATCAAATGAGAAATGTTCTCATAAGAAGCTATGATTTCTTGTGAATAAGTAACACACCTGTTAGTCTTGTATAATTGTTGTATAAAATACGCCATCCTTTTAACCTCTGGTTCTTTAAATCATGGCGCTATTTGAATGGCACGAACTGTCTATTGCTTGCTTAGAAAATTGAAAGTTATGTGATCTCATAACTGGTCCCCTCGAATTTCTTTGCTGTCAGCTACTTGTCCTCACGATATTGACTGCGAAATTCTCTATTCACTGATACATTGCATTCGAGTTCCACTGTGGATTATTGAGGCTGCTTGGTCTTGTTTACTGTTTTTGAACCTTCAGGGCAGACACACCTTTTCCTGGGACTTTTCTTTTGCGGTGCCAGTACATACATTTTAAAGAATTTTAATATTTCACATTACCTGACTCCATGGGCACGTAACTAAGAAAAACCAACATACATATCAGAACTTCACACGTTTAAGAAATAACATTTACATAGGAGTTAAAAAAGAAAAAAAATGTTTTTAAATAAAGACAATACAAAATTAATAACAATAATACAAAAATTTCTATACATGAAAAGTTGTAATCTTTTAGATTTTTTTATTGTGCAATAGCGGGAGGGGGGTGGGGGTTCTTGGGATTTACCTCACCTGCATACAGGTCATGGACAAGGTATTTGCTTTCTCCTTTTCTCTTTGACATAGGGAAATTAGGGACTGTTGTAACAGTTCAAATGCAACAATCTTTGCTTTAACTTAATGATGCGTAAGACAATTTGATATCTAAGTCCTCTATATGCCATTTGTTTTCAATCTCAAGACAAAAGAAATCTTCACAGATTTGATCATTGCAAGTCCTTTTATGCTTTTAGGGTAAACTGGAAAATAGGTGTTTTCCACTCATGATGATTCAAACTTAAATGGTAAAAGAATTCCTCTCCTCCTATTGATCTTTTATAACAGCTATCATGTTGTATGAACTGGCACGGGCTGCCACTGGAATATCTGTAACTGTTCATTCTTATGTCATCGTTTTCCTGGACCATCTGGAGGAACAACTCCTAGAAAATAATGTACTTTTTCTTTAACTAGTGCGTAAGTAATTTTAATATCTCAAGCAGCCATCCATAATGAGTACTGTTGATTAATTTACCATCAGACTCTGCCAAAGATTGTCTAGATATACTATATCTATCTACAAAATAACTTGATAAAATTAGGAGCAAGGCTACAGAAGAAAGAAGTCTTTTTCAGTGTTATTTCTTTTTAGTATGCATATTATTTATTTCTATGTAAATCATGAACTTTATATGAGTACAATATTAAGAATCCTTCAAGGATATTGTTTCTCTACTAACAAACAAGTCCATGTTTCCTCTCATTCCCAGCACAGCACACATACACATTTTTACAAAGGGTATCCTCATCAAGCGTTTTTATTTTTTTGCCACACATAAATTGTAAGACTTATTTTGTTATGTTATGAAGTAGCCACCTCAAACTATGAGACTGCTTCCTGAGACGAACATGTATAGTGCAGCGAATAGAATAGTTTTGTCCATTGTGTGGCTTTATAGATTCAGAATTAACAGGATTTCCAATAGTGACTTTCTTCTTGGTTCAAAAGATAATATGTTACCAACTCTACAATTGTGACGCGTAGACTGTCACAAGCCTTACCTTATATGCTTCTCTACGAGAAATAAGGCGGCATCTAGCTTTAACTTTGTCTGCTACCTACAGCATGATAGTGTGCACCTACTTTTTAATCAATTTTTTAGCAGATTAAGTATGTTGTTAAGCTTGTAACAACTTAGTACAAAAGCTATATAGTGTTTGTGACAATGGGTAGTGTGTATGTTTTTTTGCTATAGCAGAGTTATTGCGTTATCTAGCCAATTATCAGTTCAGTATAATTGTTTTCTTTTTTTTTGTGACATTATCTGTGATAAAGTAGATAGTATAGTGTTTACACAGTCTTGGTTTTATTGTAGTCTTTGATTTTCTTTTAAATTATACAGTGTGTGTACACTATTTGTTTTGTTGCTTTGCAGCATAGAAAAGGTGTAATTGAACAAGTGAGCTGTTCAATGTGGTTGTGTCATAGTCCTTTAGTGATAAAAATCAGGTCTGGAAAATTTGGTTACGCTGCTTGGCAGAGGTGAAAGGTATAAGTTGCAGAGAGTGTTTTCACTGGGAGTAATGTAGTGGAAAGAGAAAAATGGAAGAAAATGAGGTTCTCACTTCATATTGTCCACTTTTACTTAAAGATAGGAAAATTTCAGTGCTGGAAGAAACAACCAGCAAGTAGCATGAAAATTTCAGGCTAAATCTATAGAGGTAAAATGGAAAGATGGTGGTTACAAGGTAAGGTTGGATGGGAGCTGGCAGCCAGTTGTAGAGAAAAAAGGGTAAACAAGATGAAGGTACTAGATACTTAAGCAATTGTTGTAAGAAATATGTGTAAACTCTTACTAGAGCTGGGCGAAAGAGTCACATCTGGAGATAGGAGTAGATACTGTGCAGTGGGTATCTAGAAACAGAGATGTTGGCATAAAAAATAGGTTCTGCTGTTAAGTAGCTACAGTGAGAGAATATTAGGCCCACTTCTGCAGGGTCAGTTAAGCAACTAGGTCTCTTATATTTTTCAAACCAATTGCAATGTAAGGTCAGGATATAGGATTGTCTAGGAGTTTTGCTAAGGAGAACAGACTAATGATAAGTGGGGAGGGGGGGGGGTTCAGTAAATAGAATTAGTAGAAGTGTGAATTACAAAATATTAAGAAACCTGAGAAATATGGTGAAAAAAGGCACAATAAACAAGGATGGAGATGATACTGGTCCTAGATCGTCATCATCAGCCATATTTGAACCCAGCTGTGAAGCAGGTAAACATGGAAATGTAGGTGGTAATTGGTAAAGGCATGAGGTTTATCATCAAGCTAGTGCTCTGAACACTGCTTGTAGGTGGGGTATCACTAGGCATGGCTTGAACCTAAATAAAAAGATGAAGAGGGTACTTATAGGAGAGCCAATTCCGTTATGATTGTTTTATGACTGTGTTTGTTGGGTTAAAGGCTGCTGGCAAAAGGATAGAAATAGGTGACCATATATGGATACTGATTGCAGACACACAATAAGATAAACCATAGAAGACTTAGTTGAAGTTGATGTCTTCATTAAAGGAGGCATCACTACAAGAAGGGTGAAGAATAATGACAAGTTGGTTATCAGATTATTACTACTGAACTTCAGGAGTATAATCAACAAATTGATAGTATGGCATCTTAATAGAGATGCATAAATCACAAATAGTTATAGATGTAGAATTATGCTTAAAGAAAGGAGTGCTAGGGAATGAGGTGTTCCCCAATTGTTATAGAGTGTACTGTGTAGATGGACAATTATAGGAGTTGTTTGGTTAGCAAATAATAATATAGTTTGTTAGCAGGGGCGGATCCAGGATTTTTTTTGGGTGGGGGGGGGGGGCCTTGGCTTAAGTGAATTTTGGTTCAGAGGGCTTGTGTTCAGTGGATTTTGGTTTTGGGGGGGCTTGAGTCAGGAAAAAGGTAGTATTTATAGCCTCCTCGGGCCTCAAATCCGTAGAGCGTTTGGGGGGGGGGCTTGAGCCCCCTAGCCCCCCCCGGTTCCGCCCTGTTTGTTAGTGTTTATAGATATGAGTTTCTAGTGGCAGATTTCTTGGGTAATATGAAAGAAAGAAATTAGAGTCCTATCTGCTTACTGCAGTGGAAAAATGAAGATGAACCTCTTGTGGAGAAACCTGATTCATATTCAGAGGTGGAGTGTAGAATGTTATTATTGGTGAAATCTTGAATTTTCCAGATGTGGATTAGGAAGGAAAAGATAATAACATAAGAAAGTAGAAATTTGCAAATACTGAACTTCAGTAAAGGAAGGAGGCTTTACACAAGAGCAGAGTACAATTGGACATAATATGTTTGATATCTTCCTACTAAAGCCTTAAGATAACTTTGTGGTGTCCCATAAGTGACCATGAAGCAGTTCTGATGGAAAGTAATGATTTTCAGTAAGCCAGTGGCCAAAATTAAAGGTGATTAAAGATACAAGTGTAAAAATGCACATATTTCAGCATTAAAGAGATATTTCAGTGACAAGTCCAGTATGTGTAAGGAGAGCACAAATACAGTGGACAGAAATAAAAGGAATGGAGGAAGAAAAGTGTATTCCAAAATAGAAAATTGTAGAACCTACATGCTATATTAGGGAGTCAAAGAAACTAAATAGGTCTGTAAGCAGAGATCACAATAGTGTTAAGAGGTGGTAATACTGTAGGCAATATTTCATGCAGCTAAAAGGAATTAAAAACAGCAAAGAATGGATCTAAAAATAGGTTGATGAACAAGCATTTTCCTACTGGATTGCCTGCATGGATCCTGGTGAGTGTAGTAATGCATTTTCCTTTTGTTTTTCTTTTAATAGCAAAGCAGAGATGTTTGTAATGTAGTATCTTTGTAACAATTACCATAAATTAAATTCCCCAATTCTGTTACCCTTATTGTTTAATCTGTATGTAGTGGTTTGACTAATGTTTCCAGAGTAATATTTCAGAAAACTGAAGGAATTACTACAGTAACAGAATCAGTGGCGGATCCAGGATTTTGGTTTGGGGGGGGGGGCTATGATTTGGCTTGTTTGGTTTGGGGGGCTATGATTTGGCTTGTTTGGTTTGGGGGGGGGGCTTGACTCGGGCGAGGAGAGAATCTCACATTTTTCCAGAATGCCAGAATCTCTTAAAGGTGTGTTCATCTGAGATGCAGTATGCTCTAGGCACACATCTGTTCTCAGTAGGAATGAGTAAATCATTTCTTACTTTATTACCCACATTCGTAGAGTTAAATAATTTAGCACAAATTTTATGTTAGACCATAAGTTTTCAAACTGTGAAAATTCCATTGTAATTGGTTTGGTAGGTCTTAAGTGATGCCTGGACAAATAGACAAAATCCACTTAGTGATTCTCTTGCAACCATTACATGCAAACTATTATAAAGCATTAAATAATTTTAAGGATATATTGCAAAACTGAGAAGAATTCTTTCTATTATGAGACTGGAGAAGAAGATACCAAGGATTCAAAAAGTCAGAGATTTTGAGTAACTGGTGTAATGAGACCAATTAGGGACTAACTTTAAGGGATGAGGGGAAAATCCAGAGGAGGATCTTCGCCACATAAATGAGTAAAATTGGAAATAAATCCTAAAGATATAATGACAGAGCTCAAGGGCGTAGCCAGGTACGGGCAGGGGGGGGGGCAGCTGCCCCCCCTCCTAGCCGGACGCAGGTATGCGCTCGATCGGAGTTCTACCGAACCGAAAAGTAAACAATGTTAAGCAACTTTCAAAAATTAATTCGGTTCACGCGATTTGAACCGGCTTGCTGCTGCTATCTGCGGAAAACTGACGTTAACGAGGGCGAGGCGTAACAACGCGCCACGCACGGTGCTGCTGGCGACTCTTAAGCTGCCTATCGACTATGTGCGGTTGCCGCGCGAGCCATGTTCGAACGCGCCAAACCGGTTATTTGCCGCGCGAACCATTTCTGTTGACGAGCGCGACTTCCGCGCGTGGCAACGCAGCCCAGCCAGGATTGCACGGCAAACTATTCAGGCACTGTCTTTTCGTGAAGCCACCGTGGACATGTCACGTTTACGACTAGCTGAAACTTTCACTGTGATGCATAACACTGTATACTAGAAACCTAAACGAAAAGTGATTTGGTGGATATGGAAATTGTATTTTAATAGAATACAGTATGGTGAGAAACTCATGGAAGACACGAGAAATGAAGCCATCGAGGATACAAATAAACAAATTTTACGAGAATCATAACGGTAGAGTTCCCAAAATCATTAATTGAGCAAGTGAACACACAATTTCAGCAGGCGATTTCAGTTACTGAAAGACGCTGTGACTTCAAGATTTCTAGCAATTGGAGACTCGTGTACTAGCCTGTAACCCCTTATTCGAGTGTCAAAATAATCATTTTCTTGAACAGATCCAGATGTTTTTGACGCTTTATGTGATGCTCTGGAAGATTGGGCAAAGATAATGAAATAGCAACCATTTTATATTTAATTTTTTATTGCTATTCAATTTTCTGTTGTCATCTTTAAAGAGAACTTACTCCTTAGTTAGCTAAAATCTATTGAGTTAATCATGTCATTTGGCGATTCTATAGATTCGTTGATTGGGTTGTGGTGATGGAGGAGATACCATAAGAGTCTGATTAGGCTGCACAGTTGCTAATACACAATTTTTTTTGGCACCGTACAGTTGTATTAAAAGGCTACAGTTTTCGTTATCCATTGTAACAAACTTTCGCTGTGTTGCATGAGCCAACTCGAACAAAGACACCTCCTTCTTAACGACGCGCGAGCTAAGGAGTGAGGGGCTTTTGCCGCGTGCCTAAATACCGGTAGACTGAGGCTGACTTGACCCGAACACAACGCATCGGTTCGTTTGGGGGCGTCCATTAATTACGTGAGGTGTTTCTCCGGAATTCAGGACTCCCCCCACTCTGGTTGAGTCTTCGTGAGATCTGGTTGGATCCCTTCCTCTAAAATAACATGAGATTTTGACGGAGGAACCTCCCCCCCCTCCTACTAATCGATCTCGAAACTTTTTGTGACCTTTTTATTAGATCTCACGCTTCCAAGTGCAGTTACCCCCCCCCCCCCAAGGTCGGCTTTTGGATGAAATACCCCGCCTAAAGTCGCCTTGATCTATTTTTTTTTTTGTGCTTTACAGTCCTACAAGAATTTCAAAACCTCACGTGAGATTTCCGTTGACTCCCCCTCTCCCTTGATGAGGTTTCGTGAGATTCCACCGGAGTCCCCCCCCCCATTTCACCCCACGTAATTAATGGATGTCCCCTTCATACTGTGACATCGCAGGAGCGTGCGCTATTAATTTATTTTTTATAACAATGAATATAAGGAAGTTTTTTAAAAGTAATTAATTTGTATTTACCGTAACGCTAACGACGGCTTTTAACTAGTATTACATACAGTACTGTACCTAAAAAATGTACGACTTTTATTTAATAACTACAGTTAGATGTATTCGTTTGTATTTTATTTAATTTTTTTTACCATTAAGCGATTCTGAAAACTTAGATAGTATAAGAGGTATTTTGTGATAAAATATTTATTACTCTCGAATTTACAGTATATATGTCCTAGATGCCCGGATTCGCCCTGATAACAATTGGGCTGGCCCAACGGTCTAGCACTGATATAATTATAAGAAAACTGTAAGGGTTTTTCACATAAGGCCGTCCTAGACGACCATAACCATGTTTTCCCCTCAAAGCGCAAATGAAAAGAGTCCCCAAAACAACCCTATCCAATACAAAGTGACACATAGCAGTAGATCTACCAAGGTAGAGGGATATGCACAAACACGCCGTTGAAGCAGCGACACAAAAAAAGGTCAAGTTGTTTCATTCATTCTGTGGTCGTATCTATCCTGCTACATACGGTGTTCAGCTCACACGACCAGCTTGATATTAACTTCAGTCTTATGAATTAACTACAATGCTGTTGGAGAGAGGTGCTGAAACAATGCTGGGTACCTTTCCGAAAATCACATCTTTTCCGTGGATGCTAAAGCCACTAATTTGAAGTGAAAATTTAATCATGATTGCTTGCAGACATACCTGCTTCTACTAGAATATTTTAATTAATTTCCTACTCGAATTTTCTGTAACTTTAAAAATATCCAAGAATACTGCCAATACAGGTTTCATCACATTATCATCAATCAGCAGCTAACGATGCTAAGAATTTCTCGAAAAAATAAAATACCGGGCGCTGTTATGATGAATACTGCTCACCAGAAGGAAGTAGAAGATAATCGACAAATTGTGTCATATATAATATCTTCCATTATTTTCTGTGGTACGCCATAGAAATGACTTGCCTTTAAGAAGTAAAGAGCAACATCAAGGTGTTCTTGAAGACCTGCTGAAACTAAGAATTGATTCAAGTGTTTTAGTTTTAAAACAGCATGTTGAAAAAGTTGAGAAAATTGTTATGTATAATCTCCCCACAGATTAAAAACCAAATCACTGACCTAGGCAGCTTGGTCAATAAAAGTGAAATTATGCAGACCGTAAAGAAGGCTTATGCTTATATTGTACTGGCAGATGAGTCGTGTGACATAGGTGGGAAGAACAGCTTTCCATAAAAATAAGTTTTTATGACGAAGATAAAAATTCAATCCGCAAAAAATTTCTGTGATTCGTAGATCTGATGGCGTTGAATGACAAATCATAGCATCAGAAACTGATAGGTTTTAAGAAACCGAAGGACATGGACTTGATATTAAGGGTGTTAATTGGTGGGATTCAAAAAAAAATTTTAAAGAGAAATATAAAAAAAACATTTATTTTCATTGTACAAGCCACAGAAATAATTTAAATCGAATTACAGAAATACAGAACACAATTAGCACCATAGAGTGCATCATAACTTTTTATGGAAAACCTTTTTACGGAGAAAGTACATACCAAATATTTCAGCTTTATATGAGACCCACTGGTCTCACAAATATACGTGTTTTGCTATTTTTAACGAGCATTTTGAAGACATTGTTAATGGACTTTCGAATGTTTTAGAGAAGGGAATGATGCGGCGAGGACAAGTGCTTAGCAGTTACTATGCGCTGCTACTAACTCAGAGTTCATTACATACATTGGATTGAATACTCAGGATTATTGATACCTGTTGCCACTGCGTTACAATCAAAGATGACCGACATGTATACGTGCATTGATCATATTAATACAGTAATATCTATCATAAAAGATCATCGCAACAACGCGGACAAGGAGAGCTAAAGTATTTTAAACGCATCTACCAGAACTGCAGATGCCATTGGAACCGATATGAAAGTCGGCGCATTGTATCTGTCCAACAACGTCGTTCCAATAACCCTGCTGAGTTTCTATACGATTTTTGAAAGGGATCTATTTTCATACCTTTTTAAATTCCTTGATAGTGTTTTGGGATTATACATTGCACTTTTACGCGTTTTGTTTTAAACCTAACGCTAGTTATTTAATAAATGATCAATTATAGGAAGTATTCAGTTTTAGATCACACTACATGCCTTACAGTAAATCACGTCAGTTTGAAAAATAATCTATTTATCTAATAAGCACTGAAACTAACACTTTATTTGCAAAGAATTACCTATTTAGCTAGCAGCCGAGAAAGTCCTTTCTACTTCTTCGTTCGTTGGTTTTATTGTAATGATCACAAATAAAAAAACTTTTAGAAAATCTTAACAACTTTCTGCACTTTTTTGAGATCATTATATCTGGGAATCACCTCCGTACGTGGATGATCCAGTGTTATGGTCACACTTTGTGCTTCAGTTGTGGCGTCCAGATCTTCGTGGTCTATGTACGATTCGAAGTTGTTTCTGTGCGCTCAATTTCTTTCAGTTTTTTTTGGGTGGGGGGAGGGGTATAAAAGTCGACAACTGCCAATTGTGTGCTGTTTGAAAAGTACAATTGCAGGTACCAAGGCAGAACGTGTTCCATGACAGTTGTTCCGACAGATCTTTTGCCTGTAACATAAGATTCAACAGCAACACCAAAGTTTGTCAGTCGTCTTTTGACCAGACTGGTGCACGAACCCTGTATTCTAAGCAAACTGATATTAAAATTTGTTTCTTTGCTGTGAACGTAATGTAGGTGATTTTTTTGGAACGTCCACTCATCAAACACTCAACGAAAATCTTTGCCATTCTTTCTTGAAACATTCAAACTGAACAATTATGTCAACTTTTACGGTATTTGAAAACTTTGCTATCATAGATCTTATAGAATTAGGAAATTGAAATCCACTTTTTGAAAAGAAATATCTCAAATACAATGAAGTACAGTTTATGAGAAACACGTTTTAAGACATCATTTATTCATTAGCTTTTTAAATAGCTGTCAATAGTTGTAACCTTCTTTTTGTATTGTTTCTACTTCCTCCTCAGAAATAACTCTAATTGTATCTTTTTTGTGTGTACGATCTGGGAGCTAGTTTTGTAATAGGATGGCATAACTCAAATTACAGTAATGCACACAATTAAAATCAACTGGAGTTCTTAAAAAAAAAATGAATGTATATACTTATGATGACGGACGACATAAACATACATTTGTTGCCGTGAGTCAAATGTCAACGTGACGGGTACAGGTGAACGCGGCGATACTACCTGTAGAGAACGAGTCGGACTGGAAAGTGACGACAGGGAGGCAAGGTGACGAAGACTGAAACATGTTTTCACCCCATTTTATGGATTGCGGATCCGCTTAATTAGGTACTGGATGCGCCAGACTACCAAATGATGCGGGATCCCGCATTGCTGGATTGCAATCCCTAGCTACATCCCAGCTAAAGTTTAGAGAAATAGACCTTACTAAAGAGTTAAATGAGACGGAAATATCCTAGAGAACCATCTAAAGTGTTTGTGTACGCTTGGTGTACACAAAAAACTTTTACAAGAAAATTGTGATAAAATTTCAGATAAAGTAGCTCAAAAATTATTATTAGTGTAATTATATATATCAATTCATTAATTATAATATTAATTGAAATATTATAATCTTTGACTTCTTTTATGAAAAAAAAGACTAAGCCCAACTGGTTTAAGGAAGGCGAAAAGGATCTGAGAGAACTCCAGATTACCGAAGAGATGTTAAAGAATGGTACAGTCAGGACCGTGACCAAAGACAAAAGTAAGAGGTTCCAAGTTGCGATAAACACCAGAAAACCGATTCAAATATCAGAAGAGGAAAGAAGGAAGAGATCAGATAGAATGAAGAAATACTGGGAGAAGAAGAAAACGCAAGCATCCAAGAAGTGATTGATCTGACGTACCCCAAAGATGGGTGATTCGAAAAAAATAATAAAAAAAATAAATAAATTATGTGTGTATTACATTAATCAGCGTTTTTGTAGCTTGCATATTATCAATTTTCTTTTGCCTGCCCCCCCCCCCCCCCTGAACAAAATCCTGGCTACGCCCTTGACAGAGCTAAGGAAGCTCAAGAATAATAGGAGTTGGTGTGGATGGTGTTATTATGGAAGTACTGAAGATAGAAAGTTATGACATTGTACCACATATTGAAATATTATTTAGATTGAATCCGGAGACTTTTCAATTACCAGAGGATTATAAAGCTGCAAAAGTATTACCAATCATTAAAGGAGTGGTAAAAATGGTAAAGATGAAGCTCATGAGGGAGAAACTAAATAATCATTCATAATTTATATAGGTGAGCTTAGAATAGTCACTATTGGTGGGGACTTAAATTTACCAAAGGCCAATTGGGAAATCAGTAAGATTACTAACACAAGGAAACAGAAATTTGCAAATACCTATTAAGGGCAGGAGGCTTTACACAAGTGGTATAGCAAAAGGGGACCCAGCATGATTATATTCCTTATATATAGTCTGATGGTAATCTCGTGGGGTTTCAAGTAAGGCAGTTCTGATGGATATTAGAGGTTTCACAAAATCAGTGCCAAAAATTGAAGGCACAGTTTTTCACCACCATAGATACAGTTATTTCAGAACTGAGGAGATATTTCATGGAAAGATTTAGTATATTGAAGGAAGGCACAATTACAATGGAGTCAAAATAGGATCAGTTCAGAGAAACGATGAGAATAGAAGAAGTAATTTTATTCCAAAAGAAAAAATAATAGTACAGAACTTATATATTATAGCAGGGGTGGCCAAGCTCCTTGATAGTCCGAGCCATTTTTCAAAATTTGAAATATTTCGCGAGCCGCAATCAAATACGTATTAGAAGGTAAGCAAAAAATACATTACTTTTTTTTTTTACAAAAATTATATTTATTGATAACATATGAATAAAAGTACAAAATATGTGTATTGAATTTAAATATTAAAAATTAAACACATTTATTTTACTTCTCTTGATAATTCTTTAAAATTTGGTGAATAATTGGTGACAGCACTTCTCAGTAATTCTTTGAGATGCTGGTTAGTTAATACTGATCGGTGTGTGGATTTCACGATTTTTAAAGTGGAATAAAATGATTCATATAAGTACGTTGTTCCCAATATTGAAATAATTCGACAAGCAGCCTTTGAAACACATACGGAACGATAATTTTTTTTAAATATAATAACAGAAAAATGAAAATGGAACTCGGGTACATTTATCGAGAGCCACAAATAATCCTTCAAAGAGCCGCATGCGGCTCGCGAGCCACAGGTTGGCCACCCCTGTATTATAGTATGGAAGTCAGGAGGTTAAAGAGGCTGGTAAGAGAAAACAACAGTTTTAAGATACAAGAAGGCAGTAGGGTACATCAGAAAAAAACTAAAATGCATCTAGAAATGTCTATGTTAAATAACTGAAGAGTAAGGAAAGTATTCAGACAACTACTGATGGAGAAGAAGTCATTATGGATTTGAAAAAGGCAGCCATATTAAGTAATTGTTCTTTTTTTTTAAAATTTAATTTAATTGCAATGGAGCACACGCTCCGGTCGCAATTTCCCTACACACCCAAATTCCCCCTATCCTGCACCCACCTTCATTTGCCCTCTACGAATTTCAACTTTAAATTCTTTTAACGTTTTCGGTAAGTTGTTCATCATTCCCCTTGATAACTCATTCCAATCCCTGACACCCTTACCTAAAAAAGAAAATCTTCCCACACCCTTGTGTCTGAAATCGAGTGCCAGCTTGTGGTCATAGTCATCTTTTCCCTTCCATGAACTACTTTTCATACCTACTGCAATATCTTTCCATGCCTCATCGCCAGTATACGCCCTACACACTCCCATGACCCTCCTCATCCTCCTTCTGTCTTGCAATGAATGGTTGGGAACATTAGGGAGGGTGTTAATCAGAGGAGCTTGTTGACACTATTGAAAACAGACGGACTAAAACATTTCGAATTTCTACTGAAGATGATATGAAGGAACTAAGAAAGTTAAAGATGTCTTGATACTTGATGCTTACCAATGGACTGGAAAAATGTGATGGTAGTCATCATTTTCACCACCTTTTCCCAACATAAGGGGTCGGTTGCCTTGGATAAGTTTTACTTATCATTGGCTCGATCAAACTGGGAGCTTTGATTTTACGGCTGCATGCATGTGCTGACGCCAAGCATTCTATACTTACTACCATTTCCAGTGGCGTGGCTATTGGAGAGCTAAGCAGTGTCATGCACTGGGAACATCCAAATTCAAGGAGCACTTGCCAGCAATCCTCAGGCGACTTGGTAGAGCTAAAAAAAGAAAAGATAGGTCGCGCTCATCTGGCCTTAGGGCCCCAATATTTATTTATTTTTGCACCGGGGCCCTTTTTAACCTAGCTAAGCTGCTGACTATGTCTACCTACTTACCAATGGACGAATTGAAGTGTTGGAATCTGTCAGCGAAATGTATAACTATGTTCTCTGTGCGATAAGGGTGTTTTTTGTTTGTGAAATGTGAAGTTTATGAGGCGGAGGTTGGGGACCATCCCGGCATTCGCCTTGATGATTGCGGAAAACCGCCTGCTGCGGATATTTCAAACTCAGCAACATTTTCAATTAACTGAAGGATTTTAAATAAGCACAAACAAACGTAATTATGCATGAATGTTTCCGTTGTGGCGTGTGGAGGTAGACAATAAACAACTAATGCCTGAGGTCGAGTTCCAGCTTGTGGTAAAGGTCGTATTGTCGATTGCATTTCCTTAATTTTATCACCAATATCTTTCCAGGCTTCATCAGCAAAATACGACTTGTATACTCCCAGCATTCTCTTCACCCTCATTTTGTCTTCCAATGAATGCCAAACCATTTCCTTTATGATTACAATCCTCCCAAGCCATGAATTTAATTGCAAAGGAGCGGACACTCTGGTGGTCGTTTCCCTACACATCCATTTCCCCCTTTCCAGTACATGTCTACTTTAGCCCTCTATAATTTCAGCTTTAAATTCTTTCAGCGTTTTTGATAAATTATTCACGATAAATACAAACGCACTGCTTCTTCTAGTCCCATACTAGGCAGGGACCCAGTTTTGCACTGTACCGTACTGTTCATACATATTAAATACATACAAAATATCATTGGGATTTAATGGGAGAATAAAGTTATATATGACTACTTTATTAATAACAAATGGACATTAAATAATGAATTTATTAGACATAATCAATATTAAATGTTGAAACACTAATATTAATTTTAATCAGTTGGCCGTCGTTATAAAGAAAAAATTGCTATAGTAAAATACAATATTCGTTCAATACAAAAAGAGAACACAAATTAACATTTATAAACATATTAAATACATACAAAATATCATTGGGATTTAATGGGAGAATAAAGTTATATATGACTACTTTATTAATAACAAATGGACATTAAATAATGAATTTATTAGACATAATCAATATTAAATGTTGAAACACTGATATTAATTTTAATCAGTTGGCCGTCGTTATAAAGAAAAAATTGCTATAGTAAAATACAATATTCGTTCAATACAAAAAGAGAACATAAATTAACATTTATAAACATGAATGAAAATGGGTTTTTTCATGGATGAAAGAAATAAATGGAGAGGAAATACAGCTTATTCAGTGACGCTGCCTCTAAACTCTCGGCTGATACTGCGCATGCGCGGCGGTGGCCATGTTACCTATCCATACAATTGCTATTTGGAGATAGTATATCCCGAAAACTAAGCAAGATATCGAAAAAGTTTATTCTTTACTTTCATTTTTTTCGTCGTGTTTCATAAGAATCCATCATCAAATTTGACTTTTTACGAAATGTTTCTTCTGCATTTCAACACACTTTTGAGAGAGTATATCTCGAGAACTAGGCAAGATATCGAAAAATTTTACTATTTATTTTTTATTTGTCTCGTCTTTTTAAATAAGAATCAATCATCAAATTAGACTTTGACCAATTGTTTCTTCTGAATTTCAACCAAAAGCATCTCACATTTGAGATAGACTTTTGTGTGCAATTTGAATTGTGCTGGTTTTAGTGTTATCTTTGAATATTTCCTGTATAGGTAGTGATCCAGTCAGTTGAGCTTGAGCAGCCGTAGCAGAAGTCACTGATTTTTGTGATGAATTTGTTTGTGGCTCTGTTATTGGCTGTTTCAGGGACGGTGTTACAGAAGGCGTCAGGCTCTCGAAGAGATTCGTTCTACGATGGCATCTCTTCAGGCACAGGTGTGGAGCATCTTAGACGACGAGCGGCAGTGCGTCGAAGAATTATCGGAGACTACTGATGTAGAACCGGCAGGTGAGGATTGTCAGGTATCTGTTTAAGGGAACGACTGGCACCGGGTGGATAGGAGAAAGGCATCAAAATTCCAAAATAACCGACGGGAAAATGATATCTTGCCCCTAAGTACTGCGTTTTCAGTTTTGCAGGAAGTTGAAGATTTTAGAGCGAATGGCCCAGAAGCACAGCAGGAAAGATTTACTCGCAGACACCGAGGGATGCCAGGGAAAGGTTTACTTATCATTGGAAGCTCCAACGTCCGACGTCTGGAGAAACCCTTATGTTACCTAGCTGAGAAGAATGGTGCAGACCCTCATACTAACGTTCATTCTGTTTGTCTTCCAGGAGCAACCGTGCCACGTGTCATGGAGGCTATTCCAAAAGCGATTAGAGAATAGAACTGCCGTCAGTTAAGGGTAGCTGCGCACGTCGGTACTAACGACTCGTGTCATGTTTCTGATATAGTGAAATCTATGGACAAGTTGGGCCATAAAGCGTATGAATCAGCGTGTGAGAATTTGGTAACGTTGCAGTTTTCCATTTATAGTGTCGTGCCGCGCATTGATTGTGGGGAAGTCATACGGTGGAAGATTTATAATTTGAAATGTAGTTTACAGGAGCTGTGTCGCAGAAACAACTGGATCTTCGTCGATCTTCGACCAATGATAGCTGCCAGCTGGGACGCATTTGACAGGTCGGGCGTCCACTACACACCGAGAATGGCGACCAAGGTGGCTGCTAAAATGTGGAACCGTCTTGATATTAATTATTTTTTAGGAACACCGTGAGTATTCGCCCTTTCTACACCCTTATCACGCATCAGCCTGGGTAAAAGTGTTGTTTTTACTATTTTCCTTCCAATTTTTACGTTCAACCATACTTAACCATAGACAAAATTACGTTTAGCTGTCATTTGCGTTTTGTTATTCCAAGTTAGATGAGTTTTTGTTATTACACGTTTTATAATGACTTGTATTCTCTTTGACGTTTTGTTATTCCAAGTCAGATGCTTTTTTGTTACACCACGTTTATAGTGACTTGTCACGTCACATGGGAACGCGGTCGAACAGGATATGTCCGTCTCCTGGTTCTAAGCTACCTCCGTACCAATTTTCAGCCAAATTGGTACAACCGTTCTTGAGTTATAAATAGTGCCACTAACACGCCTTTCTTTTATATAGTCTATAGATGGTTTCTCTATCTGTGGAAACAGTTGAATTGCCTGTAGACCAGTTTACTATAGTTCATTCGTTTTGATCCATTAATTCTGCACTAGAATATAAATTTCAATGTTAAAGTAGTAATTGATTGTTTCTTCATAATTGGTTACTCAATCTGCCAACAGAATTGAATGTCTACCGGCAAATTGCCACTCTGCTTATCTGACACTCCAATATCTGAATAAATTTATAAATTTCAAAAATTTACTTCGGGTAATATTGCGTGTTTTGCTAAATCATCCAAGCTTATTATAGATCTTTTGATACAATATCGGTATAAAGCGGTACATGATGTCACTAAAATGGCACTCCTGAAAGAAGCATAAGTAATTAGTTCTCATTCTGGTCTAGGCTGCTTTTCAACCAAGTCACAAACTCCGCTAATATTACCGCTAGAAAATCAAAGCTTCTATCAGTCGCGCATTAATAAATTCACTATATTGCATGTTAGTGACGTCATGAATGGCAAAATAAACCTGACTCATGATTTCAAGTCGTGATACTAAATGAACCCGCATAATGACGCTGGCAATGTGGCGCTCGTAAAAACGCAGTAAATAAAATACTGAATTCATCTGAAACTACATTCAGCCACATGAACTATGTCATCAGCATCATGACAGTTATTGGAGTAACGTAATTAAAAAATTTACACTAAAATGCTTGTATCTTACAGTGTACAACGGACAGTTCATAATTCTCTACAACTCTAAGACAACTTCCGTTAATATTGATGGTCAAGTTAGCATCTCGGTAAAGTGACTGTTACTGCTCGTGATTTAGTAAGGTGTATAATTGCATTTAATATGTTGAGGTGTGTTCGTATAATTTGACTTTGTAGCGGCAATATTAACAGAGATAGTGGTTCGGTTGAAATGCTGCCTGGATCAGAATGTTTTTGTTACAGCATAAGGCAGAAGGAATTTAGTTATTAGTCAATAAGCAGTTTTCATAAGCTCCGTGTAAATGAGGTGTATTGTGTTGTAAACGACTTCCAGTGTTGCTTCATAAAACAATAAGTTTCTACATTAGCCCATTGAATACATTCATTTTAAGTGAAGGATTCGATAGATATTTGCAGAATATTGAACAGTAAGTAAAAAGCATTGTTTCGTGAATTATAGTCTCAACTATTTGTACAGACATTTTGAATTAAAAATAGAAAGGGCTAGTTAAGTTTTAAATTTTGGCAAAATAATTTGTAATACAAATACTGTATAATAACAAAAAAGAAACAGGAAGTAAATTAAACAGAGGCACGACCATTTTGCACTTTTAGTGAACCGACTTTCGTGCTGGTATAGTCATAACATTTTACATTGTTTTTTTCCAAACTTCTATTTGTCACATTTATTATGATGCATATATTACGAACGAAATTATGGTGTAATATTTGAGATGTCATACTATTTTATGTACGCATATGAAAACACAGGCGGATCTAGGATTTTTCCGAACCGGGGCAAAAACTTCACGCTAGCGCCCCCCTCCCCCTAATGAAAACACCACACTCAGTTGGGTACTATTAAACAAACGTGATAAAAAGACAAAAGACATTTTATGCTTGCATTATATATAATACACATAATCATAATACGTAACGCACGAGCCAGACCGTAATCACAATTGCAGTCCTTAGGCCCTAGCAAAATTTGCACTAAATGTTCCTACAACTTCACTCGTCGAGCTTTCATTTCCGCGAAACAGTCTATAACTTCATCAAAATTCGCCTCATAAGCTGTTCTATTTTCGATTGATTAGATCGTGGGGTTAGAAGGACGTTCCTGGCTCATTGTTGACCGCAAGTAGGTTTTTATGATTTTTAGTTCCTTTATTAAAACTTCGTTTGTTGCTTGCGGACGTCGTTGGTAAGTTGCAAGTCATTTTTACACATGTGTTGCAACAATTGGAATGGACTAGTTGTTTCATCGATTCCAATTAAAAATGGAGCTTGTTGTTTAAACACGGCAAGTTCTTGACAGAAATCAATTGGGTTTTAAGTCCTTGGAGTATCTGCTTGCTAGAACGATTCCTTTTTTTTTTTTTTTTTTTTTTTTTTTTTTTTTTTTTTGAGATCTTCTGTGGACATATGTATTAACGTGTGGCCACCAAGGAAGGCAAAGTTTTCATTTACAGTAGTTTTATTGCACTTTCTACCCTTACTCCTATTTCTGTTAAAATTCAGTCAAATACAACTTTTATATCTTTGGAAAATAGCTGCGTGGGGTCCCTGATTCGTCCTCGCAGATTTCGTCGTGTTGCCTCTTTCGTTTGGAAATTCGCTTACTTTTGAGTATCGGAACGATTCCCAACTTTTGTGCTACAGGTGCAGCTTCTTTGATCCAATATTCTATCGGTTTTAGTCAGAGGCGGCCCTAGGGCGGTGCGACCGCACCGGGCGCCGTCATACCGGGGGGGCGCCGAAAATGCAGCGATAGATTGCCTGCGCAAAAAATGAAAATAAATTCTATAATAATCCACATTGCTGTACATATATTATTTTAACATATATCATCTAGAAGAGTTTATAAAAGTGAGAGCTTCAACTTAATGCATAGTGGTATGTCATCATAGAATAGAGTCAATTCGAGTTGCTACTCGAATCAGTTCGAGTTATTCGAATCATGAAAATCACAACTCGTCCCGTGCCGCGCCGCACCTGTTTCCTGGCTTTTCGCCTATAGTCTTGAAGTTAATTCGCTTACGGGTGCGTGTGCATTGGGCGAGATTCAACATGCTTACCTATTTCTACCGTATTACTTAGACCATAGGTGATTATAATTAAGTTGATATAGTAAATATTTACAAAGCTTAAAAAATAACGTGCGAGAAGAGTTAGCTATGGCTGGAATGTTGTCAAGCTGTTCAAAATATTATAGACTGGGGTATAGCAAACCTACTACCACCTTCGCATTTTCAAAGTACATTTTATGACGATATTTCAAAATTGTCGCTTATGGACTCTACAGCTAGAAATGACAACGAAAAAAATCAAAGAAGACATCATCATTTTTCACATACGCATTTTCAAAGAGTAACACCAAATGGAGAAACTTATAAAAGAAAATAGCTTTTTTTCTAAATCTGCAGATAAAGTATATTGTTTTTATTTTGTTTATTCAAGAGAAGGTTTCATTCTTATTTGAAAAAAAAAAAGAATTCGATGACTGGAGTTAATTATCAGAGCGTCTCAAAATTCACGAAATTTCCTCAGATCACCATCACACCGTGCTCAGTTAAATAGAAGCGTTGATTCCATTAAATAACTTCAGTGTAATAGACCAGCATTTGTAAATACAGACTGAAGACGAAACATCACAGTGGGTTATATCCTCTAATGTATGATGTTAAAGTATTCTTTTAACATGTAATAATTTCTTATTCCGAGGAAGCTTTCGATATGAAATACTAAATAATCTTAATAAAACTTGATGGGTGTATTGTAACTGCTAGAAATATATGACTATGATGATGGAGCATCTCCGCCGTATTGCTAATAACGAGACTAATGTCTATTTTTTTGGCAAATGTATTCAAAACGAATAAGTTCGTAATAAAATTTTTACTACGGACTACGGTTAAGTCATCTAAATATTTTTCCATCATACTGAATTGAACTCCTGATGTCAGTCGCGTCGAACAATTATCTTGCTTTTGTTGACACTTTATGAAGATGAATTCCAGTGTGAGAGTGTTTCGTTGCATACAAGGCGGTAAGTAAATCTTCGGGACCTGGGAGGTTGATTCTTTGGCCTGTTTATCGGTGATACTTTGCAAAAATTCTATTTGGATATGAGCGATTGTCGAGATCAAAGACATGACAATGGATCCAATATGATAGGAGGAAACAAATGTGTCCGAAGCAAAATTCTGAACCTATATCTTCGAGCATTTTTTAATCCATGTAACTCTCATTAAATATGGTAATAAATAGCAAGTGCCACCAAAACATCAGTTTTCTTGTCCGGATTTATTTGAAGAATATTTGTTCTATTCTCTCGATCAACAAAGTGATGGGAAGTGGTGTCCAAGCACTTAGAAGGACTATCGCCAAAAAATTTTGCGAAACTCGTTTCAAGAATGAGTTTCTAGCCTCGTTGCAGCTCGTAATCACTACTCTTCAGTTCGTGACGCCCTTCTGGAAACGAATTATACAGTTGCAGCAACAAGTATCTTGTCCCTGAGCCAGATTATGGAGCACTTTCAGTTCGTAATGACGGTGGCGCTTGGTATAATGCATTGTTTCCTGTAAATGTTGTAAGCAAAGGCTATGCATACTGAAAGTAGGTATATGAAACGCTTCACAATTGCTGAAAAATAGCTCAGAATTTGAGAAAGAGTACCGGTTCTGATAACAGCTAGAGAAACTGATCCTCAGACTGGGTCATATGCTATTATTAATCCAGTCAGATGTCGAAGAAAGTAGAGATTTTTTGGGCATGAGCCGTGAATGAGATAGCAACAGATCCAGAAGAATCGTCTACAATGGACGTGTTTTAGCATATGATCGATACAATTTAGAATGCGTTGGTCACTTTATTTTCAAAATTGTCCAAGGGTGTAGCCAGGATTAGATTTAGGGTTTGGCTAAAAAAAAGGAAAAATACTTGTTGAAAATGGTTTTACTTGAAAAAAAAAAAAAAAAAAAACCTTCATTTAACTTGATTAAGCATTATTCTATGAGGTTTCTGACCAAAGTTTGGTAAAATTTATTTTTCGGTATTGAAATTGAGAATTTTTGTTTTCAAATATTTTTGTAATTTTTTTTATTAAAAACTGTGAATTTGACGTGTAAGTGATATGAGCATTTTGTACGCAACAGTAGCTTAAATAGACCATTTCAAACATATAGTATTCCTTTCTACTGGTTTTTCTCATTTGTACCGCTGCTATCCTATACTAATCTTTCTGAGCTTTGACTTATTATTATCGTATATAAAGACTATCTTCAGCCTGTGGCTTTGCCCGAGTGAAATTCATATCGCATTCATACACGTATTTGTTTTCGAATCCCATGGGATCTGATATTAGGATAAAAGTAGATGGCCAATACATTATTCTAAATTTTATCCTAAGCCGTTCAACCATTTCGATGTGAAATAGTAAAAAAGATCCAAGCAAATAAACTTTTATATTTATGATATCAGTAGGATGTAAAAACTGTATGTTATCTTCAGTCTGTTTATATCACGAATAAACGATTACTTATTAGGGGCGCCACAATGAGATCTCGCACCACGTGAAAAACTTGCTAGGGACGCCCCTGGCTTTAGTCGCATTTCTTACAATATCTTAATAAGCCCTTTCATTAGTGACACACCACGCGAAAGGATTATGTCCCCCTTTTGTATTTCCACGTTTACTCTATTAATTTCTCGAAATTGTTAGTTTAAGGATAAATTTAAAATCCAATACATCATGTAAGAGATGAGCGGATTCATACTTAGATTCTGCAGCCAGAGATTCTTCAATTTCCTCCATTGTTTTGACAACTTCAGGTATATTCTTCAATAGGGCAAAGTGTTTGTCGACCATCTTTTCTAGCTACCTTTTAAGTTGGTTTTTGTACATTTTTTCGCCACCGTGTAGTGGATCCAACGAAGAAGCGATAGTCCAAATAAACTAACAAAAAAAAAAAAAAAAAAAAAAAAAAAAAATGGATATCGTCTCGTCCAGCAGAAGACTGTAAGCGAGAATAAGCTAGTAATCCTAACTTTCTAAAAACAGTTAATATTTCAATTACCATAAAAAAAACTGGTATTTTCAGGATATGGCTGCTTAACAGCCTATTCCCTAAATACGTTTTCGGAGAGCGACGTTTTATGAGTGCTTTATTGTAGTATTTATATGATATTTATATATTGTAGGTTTATGTCTTGAGAAACAGCGGTATATGCTAATAACAATTGATAGGTTTGGTTCGTAATATATACACAGAGGTAAGAAATAAGGCCCATATAAGTCAATGAACCGATTTTATATTTTAGTGCTCCTAGGATTGACAAAGGATGAGAAACTCTGAGATATTTGATAACGATAGATTCTTCCTTACCTGTTAATGGTTCGTTTCCAGTAATAAATATTTAAACTCGTTCAGCACAAAAGTATATATTAAAACAAAACTGGGCTAATCACTCGAACGCTGCTGGAAGAATGCGAACATCAGTTGGCAAAATTTATAAATCCAAGAATATCGGGAGTTGCCGCTAACAATGACGGAATGAATTCTATTCCGTGAATAGAGCTTTGTTTTAAAGCATCTCTGTCACAGAACAATTAATTTTTCGTCCTTTCAAGTTGCCGCCGCGGTCAGTGTACCACGGCGCTTTACCTAAAAAAAAGGGTTGACAGCACATGGATATTTCGCCCTGGCGCTTATAAAAAAATGCCACCAACACCTGATTTTGGCGCCCCCCTGAAGTTGTCACCCCGGGCAAGAGCCTCGGTTTGACCCCCCCCCCCTAAATCCGGCACTGTGAAAACATCTCTTTGCGAACCTTGCAACAGTACCTACCTTTTTCTACATTTAAGGTTAAGTACAGATTTATATTTCCTGCTTCCAAACTATTATTTGTCAAGTGCATCGGTTTATGGCTTTTAAACTAAACACAAACTTGCATATGTAAGAAGGTTTTTGCTTTTTTTTCTGAAAAGTAGTATTTGCGATTTACGTGAAAAGCAAAGAGTAAACGTGGCACGGCTGTCTACGAAGTAGGAAAGTCTTTGTTGTTGGCGAATTGATATTAATGGCAATTTCTATTAGAACTATGCGTTTTTGCGGGGTTAAATCTATCCTATGTCACTTCGCACACAATTAACTGACTTCATGCCAAATTTCATTTAAGTATGTTGAGTTATTAAGACGTGAATGATTCCAGAAATACATCCAAACACACATCCAAACTTTCTCATTTATAGATAGATAGATTAAACAATAAACGTTACAGATGAGTCAGTTAGTCAATGAAGAACAATATTACATTGGTAGTTAGTTGACAAATACAGTGGGAGCTTACAGTTGTTTGTTGGTTAGTGAATACATGAACACATTACATTATATCAGGTTGTATACAATGAATTTCTTACAACAATTTTTTAAGATACTGACACACGCACACACACGCATATGCTTACGCATATATTGCGTACTTCGGGATTTGAAGTTTTAGTGCATTGTGAACATCTACTGGAATTTACAATACATGGGTTATTATTTTGACAGTTTCTACATGCATACACCAGTACTGCCTTCTTCGCTTCCACAACCTTGGCCAGTTCGTTAATCACCGAGGTTCCGTTACTATTAATTCATTTCTTTTGAGTTGCTCAACTGTTTAATAAGTTCTCTGGCCTTTATACACATGGAGGTTATACACATGGTGGAAGCATGGAGGAAGGAATATATGGAGACGACGCAAGGGACCTTCGCCACATACTGGAGTGAAACCGGGTGGAGACAAGTGGGGAGGGGAGGCCGCCATATTGCTTGACCAGAGAAACACGGAAATATGCACAAAAACCTCAAGGGAATCATAAGACAACCGTGGCACCGCAATTTGATGATGGATTATTATGTAACTCGACGAGACACATCAAAAATGAAGAATAAAATTTTTTGATATCGTGCTTAGTTCTTGAGATATACTGTCTCAAAAGAGTGGAGTTTCTGGTTGAAATTCAGAAGAAACGTGTCCCCAAAGTCAAATTTGGTGATAGATTCTTATGTAACACGACGATACAAATTGAAAATAAAGAATAAAATTTTTCGATATCTCGCTTAGTTCGTGAGATATACTGCCTCAAAAGTGAAGTTGTTAGGTTATGAGGAGATTCAACGATAACCGTGGAGCCGCAATTTGATGACGAATTCTTATGTAACTCGATGAGGGAAACTGAAAGTAAATAATAAAATTTTTTGATATCTCGCTTAGTTCTCGAGATATTGTACCTTAAAATTGTCGTGGTTAGGTTGAAATGCGGCCTGGACCAGAAAAAAACCTATCGCCATATTCATATTTGATGATGAATTCGGACTAACTTAATGAGCAGGTAATTCTTTTTTAACTTGAATAACAAACTGTTTATTTCTACAGTCCTTAAATTTTAGTTGATGTTCAAATAGGTTATATTTTCACATTCTATTTCAGTAATTGACAAGGAAGATTTCAAAATCTAGAAATATACTTGTAGACATATTTACAAACAGATACAAGTCATATCTGAAATTTTTAAAAAAAAGCATAAGTCAATGTTTAGAGCTTTAAAAAAATTAATACTTCATAAAACCTCATAGTTTCTGAGCTTACTTAGAAGATATTGTATTGGTAGTGGCCTATATAATTTTGCTAGAAAAATCAGTACATTCAAAAATCAGAAGCTAACAGCTAATAATAAATAAATTGTTTGTTCTCTTCTGGTATACACCGCATTTCAACCTGCCAACATTTCCATTAAAATTGCCGCTACAAAACCAAACTATGTAGACACATCTAAACACAAGAAATGCATCGCGAACTACATTTGCGTCAACAAAGTTTATTTCATCACGTTTAGTAGTTCGCACAGCACAAATTATCAGGATTAATTTCATCGTGCAATTTCAGTGTAAACTTAAACGTGAGTAATACATGCAGAATACCATACTCACTGTGTCGTGATGTAAACATGACCCGTTTAAATTAAACTTCCAACATTTGTCTACAATAAGGCTAGCTTTTCAGGTGCAAAATAGTAACATATGCTAATTGTCTACACTACACCAACAAAAATTTGAGAATAATATGATCCTATTGAGAGCAAAGAATAAATTTATAGCGAATGGCACTAATGTTGTGGTTGCCTGTCAGATACTTCAAGAACGATAATTACAATGTGACTTACTTATGAAACGCTATTCCAGGTTTTTTCCTATCTCGTCTGTTTGTGCAACCATATGCAGCACAACTTGGCATTATAGAAAACTTTAGAATATTAGAAAACGAAATATTCTCAGCAGCTGACACAGTGCAAACAGCACAATGTTTTGGTACTCCTACGATGTCCGCCACGCAGGCACAGTTTTTTCACGAGGTTTCACGGATTTCGTGTTATCTCGTCTCCATATATTTCTTCCTCCATGGGTGGAAGGACCTTGCTTCCTCGATGGTTATACACACCAAAGATGACATTTCGAATGTCCAGACTCAATAAAAAATAACGTGATGCTTTCGAAACAAACAGAAAATTTTCAGAATGAACTTTTGGTCAAATACAAGTCAAATTTGTATTTCAGGAAGTTTGAGTGTACGACCTTGGAAACAATTATGCGATAGCACGATCGTCCCTGTCCGTGTTTAATACCCATGTCTATTAATACTTCTGAGTTCTTCAAGCTCAAGAGATTTTAATTACCCTAAGTGTGAAACGCAGGTCAAGTTCGTATTTGGTGAGATGAGATCAACCTGTCGTAATCTGTGACCCTAAAAACTGGAACGTGACGATATGAAAAAAAACGGTCTTGGGCTTGCACTATTCTGTAATAAAAAGAGATAAAAAGGACCATATAAAGATATTTTATTTCAGGTAAAATGAATTGGGAAGCTTTTGATCTAGTGGAAATTTTGGTGGAATATGCTGTACAACATACGTCGAACGGCGAAAGAATGTGAAATAACAGAAAAGTAGGCGCGTTGTTAATTTAATTTCATACATCAAAGAGAGAACTTATTCACAGTTGCTCTCCCTATACAGATTAATTATATCATTAATTATATCACAATTAATACATTAGTTTTAATTTATGAATATATGTTATTTTTGGAAGTTTTAAAACAAAAAAAGAATTAACATAACTGAACTGTATCTTCTTTCACGCAAATTCCTGTTAGACTTTTATAGAAATTACCTGTGGATTTGAGGTTGCAGAAAGTTTTCATTTATTGATAATTTGGGGCTGGAACAGGTCAAGGTGCTATTAAAATGTACAGTGAAAGAATTTAAAATGTAAATGCACGGAAAGTATAATTAAAATGAAAGTCTCCTTAGTTACATGAGGATTATTGCAGTAAATAATCAATTTTAATGTAATTAAAAAACTATTGGAAGCAATTCATATTCTGAAAAATTTTAATCATATGAACTGCAAGACTTGCTGAAAAGCTAAGAAAGATACCTATAAGCTATTGACGTATGATCGGTTAAAATATTAACAAATGATAAAAATTGAAATCGTTTACATATGTAATGTCTCTGAATAATACTTTAATCAAGCAACAAATTTTCTGAAAACATTTATTCTTTAATAATTTTATAATGATTAGAACATGATGAATTATTTTTGGAAAAATATATTTTCTCACCTAATGCCAACAGTTTCTTTGCATGAATAACTTTCAATTGACTCTTACCTTAGTGACGCCAAGCTTTTATTGTACCAATTTCCGGATCTCTGTGATGCGTTTTGTGCAAGGACTTGGACTGAAACGATTTTAACTTTTTCTGAACAGATTTTTTCCAAGGGTAAATATTGTGTTACTTAATTTATTTTCATACTGATAAGCTTAAATTATATTAAAATGCCCATGTTTTGTGGAAAAACAACTTTGAACCGAAATGTGTAATGCGTGGTAATGCCACTGGTTCACCGGTTTAAATGTGGTTTAGCGTATTACCATTCCGCCAAGCTGTCTGTTGATTTACAGGTTTCTGTTTCTTGATACAATTAATGGATAATTACTCCGAATTGAATTAAGAACTATTTATCCGGGATGTTTTGGGACAGAATAAAGAATATTTCATCCAATCGATTCTTCACAGCCATGATCCTTTAAAAACTTTTTGGTGTATTTGCTTGAATACGTATGTTACAACTTAAGCGTTAATAGAGGGTAATTAATAGTGAAACAGTTACAGCTTCCGCTGTTGTAAGAATCCTCAAAATTTTATATCTACGAACCATAAATCGTGTCCTTCATAATCCCAAACTTTACTGTTTTGAGTCGATGAACAAGTGTTCAATAGATTGTAACATATATTGTCTAATACATTCGGTTGGAAGCCCAAAATTTAATAGTCACCTAAGTTAAGTGTAACAGTTTTCAGTGGGGACATACCAAAATCGATTACAGACGAAATTTGCTGTGTGTACTACTGGTCTCATCCCACCAGCCCTTGAAATTTAAAACTGTTTGCTTAGCATTATCAACCCATTGTATATTATTTAACTTCGGTTAAAAGAGTATGTGCATGAAAGAAATGTGAGGCTATGTTGTGCACACGGACACTACCACTTTTATAGCGCCCAGACTGTACACCACCATTGTGAAATGCAAATTCTCAGATCTTGTTTCTCTTCAAATTTTGTTTCCTGAGTAATCAACTTTTTAGGGTTTAGAACCCAAAGAAACCCAGAGCATCAGAAATCTACTGCCTGTCGCAGATCTCTAATTCATAAATTGTAAGGTTCAGTCTTTGAATTTCCCCTGGCTGACAGCTTTAAGGGATTGTGGTGGGCATTTGATTTGAGAGGACGCTAAGGTGGAATGTGACAGATCTTCAAGAATTTTTACGGGTTATTCTAATCTTGTAACTAATTTCTGTCATCAGGAATGCTTATCTGGTTTTTAATCTTTTTCTCTGTATAAACATGATACCACCTAATTGACAGTATTGGAACCAAGAGTGGGAAAGGCTAATATTTGTTGGGTGGTAAGCAGAGATGACTACTTCAAATATAAGTGCTAATGATGATTAATCTTGTTTATTGTAACATATGGAGTGCATGGTTTGTGTGTCAGTACAAGCCTATCTCCCACTCGCGTCTGTAGATTTATTTTTCAATATTTTCATTTAATTAAAACCATTGACTTTAAAAAAAATGGATGCTTGAGGTTAGTCGTGCCTATTGGGTAAACCAGTATTGCCTGTCGGTGAACTCGTCAGTTTTTCATTAATCAGTCATCGTTTGTTCACTTTGTGGTCAATCTTAAAGCATTTATCAGTTATTAATTTAAAAATCATTTATTTAATCCGGCAGGACACGCAGGTAAAAGACACCTTCACATGTTGCAGATTTTTAAGTTGATTCTTTGCCAACTCTGATCTCTTCTTCCAGGCACCATTCACTTCAACAATGAAAATCAGTAAACCATCAAAAAGTTCAGCGTTGTCACTACCTGAGCAAATTACTTTGGCTGCCACTGGAATCAAAGTGTGTTGCCAATTTCCTCCTTCTTTCAACTGATTTTATGCAAAACTTCATTTGTTTTTTCATGAAGCTAACCTCTTAATCTCAACATATCCCTTGTAACCCATGTACACAATTATCTGTTTCAAATCTTCTAAGCATTCTCTACCCCTATAGTCCTTTCTTCAACTGTTCATTTTGCCAAAAGAAACTAAATGATCCAGCATTTCTAAAAATGCGACTCAACATCCTGTCTCTTCTTTCTGTGTGACTCTTCCACCTTATTTCTTTACCCATAATTTGCACAGTAGATTCATTTCCTGCTTTATCTGAACATCCGAGATACCTCCATTAGCAATGTGGGTCAAAAGTTTACCCTCTTTTGGCCCTCGTTCAAACATCGAACAGCGTGAAGCCATCGGCTCTTCTAATTGGTGGGAGGAGGTGTTCCTCACATCTTAAGCCTGTGACCATAATGGTATCCCATACAAATGTGCGTAAAGCTACTGAGCACAATGTTGACATTGTCTTCTAACACACTGTTGTTCGGCCCTTTTGGTATGTGTGGTTGCCAATAAGGACTCAGTGGGAAGCATGTGGGAGCATGGTTATAAAGTGCAAACCTTGTTCAAACATTTTATTACAAGAATCATGGTCAATGATAAAACTTATACAGAATATCACAAATAATATAACACAACATAATACATAAGAAGCTTCGATCTTGCAGATTATGATCTTAATAAATCCTGTACCAATACAAATATATGTGAATGCGATGACAACCTTGTTATGCCATGAGAATATCCCTAACCACAATATCTCCACTTGTATTAAACATCCAAACAGAAAATCCTGCTTGGAAACATAATATAACAGGGCAGGCTCTTACCAATTTACCATCACATAACAAATGTACAGCTCGTACAAAACACAAATTGTACACAGGAGGCAAAATACAGCAATTATTTTAAACAAACAGGAATCAGTTTACCTTAGCGTCCTTCAGTTTAACCTTAAGAATCAAGTTCTTACTAAAAGGTTCTGACACACTATAGTGTGTACACGCCGGCGCATAAGTCGTTACCACCCACAAACACTGATAAGGTGGCGAGAACGATTAGCACCACATATCGGGGAATTTTGTCCATTCCCGTAACAAATTATTAAGCACAATTAACAAGAATGCAGTAAGCGACGCACTTTTTAGTTGGGACCATCAGGTATTCTACCTCAAATACCCGACAGTGTTAGAAAATGGCAATTTATCACCTCGAAGCCACCGCCAGCCCCGCCCGCTGCCGTGCTCCCCAATTGGTGGAAAACCGCTCACGAACATAGAGCGCAGCGGAGGAATTCCCTCGATTAATGCGAGCGAGGAACGGTCTCAGTCCGGTCACAAATCCACATCATGCGGTACTTCCAGGCCGCCTGGTCAAATTAAAAGTCCTCGCTTATACCAGCAGACCTCTAACGTCGCAGTCAATTAGGGAAAATAGGCCCAACGAAGCGATCCGCTGCTGCCGACCGACCGAATTCCCGGTTTCGTGTCCCCGAAAATCAACTCCATCAGCCGGTGGAGGGCACCACCAGAGCCACAGCGCGCTCTCACGGGCGAAACTCGCACACGGGCTCTGCAGGAACCAGCATCAGAAGACAATCGAGAGCGGGGAAAATAAACAATGCGAACCGAGCACGGCTCACCTTTCCTATCATAACAAGTTTCTTTATGTATTTCTTCTGTTGTTCAGCTCTGTTTTCGGAATTTTAAAGAGGTTTCCCACTAGCACCATTAATGTTTTTACATTTATTGTTAATTTCCCCAAAATTATGTTCAAGCCTCCTACAGGCCACATATATCCTACCTAACACTTTTTTATTTCCTACTACTGCACTTTTTCTTGCAGTTGTTTCCTTGCATTTCCTGTTTGTTTGATTTGTAATTTATCTGACTTGCTCTCTTCCTACTTCATCATGCACATTCTTATGCTTTCTTCTCTAATCCATTGACTCCATAATTTTTTTCTGTGATCCAAGATTTTTGGTCAATTTCTCTGATAATTCATGATGCACATCTAGCTCTGCCTGGTGTCTCACTTTTGCAAGAATAAGGCTAACTGCTGAAATATTGCACATTTCTTGTGTGTGTTCTCTTTTTGTGTTCATCATTCGCAGCCGCCTTTGTCTGTGGTAAGTGTTGGGTCGTGTTTACCTATCCTTTCTTAATTTTATTGCCTTAAAGCATTTTCATGCTCATTGCTGTTCCCCAGAACCATCCCCTCCAAATTTTTGAGGATTTCCACCAATTTGGCTTCTCCCACATTCCTTAAATCTTTAGCAAACACCAGTAATCTTAGCCTAGCTGAAACCCGTGCCAGAAACAACTCTCCAGCAATTCAGATCTCATTATCGTTCCAGCTGACCGAGCGTGGTGGGTGAATGGTTAACATTCTGCCCTCGCATTCGGGAGGACGCGGGTTCGAATCCCCGTCCGGGCATCCAGATTTGGGTTTTCCATGGTTTCCCCAAATCACTCCAGGCGAATGCCGGGATGCTTCCTACCAAAAGGCCATGGCCGAATTCCTTCCTGTTCCTTGTCCCCAGTCCCGTCCCGCCTCTAATGACCTCAGCCGTTGATGAGGCGTAAAGCCAAAATAAAAAAAAAAAACCTTCCAGCTGACATGGGCTTAACCACTGTAGTTGTGAACTGAAATGACTTTGTGGCTGAAGCTCTTCGTCAGCTGTCGGACACGAACACTTACTGCCTCCTGTCGGTAGATCCAACTCCTGCTGTCAACAAAAAATACAAGAATATGTACAGTTTAGTGGACCTCTCCAAGGTCTCACCCCACAATCCATTTCGCTTCTACTCTTCAAAATCCGCGTACACCCACCCTTTATCTCTTGCCCAAAATCCATAAACCCTTCTTATATAAAGGATACCCAACACTTTCTCTTCCGGCTTTCTACCATACCCACCCCTCTTCCTTCCAACTCAATACTGGTTACCATTGACGTCACATCCTTGTACGCAAACATTCCACACTGGCACGGCCTCAGGGCCATGGAACATTTTCTGGACGAGCGCCCTCCCAACAGCTTCTGTATGACATCCTTCCTCATCAAATTAGCCCACCTTATCCTTAATAACAACTATTTCTCCTACGAAGGCAACATCTATCACCAAACCTGCGGAACTGCCATGGGCACCCGCATGGCCTCCTCTTATGCTAATCTGTTCATGGGCCGTCTGGAACAGATATTTCTGTCGAGGAAGTCCTTCTCAAACCCCTCATTTGGCTTTGTTTCATTGATGACATATTTATGATTTGGACGCATGGAGAAAATGAACTGCCAAATTTCCTGAACCATCTCAATAACTTTAGCATGCTGAAATTCGCTTGGTCTTACTCCCACACCCAGGCCACATTCTTGAATGTGGATTTGTCCCTATCCAATGGCTATCTCAACTCTTCAAACCACATCAAACCAACCAACCTTCAACAGTATCTCCATTTCGACAGTTGCACCCATACCATACCAAACTTTCTCTCCCCTACAGTCTTGGCATTCGAGGTAGTTGAATATGCTCCACCCAGCAGTCTCATGGATTATTCAAACAGTATTTCAGAAGCATTAATATCTCGCAACTACCCTCCAGCTTTGGTGAACAAACAGCTCTCACGTGCAACATTACAACCCATCAGTCATCCCAAACCCGCAAAAACCAACCACAAGAAAGTCTTGGTCATGCAGTACTACCCAGGCCTCGAATCCATTAACAGAATCCTCCGGCAGTCTATGATTTCTTGCAAACCTGCCCTGAAATGAGATTCATTCTTCCTAAAATCCTCCCTGCCCCTCCTAGAACTTGTTTCAGCAGACCTCCTAACCTCAGCGAACTTCTAGTCCACAAACACAGTCTTCCTCGTCCTAACAGTCAGTCCCAAGGCTTTTTCCGATGTAATAGACCCCGCTGCAAGATGTGCGACATACACCATGTTTCCACCACTTTCATCAACCCTGTCACAGGGGAAAGCTTCCCTATCATAGGACACGCCACCTGTGAAACCACCCATGTAATTTACCAGCTAACAGGCAACCACTGTCTGGCTTCATATATAGGTTTGACCACAAATCCACTCTCCATAACCCAAAGCACCCAGTTGCTGCCCATGCCATAACCCATAACTTGAATTATTTCAACTCTTGTTTCACGGTCCGTGCTATCAGAGTTCTCCCTAATAGCAGCAGTTTCTCTGATCTCAGAAGGTGGGAACTTGCCTACCAGTACAAACTTGGCAAAAGGCAACCACCAGGTCTCAACTTGAGATACCGAGCGTGGTGGTGTAACGGATAGCGTTCTGGCCTCGCATTCGGGAGGACGGCGGTTCGAATCCCCGTCCGGGCATCCAGATTTGGGTTTTCCATGGTTTCCCCAAATCACTCCAGGTGAATGCCGGGATGCTTCCTTCAAAAGGCCATGGCCGAATTCCTTCCCATTCCTTGCCCCCATCCTTTCCCGTCTCTAAAGACCACGTTGTTAAAAAGGGACGTTAAACTGTTACAAAAAAAAAAAAAAGAAAAAAAAAAAAAATCAACTTGAGATAATACCCAGTTATTATTATTATACATGTTTAACCTTTTTTTAATCCTCTCTTTCTCACTACCTATATTGAACCACCACTAACCTAAGGTTATGTTTACTTCATAAAAATTATTATTTTATTGTATATTTTTTAAATTTATATAATATTTTATGTTATTATTATTATTATTTTTCTTTTTTCAAATTTAGTTTTAAGTATATTTTGCTCTTCCCACCGACCAGAGATTAGTTTGGATATATATCTATGCTCGGGTATTAGCTCTACTTGTCCTCTGTTTGAATTTACCCCCACCATTTTCCTGGCCAACATTTTTTCTGTGAGGTAGTATCCCACATCACCCTCCTCCCATAATTTTCTCCTTCCAAAAATTTCTAGATCAGTTGTTCTTTGTGTGTGTTTGCGCCCCACATCCATCTTCTAAAGGTGGCTCATTTCCATATAGTCTTTCCCAAAATATCGATAGTTCACTTCCTAAACACTTACCCCCACCACCTCCTCGCTCACCCTGTCATCTGCTGCCAAGCCAGTCGTGTGATAAACTTCAGTGTGTATACCCCTCATGAACCATATGACTCGGTCGCTATAACATGAATGAGGTGTAAAACTGAAATATTGTATGTTTTTCACTTGTCGCAGCCTTCAACTTTCTTGAGTCATTTTCCTTATCCTTTGTTATTTATATTGCTTAGTATCATTAAATTGGTATTAAAAAATCAGTCTTTTTTTTTTAAAAAAAATATTTTTATTCAGTTGGGTATTTTGCAAGACATGGATTCCTGAAGTCATTAATACTGATGTTCCCCCAATTTTTCTACCATATGACTGAAAAAATCTCAAGATGATGTTACTTAAATAAGGACTCATTTTGTATAAGATAAACTGAACATTTTTCCCCAGGTGTTCACATTATTGTAACCAACAAAGTCTCATAATTCTGCCACCTTTGCATCATTTGTGATGGATGACATTCCATATGCAAATACTCAATTTTCGGTGTACTCGACAAAATCATTCAGGTGGTATTACCTCATTATGTACTGTGTAATTCAAATGTAGTACTATGCAGTTGGATGAAAGTTTGAACAGGGCATCATCATAATCATAATATTAAAGCCCAACATGCACTTGCCAGATTTTTTACGTACCATCTTCAGCAATATAGTGGGGCAGAAATTTAGTTTAGTAATTAAGTTTTTATTTTTGTTCTCTATACTCATTTAACAAGTTCTGTATCACATTGCTGTTGAAACTATTTGCTGCAAATAGCATTTGATTAGACATTAGTTTATGGATGATGTTAAAAACCAGAAAGTAGATTGAACTTTGTCAAAACTTCCCACTTCCAGGTTTGAATATTAGGTCATAATTAGGCTAATAAAGTGCGCTCCACCATGATTTTATTCTCTCGTTTGATGGTAGATTAGGTAATAATGTATCTTAATGAACTAATCCATATTTTTTCCCTGCTTCCGTACTGTATCTTGAATTATTATGTAACAGGCTGTGAGAACAATTTACTATTCGACCACATAAAAGTTTTGTTACATGTTGCAGTAAAATGCCATCTCGCTCACCGTCTCGCCAGTCAACAGCAGGCCCGTCGAGAGGGCCACGCCGTTCTCCGAGCTCTGCGGCTTTCCGTGGACGTCCCGCTGCTCGGCCATCACCGTCTCCACCTGACAAGCGACGCCGCATTGACTCACAGCCGGCACCGCCCAGGCCACGGGATAGGCGGGACTTCAGATCGTCTCCTCCACTAGGCCGTGGGTATGTATTGTAGTATTTTTTAAATATATATAACTATGGTAACTTGTTAATACTAGTAGTAGGGTAAAGGGAAACGACATTTCTGCCTTTGACACATTGATAAATTTACATCAGTACTCTGCAGTTCACAGTATTGTAGTTTCAATCTCTTTTCTGTGCATTCCAGTCCCCAATCGCCCAAGGAAAGTTACATATAAGCATCTGTGCCATACTTTTATCCTTGGTTTTCTCTCTCCTGTTTCTACAACCTAATTATTGTAGTAGTTGAAGAATTTCTCTGCAGTTGTAAATACAAGTGCATGTTTGCCAATAAATTCAATCAGAAACCATGTCGCCGGTCTGTCAGAAATGCCAGCCCAACCTCAGCACCAAGTCAGTGACACTTTTCTAAGTGATATAACAAGCACTCACATAGTGTGCAGTAATTTCCTGTACTTCCACTTACTTTCTCTAATAACCAATGCTTTGAAATGTGGATCACATATAGCACAATAATTCTCGAACTGAGGTCACACATTAGAATAATACACAGTCTCAATTGTATCTACATTACAATTCTTCACTATTCAACCAGAGAATAGCAATTTGCTTTATGTTTGACCAAACTTGTGTGCCAATAACACTTACGTTGCTTTGTAGCTAAATACGTAATGGACTCAATTCCTTCAGAGTGGGTGCAGCCTATATTGTACTCATACATAGGGGAATTCTTTTTCTTTGTTGTACACGTACCTTGCACATTTTGTAGCTGAGTTCATGTTGGTTTTTATTGCACCATGCACCAAAAAACACCGACGTGACTGGGAATTTCTAAACAATTCACAGAATTCTTTTACTCCTTTTAGGAAGATAACAGCAGTGTTAGCAGACATTCTCAAACTGTTATGTACTCTTTAAGATCATTTATAAAAATTAAGAAAAGTATTATACTTCCAAGTGGGATCCTCTATGTGACAGCTAGATGTTTTGCCTTCAACAAACTTAGTGTGTTGGGTGAGTGGTAATGCTTTGCCCTCACATTTGGGATGATGCAGTTTCAAATTCCAGTTTGGCGTTCAGTTTCCACAAATCACTCCAGCCATACTGGAATGGTTCCTTCAGAAAAAGGCCATGACCAAATTCCTTCCCCTTTCTTTCCCCCCCCCCCCCAAGCCCTTTGCTGCCTCTAATGACCTCGACATTAATGTAAAGCCAGAATAAAAGGAAAAGGTGGGGGGGGGGGAGGCATTTACCAACAATGAAACCAATTCCTTAGACAATCTCATATTGTTACACAATTCTGGATGCTTGAATTTTTGTTAATAGACAGTTTTGTCGTATAATGTTGAAAAATGCTTATGATCCTGACTTAGTCATTTTCATCACATTGTGAGAAAATAGCATTAGCTCTGATTCAAATAGTTGATTCTTCACAAATCCATGTTCAAAATAGTTAATTTGTTTTTGTCTAAGAATTTTTTTATTTTTTCCCCTGAACATATTGTGTGTTCCTGAGTTCCATTTCAGATCTTAGAGAGTTTTGTCAGTTGATGGGGTAACTTAGCTCTCTCTTCTTGAAAATGGGAGTACTGTGTGCAATTTTCCAATCAGTGAATGTTTTTCGATATACACAGGACAAGAAGGGTTCAATTTCAGTGGCATACTTTAAGGGTAAAAATATGCCGAGCAGGTCGGTCGCGATGAAGGTCGATGTCGCAGTTGATGGGTAAAAACATGCCGTGCAGCTCACGGTGAAAATGAAGGTAGATGTTGAGGTATAGCTGCTAGCGTTCACCAGTGTTCTGAAAAAACCTTGTAGGTTCCACACGTTGTAAATTGTTCTATTTTTGTGTTTAACACAAGTATCAGTTTACTTTATTTAACCTGCAATGATTTGTGGAAGTGATAACGATAGGGATGATGATGGTCTGTCAGTAGCCACAAAGTGGTTGCTACTTTCTACGGCTGGTATCAGAGAGTTCAGTTAACAACAAATAAATGAATGGAGAGAAATGCTTGGTGACTCACCATTTAAATCAGGATCTGAAAAATCATCCACACTTATTTCATGCCCACCTACGAAAGACCCCACAAACTTTATAGTAAAATCCTGGACAAGTTGGAGAAGTCAACACCAATCCAATACATGCTGAGGAAAAACACGTCGTACCTGTAAATTAATAATTATTGTAAATAAGTAATGTACCGTTTAACAAAGCATTTTCAAGTAAATTTTAAAAATGTTCAATCCAAATCTGAATTTCTATTTAAAAAATCAGAATTTTCCATTTCAAATTAAGTCAAAATTTTATTTTAAGTAGTAATGAACACGAGAAATATATTTTTTTTACCTTCTTTAAATTTATAATGATTGTTGGACTGAATTGTCTGATGCTCCATATTCGTCTGTTTATGATGACTAATAATTTCTGAATAGTCAGTCAAGTCACTAACAACGGATAATTATTTCAATTACTGTATAAAATTTGTTGTAATTTATCTACTGCTGACTGTCTAATTGCTTGAAGTATTAACTTTTCCGTATCAATTTATGAAAAAATTAACTTATTATTTCATACAATAATTTATTTAAAACAGAAGGCAGCATTGTAAATGTCAGTACATCGTTAATTTATATCTGCAGTTGTGTAAAATGAAGTGACATCAATTAAATAAATTAATATTTAGAACAAGACAAAATTAAACAAAACCACTCTGTACAATAAGAAAGCCAAACTGCTTGATGAAGTGTAGAAGCTGGAGTGCGTGACCTTGACATAGCTCAACCAATCAGAGCCAAGCAGACCTTCAGCGGCGCGCTAGGCTGCTAGGTGAAAACAAAATACTTTGTTCTCTCATCGACATCGTGGTGAGCGGCGAAGGTGGCTATGCGCTGACTCGTTACTAACAATGCTATCACTATATTTAATTTAATTGAAATTAGTTTGCTAGGTTTTGTTGGATGCTTGCAAAGACCAACAAATTTCTAAGTTTTATAGTTCTGTCCCTTGTTTGATTAGGAAATAAGTTGTTAAGCTGGGTAGAAAATATTTTATAGGTTAACTGATGACATATTATTGCTGCATGAAATCTTATCAAAAATCTATCCATTAGTTTTTGAAAGGTGTTTAGAAAGTATCCTATGTTATTCCAGTGGCAGCTGAAGTTATTTGCTCAGGTAATGCCAATACTGAAATTTTTCAATGGATTACTGCTCTTCATTGTTGAGGTGCAAGGTACCTGGAAGAACAGCTCAGAGTCTAAAAACGTACAACCACCTGAATGTACTTTTTTTTTACTTATGGCTTTACGCCTCATCGACATCGAGGTCATTAGAGGCGGGATGGGACTGGAGACAAGGAATGAGAAGAAATTCAGCCATGGCCTTTTGAAGGAAGCATCTTGGCATTCGCCTGTAGCGATTTGGGGAAACCATGGAAAACTCAAGTCTGGATGCCTGGACGGGGATTCGAACAGGCGTCCTCCCGAATGCGGGCCAGAGTGTTAACCACTCATCCACCACACTTGGTACCTGCATGTACTACCAGTTTAAAGAAATGATTTTGAAATTGAACTAATTATCTGCGTGTACTGCCGGATTAAAGAAATGATCTGAAATAAAGTAATCAATGAAAAATTTTTTTAAAAGTGAGCAAACAGTAAACAATGACTGATTAGCCAAAAGCCGATGAGTTGACCTACAGACTGTGCAGGATTACGCTACATCGCATGACTAGGCACTAACCTGTGGTCCCCGACTTCAGGGCCTCATGAGGGTAAACTTTTTTCATTAAATAAAAAAATTAATATAATCATCCAAAATAAAATAATCAAAATAATATGAAAAGCATGGAAATTATTAATTTTTATTTCATTGTACTGTAAGATAAATAAAAACAATTTTTGGTATATCATAAATTGTAAAATTCATTTGCTTAATTGAATAAAAAATATGATCAATTAAATTAGTCATCTATGAAATCTTTTCTTTGTACTAATAAAAATATTTTTTTTTTTCAAAAACAGAGGGGTATGTCATAATGGAAATATTTTTTTTAAAAAAGAGCATAATATTTAGCTCCTTGAGCAAGGATGAAAATCTTTATATATAAAGATGAATGTATGTTTGTTTGTTTGTTTGTTTGTTTGTTGGTTTGTTTGTTCTTCATACAAATCCACAGTTTTCATCCGATCTCGATGAAACTTTGCACACTTATCCTTTGAAACAAGGAGAAAAATACTGTCTACATTTGGTTGAAAAATTATCTGTATAAATAACACATTTGTCTCATAACTTCGAAATACGGCGGTAGACAGAGACGTTGGATGTGGACGACTCCGTACCGAGTTTCCCCGTAGCGGCCTGGCAGCTGAGTGGCTAAAGCGCTGGCTTACGAACGTCGTGGTCTCCGGTTCAAATCTCCGTCGGGGATAAGATTTTTAAAAATTGTTTTTCATCGTAAGAGTCAGGCCTGGGCCGTAGGTTATTCGGATTGAATGTTAAACCGTAGATATTAGAAAGTTAGGGGTGCAATGCGAGGCAAATCGTAGGTATTTTTGCAATGTTGTAGGTGTATACTTTTTTACGTTATAATGATCCCTCAGGTTTTGTTCGCAGTCAGTGTGTGTGAACCACAGTAATATTATTATTATAATTAGAGATGTAAGTCTCTGTCTTTTTGTTACGTTATGACGACCAAATGGCTATATCGTTGTGATGGAATTTTATAAGGAAATCTGTATGAAGGGCACAGGATATTTTTTCCAGTATGATTAACAGTTGTAGTCACGAAATTTTGAGACCTTATCGAATGGTGACAGAAATATGTTGGAATTGATTCTCATAACTTGGAAATACGGCGATCGACAGACACGTTGGATATGCACGTCTTCAGACCGTGTTTCCGTGTAGTGAGCTGGAAGCTCAGTGGCTAAAGAGCTTGCTTACGAACGTCGTGGTCTCCGGTTGAAATCTCCGTGGAGGCTAAGATTTAAAAAAAATTGTTTTTCATCGTAAGAGTCAAGCCTGGGTCGTAGGTTATTCGTATTGAATGTTAAACTGTAGATATTAGAAAGTTAGGGGCGCAATGCGAGGCAAATCGTAGGTAGTCTTGCAATGTTGTAGGTGTACACTTTTTACGTTATAATGATCCCTCAGGTGTTGTTCACAGTCAGTGTGTGAGTGTGAACCACAGTAATATTATTATAAATACGGAAGTAAGTCTCTGTCTTTTTGTTACGTTTTGACGACTAAATGGCTATATTGTTGTGATGTAATTTTATAAGGAAATGTGTATGAAGGCACAGGATATTTTTTCCAGTATGATTAACAGTTGTAGTCACGAAATTTTGAGATCATATCGAATAGTGACAGATGTTGGAAATTAATTCTCTTCAAGAGGCAGGTTCGACGGTAGAATGATATAGTGAAAGCTTTCCTGTCATATTATGCCGACTCGATATTGTTTGGGACTAATCCTTCGTTACCAACAACTTACTATATTTAATTCTGGCAAAAAAATCTTAATTCACGCGTACAAAGTCGCGGATACGAGGCTAGTTAATAATATATACTCTTAGATGAAAAGCAAGACGACATAGGTTGCTATGGAAATAGACTCGTGAGATGTTAGCTATCAGCATAAATCGGGTGCTTGTGATTATCAATGCCTAAAAAGAACCTGCATCTTCAGAGATTAACCAATTTCGAGATTAGTGGATTAAAATAATTTGCAATAAACAAAAACTGTTTGGATCGAAAGAACTGAATTATTTATAATTATAGCCACTTCACAAATCATCGATAGCATCACAGGGTGCCAAAAATTTTGAGTGCTTTGGGGTCCATCCTTCCTTAACCTAGCATTGCCTACATAGTAGTGCCACTGCCTTCAATGGCCATGACAGCAATGGCACACCGTTCCTGACAGTGAAACACATTTCACTTGAGAGTTGTTTTCTGTTACCTGCATTCATAAACTAGCGTATTATTCCTTCAAAGGAACTAAGAAATAGAAACAATATTGCCTCCTCGCATTAAGAAGGCTTCTATGGGATGAAGTTGAATGTGACAAACATTGCAGTTGTTGCTGTGCTCTACTGACAGTGTTACTAACTTTTTCGCGCTGCATAGTGTTGCAGAGTTTGCATCTCTGCCCACTGCCCTGAGACAGACCGGAGTTGTTACTAGTGGCCACTTGAACAGCTGTCTCCCTCCCTTGTATATTCCCACGTAAATGCCAGTGCAAATGCGTGATTTGTGCCACACGGCACCTGTCTCCACGACTGTGAAATAGTTTATTGACGTGGCCAATAGATCGTGTTCAAGATTTCCCCTACCTGTCTGTCAAAGGCCATCCATTAGTTTTTGCATGATGTGCGGACAGCATAATTTTTTTCTTTCAAAATTGCAATTTTTAACTTTGAATCATCAGGAAATTTGTAACTGACTGGGATATAATGTATCCTATATCTTGACCTATGACGTAAGCTATCACTTTGTGCAGTTTCAGTAAAATCCTTCAATTAGTTTTCGTGTGATGTGTGGATAGACAGGCAAAAAACAAACATACCAGATTTGACTGTTTTGGCATCCCTATCACCAGTTGTTTACGTTGCAATCTCGTTTTGATGTAAATTTCATGTACAGACAATGTTTTTGAAATTATGTAATACTAGCACTTACCCACGACTTTGTCTGCTTGAAAGTGTGTTATGGTACAAAACTTTTAGTTATTATTCACAGTACGATCAGGATAAAAATTTCCCCTTTTGGTTAAAAATATGGTCAATTGCTTCCTTGGCTTTTATTCTTCAATGAAAAGTGTACCTCAAAGCCGGGACATAGGTATAAAGGTGTAACACACGCTGAAAGATATGGTTACATACATTACTTACTTAGTGGCATAGACGTCCTGAGCAGATTCTGACATCATTATATTCAGAATTCAGCATGGCAGACCCCTTTTGCAATCCAAATTCACTGTGCACCATGGAATATTAGTAATCATTTCTGGTCCAGGCTATATTTCAACCTTACCACATCCTTCATTAATACAGCTCTTTGGAAATCAGCACTACGGATGGTTTGAATACCTGAGATGTCACACTACCTTATGTCCGCCACTGAAGGCATCTTCTTGTGAACTTGCCAACAGTATGACTTAGGTTAAGTACAGATTTATATTTCCTGCTCTGGATTTATTATTATTAATCTTTTGATACAATTTAAGCACAATGCGTTACATGTCACTAAATTGTCATTCATGAAAGCAGCTTAAATCTTTTATATATATGTATATAAAAATAGATGTGTGTGATTTCCAATATTTCGCTTTTCAGCCACCACTACCTAGCATAGATCACTGGTCTTTGTGTGTGGAAGTAGCATGGAGTTTCTTGTCTTGCACAACGTTGGCCAAATATCAATAGCTGAGGGGATGTGGGAGATATGATGGTTAAAAATGGTTGATGCAGGGCATACGTATATCAACCAAAGACATGTGTCTCCGTATATGTCACTCTACTGCCACAACTACATAGCATAAACCAATGGTGTTTGTGTGTGGTAATGGTATCATGTCTCCTATCATGTACTATGGTGGTTAGATGTCATTAGCTATGGGGGTGTGGGAGATATGGTGGTTGAAAGTGGTCGACCTGCGGCACTTTCATATTTCTACCAAAAACTTATGTGTCATGGTGTATCACTATTCAGCCAAAACTATCTAGCGCAGATCACTGGTGTTTGTCACCTGTCAATCACAAAAATTATGGTAAACTTTATATGAGGTTGGACATAAGAACTTTGCATTCTTCGGGATCTTTTTTACAGTAAATGATCACAATTTGCATTCTTATAACTAATAGCACACAGAACAAAACAAAATCCCAATGTCCTGTCACGGTCGCCATGTCGCATTTCGGCTCTCACTTCATGTCATATTTCTTGTGTTTGGTCGTATTTATCTTTTTAAGAAGATTGTTGTTCTACTTTATATTGCTTTTCACCTTTCATTTGTAGTTCGTGCCGATTTGATTTTTACTTTATTAAACTTTTATTTAAATAATGAGTAAACTTGTCTGACGATTAATTAACATTATTAAAGTTCAATCATATGCTTTAACTCCGAAGATTGCAGGTTCTTTTATCAATAACTTCACGTTCCAACTCGTGTCTATGCTCTCACGCTAGCTCTCGTTGATAGCCCACTGTTACCATAGTAACCTCTTACTGACAGAGAGTAATCTATAAACCCTTGTTCTTCGTTCTGCCACAATGTGTCTCCATAGATGTCACTCAGCTGCCACAACTACATAGCATAGACCATTCGTGTTTGTGTGGTAAGTGGTATCTTGTTAATAATAAAGTTTTAGTTGTCATTCTGGTTCAAGCTGTATTTCATCTAAGTCACAAACTCCACCAATATTGTAAAATGAATCACAGTTACCTGTTGCAATATTCATTGAATTTATTGTTTACCGGTTTCGACCCGCCTTAAGGTAGTCTTCTTCAGAACCTGTGGATATTGTACATATATTAGTGCATCTGATGTTAAGCTTGGAGTTATATACATGAAAGTTTGTGCATACTCACTTGATAAAAAGCATTACATCAATCTAAATAAACTCTTCTCAATAAAATAGTACATTTTGTACTTAGTCACACATTAAAATATATTTTATAGTTATCCATCTGGCAGCCAACGTGTATCACAGCGCCAGCGTCACATCTAACCTAGGCGGCAGCTTACTGCCGACTAACTTGCAGTAAGCTGCCGCCTAGGTTAGATGTGACGCTGGCGCTGTGATACACATTGGCTGCCAGATGGATAACTATAAAATATATTTTAATATGGAAAAGAAAGGGAAAATACACCCAACACTCACCAAAGTTGAAGGGAGGAGGGCAGCAGCAACACAACACAACAAACAAAGAAAAAACAATATTTCGGGTGAAAATCCCTTTTCCAAGTTAACAGAGAGGTGGCTGGTCTTGCGCAAGACTTGCATAGGACACAGGGCTGTGTCTTGCGCAAGACCAGCCACCTCTCTGTTAACTTGACAAAAGAGGGATTTTCACCCCAAATATTGTTTTTTCTTTGTGTGCTGTGTTGCTGCTGCCCTCCTCCCTTCAACTTTGGTGAGTGTTGGGTGTATTTTCCCTTTCTTTTCCCTGTAAATATTGCCTCGCGGCATTTCTTTCCTTTCATTGTTATCTAAATATATTTTAATGTGTGAGTAAGTACAAAATGTACTATTTTATTGAGAAGAGTTTATTTAGATTGATGTAATACTTTTTAACAAGTGAGTATGCACAAACTTTCATGTATATAACTCCAAGCTGAACATCAGATGCACTAATATATGTACAATATCCACAGGTTCTGAAGAAGGACTTCCTTAAGGCGGGTCGAAACCGGTAAACAATAAATTCAATGAATATTGCAACAGGTTGGCTGTGATTCATTTTACAATTGAAGAAATACCGTTGCTGTTGATGCTGCCATGCTCAAGATCCACCAATATTGTCGCTAGAAAATCAGGGGTTCTATTACCTGTGCATTAATACATTCAGTTTATTGCATGTTAGTGAGGTCATGAATTGTGATATAAACTTGACCCACAATTTCAGATCATGATATCAAAAAGCAACCACAAAAATTGTCTGAAAAATTACCTTTGCAATAAGCGAAGTAAATAAGGAATAAATGTGCAACTGCATCTAGTCAAATGAGCTATGGCATCATGACAATTATTAAAGTAACATAGTTTAAAAATGTATACTAAAATACTCGTAATTTACGCTATACAATGGAAAGTGCAGAATTTATTACAACACAGCTTACGTTAATATTGCAGGTCAAGTTTACATTGCGATATAGTGATTGTGTTAGGGCGTGTGCCTTAGTCCAGCTGCAATTCATACTGAAGGTGTATAATAAAGATAATTCTGATGATTTATGCTAAGTTAATAAGAAATCCTGATATAGAAAATGTTGCTACTACTTGAAACTAGTTCTGTTGCGTTTAATGTGTTCAAGTGTATCCATAACGTTTGATTTTTATTTTTTTTTGCTGTCATCAGTCTTTCGACTGGTTTGATGTAATATTAACTGAGATAGTGGCTAGTTTGAAATGCTGTGTGGGTCAAAATGTTCTTGTTATAGCATGAGGCAGCAGGATTTTAGTTATTATTAGAAATAAATAAGCTGCTTTCATAAGCGCCATCTTAGTGACGATGAGTATTGTGATGTAAACTACTCCTAACATGGCTTCTTGATACAAAAAGTGTGAAGGATTTAATAGTTATTTGCAGTAAGCAAAAATTACTTTTGAATAAAATTTTCTCGGGTAGCTAGCCGAGTTAGTCCATCGTTTGACCACGACGTTTCGGCGGTCACAAACTCTGCCGCCATTGTCAAGTGTCAGAGTTGCTTCCACCCACCACTACATATTCCAATCCCACCACAGGAGAAACTTTCCCCATTATTGGACATGCCACCTGTTCAACCACTCATCTTATATACCAACTAACTTGCCGCAATTGCACCAGTTCTTACATAGGCCTCACCACACAGCAAATCTCTGTTAGAATGAATGGCCACAGACAAACAGTCCACACTCGCAACCTGTACCTTCCAGTACCAGAACATGCCAATAGCCATGATTCCAACACCCTCAATGACTGTTTTACTGTGAGAGCAGTCAGAGTTTTCCCTGACAGCACCACTGCAGCAGAACTCCGGAGATGGGAACTAGCGTACCAGAATATCTTGGATACGAGACACCCACCTGGACTTAACCACCGTTAAAATCCAATTAACCCATCACTACCTTTTTTTTCGCCATGTTTATACCGTACCATTACTACATTTGCTCATTTTACCATCGCCTGCCAATATATTATCTCAGACATTGCATACCGATATCGATAGTCTACTCCTTAGCCGTCCCTCCCCCCTCTCCACCACTACACGGTTAGTTATTAGGTAACGTTCGTTGTGCACACACGTTCCGAGCCTAATGGCCCGTTTTTCTATTTGTGAGCAAGGCAGATGCCGAAATATTGTGTAGTTGTTTGTCAGCATTAGTGTTCTCTCATCACATCCGTCCACTTTGGTATGTGGTGGGTTAATTTCCCTTTCTTTTCTTATTTAGAACTTACCTACAGCTTGATTTTTTTTTAAAAAATTAAGGTTAAATACAGATTTATATTTCTTGCTTTCTTACTATTATCTGTCAAGTACATCAGTTTTAACACTTTTAAATTAAACACACACATGCATCTGTCAGAAGGTTTTTGCTTTTATTTCTGAAAAGGAGTGTATGTAAAAATCGGAGAGTAAACATGGCACTGCCATGTGCGAAGTAGGAAACTGTTATATAACGGCAATTTATAATTGCAATTTCTAAAGGAACAATTCGTTTTTGCAGGATAAAAACTATCCTATGCCACTTCGCACACAATTTATTAACTCCATGCCAAAAAAATGATTTAAATCCACAGTAGAACTCCAGTTATCCGAATCAGTTGGGACCGGACCTTATTTGGATAATCAAAAATTCGGATAATTGGATATTTTCTGAAAAAGGGTCTATTTTAATTACTTACTGAATTGGAAATGGGAGAAAAAAACTATTTTAAAAGGAAGAGAGCATTTAATTAATTAAATGAAAAGACAATATTTTTACATGTTAAGCGTACTTACAAGTGCTGTACATTAGTACAATATGTACGAGGTACCGTACTGTAGATAAAAATCATTGCTTGCTGAACATCTCGGTCAAAGTAAGCTGTTTGACTGAATTCATCTGCTTGACAGTGAGAATTTGCATGTGGTCACACTTGGGTTGACGCTCCATCCACTTCAACGCAGTTTCAAGGCCGGCAAATGCTTGACTGACTTTGACATTAAGGTCATCTTCTTCCTCAACACTTTCTTCCCTCACACTTTCAATAAGTTCATCATCATTTAGAATTTCATACCCAGGGTCTGACGAATCACACACGACCCACTCTCCTATAACTTCAGCACTAACTTCTGAACATCCAGCAATTTTCGAAATAATGTTTCTTCATTCCTCAAGTGACACATCATCCCCATCTTCTAATGTCTCTTCCCTTTCCTATTCTTGAGCTTGTTTTTCTCCTTTTCCTTCTCTTCTTCAGTTGGTATGCTTTCAACTTGTTCCACTCACGTCTTAATGTGACTGCCTTAACCAAGCTCCAAGCTTCCGCCACCATGCAGGGGCGTACCAATCGGAAACGGCGCCTGGGGCAAGCATCGAAGTTGCGCCCTTTCATAAATTATTTAAATATGAAATAATTAAAAATTATAAATATTAAGAAACACTTTTATATTTCTGTTTCAGAACAAAATTATTTAATAATCTTAAACTTAAAATTGCAATTTCCTTGCCTTCTACGACGCAAAAAGATTAATGTCAATTTCGAAATCTATTTCTTCGATTTCTTCTCGCTCTACACTGAGAAAAGCCTTTCTTGACACATTGTAGCCCTCAAAAGTATTAGTTTTAATTTATTGAAAGTTCACTCGCAACTTGCGATGTGTATTGCAATCGTAAGCATAACCTGTATGGAAATGCGTAGATTTGGAAAGACACTCTCATCTTCTTATTCAACAATAAATTCAAGAAGCTCTTCAGATTTTTTTTTTTTTAAGTTTACTTTTTTTCTTATGGATATTAGCACTCGAACATCCAATATTTCTTTGTATCTGTTCTCCGTTTACATCACAGCCATAGAAGAATCAAAATTGTTTAGGTTTCTTCTTTTTAAATGTTCGCAATCACCAGTGCCGTAACACAGTTTTTTAATATATAGAAGAAATCAAAATCTGGCGTCAGTTTCATGCAGACAGCTGAACCTTTCGCTCATTTTACACACAACACGATCCTGCGATTCCTCAATAATTCGATTTATTTCTTCCTTAGCACTCAACGCAGCGTCCTTCGCATTCTCTCCTGCTTTACTTTTTTTTTCCGCCTTTGGCATCTTTCAATCAGATCCCATTCGAGACAAAGATTGAAACCTTTTTCTAATGCCTCACTAACCAACCTGTCTCTTTCATTAGTTTTTACTAATGAGGGCTTTTATATCACCGAGCGTGGTGGTGTAAGGGCTAGCGTTCTGGCCTCGCATTCGGGAGGACGGTGGTTCAAATCCCCGTCCGGGCATCCAGATTTGGGTTTTCCATGGTTTCCCCAAATCACTCCAGTTGAATGCCGGGATGCTTCCTTCAAAAAAGGCCATGGCCAAATTCCTTCCCATTCCTTGCCCCCATCCTTTTCCGTCTCTAAAGACCTAGTTGTTATAGGAGATGTTAAGCAGTTAAAAAAATCTTTTATATCAATGACATCATCTAGCCGCTTTTGAATACGAGCAATAGAACTAAGTCAGATAATTGTAGGACAACATGCAATTATATAGAAGTCTTGCCTCATTTCTTGTTTCACTAGTTTGATTGCCATTGTCTGTCGTGTCTCGGAGAACTTTCAGCATATGTTCAAGAAATTTGTTTACTGGCTTAACTGCTTCAATCCTGCACTCCATCTTGTTTCAGACTGATTTTACAACCACAGGCAAGGAGTTCTTTAGTTTTTCCAACCGCAGAGTGAAATGAGAAAAGAATACTTAATAGTATCTTGCTTGGCTGCATGTACACCAACAGAAGTGAGTAAATGATTATCGCAATTCAAAATGTCGGCAGATTATTATTATCACTTATTCTTTCTTGAACACCAGTTCAGTGCCCAGCTATCACAACAGCGTTCTTTTAACATTGTGAACGACAATCCTGTTTATCCATATTCCATACCGTTGTTCTCTGGCTGTTTAAGGATGTCATCAACTAAGCTTCCAGCGTCCTTTTGACTCATCTGAATGAAACCAAGAAAGAACTCTCTAATGCGGACTGATTTCCTCTCAAAATCAACTTCTACGTATCTCACTACTTCTGACATCTGCTCACGATGTGCATGGTCAGGAGTAGAGTCAAACATGAGACCACAGTACTTTGATTTGCAAATGTTTTGCAATAAACTTTGGCGAACAGTGTTCGCCATCAGATGAATTAACTCATTTTGAATACCAGGTGAAAAAGTAAGATGTGGTGCCAGGATGATTTTTCACCTGAGCTAGATGGTTATTCATGATGGAGTCAGATATGTCTAGGAGCTTAATTAATCCAAGGAGATTGCCAACATTATCGGATTCGGCTCCATCGCATGTACTAAGTGACTCTGTGACCTTGTAATGCAAGATTTTGAGTTCAGTGAATGATTCTCTTTAATACATTACGGCACTTTTGTTTTTCTGCCTTGATCGAAGTTCAGCGTCAAAAATCTCTTTAGCTGCAGCAAAATTTCTTTTAATTTCTTTCCACTGGGTGAAGTACTCACGATGATGCTTAGCATTTTCATGGGCAGTGAGATTTTCAGGTGCTTTCTGGAGAGTCATCCATCTTTGTGCTCAAATAAAGATAGATAATATAATTGTGAAAAGATAAGATGACTGATGCAAAAAACAAAACAAAACAAAAAAACAGATTTTTTTAGACGGGGAATAGACTAGCCGTGAGCAAATAACGCCTCCACCGCGATTTACTAGTTTTATCATAAACCAGCTTTTGTCATACAACGGTTAATTGTAGGCAGTAAAGGACCATCAGTATTTTGAAAATATCTTGAACCCATTTTAATTATTTCATTTTCAAACATTCTAACAGAATTGATTTTCCAGTTATCTTATCAAAGAGTAGAAGTCCAATGTCATGCTGCTTAATTACTTCTGGTATGACAGTAATTGTGTTTTCTAAATCATCCACCATATCACCTCCACGAATCTTTTCAACAAATTCTTCGTTAGCCTTAGAACTCGTAGCCACACCACTCTTAATCTCGCCACATTCAGAATTATCCAAAGTTAAATCCTCCTTGTCTTGTGTTTAATTAGTGTTGGATACTTCGTACATGTTGATATAGGCAATTCCTTAGAACATGTCGAACTTCAAGTAGCGGACTTTTCAGGAAAGGTGTCTATACCTCTTGAAGTACTTTCTGAATTTTTGTGTTACTTTATCCTGTAATTTTCGTTTTTACAGTCCACCTTTTTTCTTGGAAAAAATCGATTCATATTATGTTGGTATTATTGTGAAATAAAATAACTTCACACTAGCTCACGGCGCATGTAATGCAAATAAATACACAACTGCACAACGCCAATCATCTCATCAGCAATTAAGCAATGGAGAAAGAATCGCCTGTTTTATATCCTTAGAACAAAATTTGAAAGTGTGGGCGCGGGGCAGGGGCCGCTACTATTGGTCCATTGAAAGACATCTCGACAGAGCACACAATATACCTTCCGATCGTGTTCCGATTCTCTGTTTACACATTGCTTTTCACTCGTTCGCAAAAGCTCACGAGCCACGCTCTGGTATCGCAGGATTATTTGCATATGAATTATAGTGTAAGTTTATTTTGATTTTTAAGTTTAATAATTTTCCATTTGGCGCCCCCCTTTCAATGGCGCCCAGGGCACGTGCCTTACCTGCCCACACCCTAGGTACGCCACTGCCACCATGTCTTAATTAAAAAAGTGATTTGGATATTCAGCAATTCGGATAGTCGGAATTCGGTTAATTGGAGTTCTACTGTGTTGAACAATTAAGGCATGATTGATGCCGGCAGAACATCCAAACATACATCAAAACTTTCTCATTTATATAGATAGATTAGTTGTTAAATTATATATAAAATATGCCAAACACTGCAGTTGTAGTTATAACTTTTGAGAAGTGGTTTTTTTGGTGTGCAAATTAAAATCAGTGAATTACAAAGACAATGAAAAACTATGCAAAAATTGAACTGATCACTTACCAAAGTTGCAGTTAACACGACACAAATAACACAAATTCACATTACTTTGGGTAACACCCATGTGTAAGTGAAACATAGTAATTTTCTGCTGTGCACATGCTGAAACTTACCACATGGACACTTTGACTTCTACTAGAAAACTGTTTTAAATTGTTCATTACATACTTTATTCAGTGTTTTAAACAGAATTCAATTTTGAAATCTAAAGTAAAGAAAGCTTGCCAAAATGCATCTTTGTGCCATGGCACAGGTCATCGACTTCAGTGACATCACATGCAAATAAACGTGTGGTGTGTTCCTTATTTTCTAAGTTTTCGGTTATTTTCAGTGTTAATTCTGGCCATTTCCTGCTATTCAGGCTTTTTTGTACGAACTGGAGAACAATTTTGTAGATGCTGACAGTGGAAACATGCCCAAAATATGATTGATTTGTGAGGCTTTTTTTTCTGAAAACAACTCTGACTTTCATACTGCAGAGCTCAAAAATGTGAAAAACTGCAATGTAAGTATCATTTATGTTTCAATTCAAGCTTAGTGGTCAATAATAAAAGTACGGCCAAAACTATATATTTCAGTTGCTATTCTTGAAACTATAAATTATATTAGTTGTTTTATGTTATATCAAGGAGAGGAATGTTACGAATTTTAGGTGTCTGTAAACATAACAGCTCAATGACTAGAAGCTGTGAGCCATATTCCTCAATTGCAGATATTGAATTATAAATATGTAATAAATGATGGCTGTCAGTGCAACTGAATATAGCATTCATTTGTTTATTTTCCGAATGAGTATCATTTCATTACCGAGCGTGGTGGTGTAACAGTTAGCGTTCTGTCCTCGCATTCGGGAGGATGGCGGTTCGAATCCCCGTCCAGACATCCAGATTTGGGTTTTCCATGGTTTCCCAAATCACTCCAGGCAAATGCCGGGATGCTTCCTTTAAAAGGCCATGGCCGAAGAATCATTTCATTCCCTCCATGAGAGGACATCAGAGTGGAAATCAGGATTGGAGAATTAAAATGGTGACTGTATACTATGACACCATTTGCTCTAGCAGGCCTTCATGTATGAAGAATTGAGCATTAAAAACTCAAATTTTGCATGGTGTATATATTGCTCATTTGCTGCAACAGTAACATAACTCAAAAATGTAAATTTTACAGGAGGGCCAATTCAAATGTTTCATGTGTAATAACTTAATGCATTCATGTTTTATTGAAATAATACAATATAAAAGAAGTGAAAATGTATAGAATTAGTTGTAGTATATATGAAAATGGTCCATCCTAAGATTATAACTCAAAACAGCAAATGAGTGATATGGCTATAGAGAAACGGTTGAAATGAAAACTGTCAGATAGCTGGGAGATTTATAATATGTTTAGTTTGTATGCAAAGGCTTTTAGGTTTGATTCTTGCATGAGAAAATATTGCTGTTAGGCAATGAAAATAAGGGGTAAGTAAACATGTTACTACACTTGAAGGCAGGTAATATTACAGTATTTTGTTTAACATTGTATTCAACCGGAGGCGTAAGACCTATTTGGCAAGGGTCTTTTTTTTGTGCATGGACTGATTGTGAAAGTTGGTACTCCAATCGTGCTTATGAGAAATATATTGCCACAAAAGCTGTACAATGGGACAAGTGACGGAACGTCATCAAGACCATAGTCTTAAGTGTTCCCATGATCTCTTGTAACGGAGGTGGGACGGGGCGGGACCTCATTAGCCGAAGTGTAGGGACGAGTGTGCGCCGCAGTTTAGCCCTCGCTTACCTTGCCGCCACCTCCCCACCATGTTGCCTAGTGTCGTTTAGCACAGAGCACTTTACAGCAACAGAAGGGGTGTGCACGGCTGCTGCAAACTGAAGACAACAGCGCATCTCTACACATGCCTGTGATGTTTACCGACACAGAGTGGGTAGCTGTGTCTCATCCCCGCTAGCAGAGGCAGCCCTGTTCCCATGGCGTGTTGTTGAGTATTTGTCCCATCCCATCCCACCTCTGTTACAAGAAATCGTGGGAACACGGCTTTAATAGGATGCAGACATGAAGAGTCATTCCATGAATATTGTTAATACCACCGAACTTTCCTTTAAATTTAAGTGCCTACTGTTCCCAATGAACTTTCGTTTTGCTATTACTATCAACAAATCTCATGATCTTAGGAACTGATCTTCAGATGCTGCGTATACTCGCATTCGGGAGGATGCTATTTCAAATCCCCCTCCGTGCATCCAGATTTGGGTTTTCTATGGTTTCCACAAATCACTCCAGATGAATGCCGAGATGCTTCCTTCAAAAGGCCATGGCTGAATTCCTTCCCATTCGTTTCTCCCCATCCTATCCCATCTCTAATGACATCAACAAGGCATAATACCGTATGCATAATAATAAACCTTGGCCAACTCTTATGTAGCTTGTTCCTCTGTATGTATGCACACCAGACTAAATTGTAAAATTAGAAATGCAGTCTACACTAAGGCATTGCAAGTAATTTCTCTGAAACATTACTTACCTTTGTTGCTTTTAACTAAAACTTTTTGACGAAAATGTGTAAAATATATATGTATAAAGTAAACAATGAAATGAAAGGTACTAAGTAGCAAAAAGGGATAGCAAATTAAGTTAGGGAAATGAGCCACCACTTACCTTTAGATGATGGATTGTGGCGTGAACACACAGAAAAATAAAAAACATACATGATAAAGTAATTATAAAAAACTACTTCATCACTTGTGTTTTGTCCTTTGTGTGTTTACACCCCACATCCATAATCTAATGGTAAGTGGTGGTTCATTTCCCTATCGTAATTTGTTTTTCCATATATATATTAAACATATGGATAGGACAAAAACCACCACTTACCATAGAAAAGGATTCCTGCAACATCGAGACACGGAATAAACATGTATATATATATATATATATATATTTCTAAAACTAAGGAAGGATAGGGAAATATGACCCCTATCCTTCCTTAGTTTTATTGCCTTAAAGCTTTTTCCTGCTCATTGTTATTATAAATACATTTCTATATATAAAACTAAGGAAAGATAGGGAATTATGACCCAACACTTACCACAGATGAAGGCAGCTGGGAACGATGAACACAATAAAACAAACACAAGAAAAGCGCAATATTTTGGCAAACTTCCTTATTCATTCAAATGTGAGACACCAGGTGGAGTCAGGCATGCACACGGAGACAGCCTGCACCATAGTGCACGATGGGAGACTTTAGACCACTACCACACACAATCACCAGTAGTCTGCACTATGTAGTTGAGGCAGCAAAGTGAAATTTTTCAGACACACACGTCTTTGGTTGAAGTACGAAAATATCCTTGATCGACCACTTTCAACCACCATATCTCCCACACCCCCACTGCAACCGTAATTCGGGCAATGTGCATGATCGGTGACTATGCTGCTATCACACACAAACACCAGTGATCTACGCTAGATAGTTTTGGCTGAAGAGTGATATATATGGACACATACGTAGTTGGTAATCTGAAAATGCCCCAGGTCGATCACTTTCAACCACCATATCTCCCACACTCCCATAGCAACTGACATCTAACCACCCTAGTGTATGACGGGAGATTCGATGCTACTACCACACACAAACACCATTGGTCTCTGCTATATAATTGTGGCAGGAAAGAGAAGTATATGGACACGCAAAAGTATATGGACACGCAAAAGTATATGGACACGCAAGTCTTTGGTCAAAATATGAAAATGCCCTGCATTGATCTCTTTTTATCACCATATCTCCAACAATCCCATAGTTAGCATCTGGCCAACGTTGTGCATGGTAGGAAGCTCTGCTCTGTAGAATCATAAACTAGCTATATTTCGCCAGCACATTGGTTGTTCAATAATGTGTATAAAAATCCATTCCCTTGAATAGTTTCTTGGCTCTCTGGATAACACTGTGTCATTGTATAAAAGGCCAAAGTTAGTGTGCATTATGCAGGGGCATCTTGGTAGACTGAGACCGAGTGTGGTGGGTGAATGGTTATCGTTCTGGCCTCGCATTCGGGAGGATGCCGGTTCGAATCCCCATCCAGGCATCCATGGCTTACCCAAATCACTCCAGACGAATGCCTGGATGCTTCCTTCAAAATGCCATGGCTGAGTTCCTTCCCATTCCTTGTCCCCCAGTCCCATCTCACCTTTAATGACCTCTACATTGAAGAGGTGTAAAGCCATAAGAAAAGGGGAAAAATGGTAGACTGGGGGTTTTTTTCCCATCGGTTTTGTTTGCTCTACCTACCAATAATTTTTACAGTAAAATAATTTCCTCTTTTTTTAAAAAAAATAAATAAATAATGATTAAAACAATTATCTTTTAGTAGTTTAAATTATTTGTAGTATTTCAGTTTTTGTAAAGGATGAAAATAGTTTGGTTAATGCATCAGAGTAAACAGTTTATGCTGAGTTGGAGAAAGTGCATTCACACATTTATTAGAAATGTATTAAGAAAATTTTTCTAATTTATATATTTATGGCTATGATGTTGATAGAAATGCTTGTATCATATGTAAGAAAATCGGATAGAGAAATAGATAACGAATAATTAGTTTTTTTCGCGTTCCAACACCCATATAAGGAGAGCTTTAAAGTTCTTAATACTGAAAGTTATTTGAATTATTATTGTTAATTTTTTGTACATTTTTATTTTATAGCAGGAACGCCAGAGTGCTTGTAATATCAGGTGTAATCGCCGTTTGGTTAAAATGGTATATTTATATTCTGAGGTTTTACAGAACAAATGAAATAGATTGGACGACAGTACTACGTCATGTAGCACTTGTACCCCGGTTAAACTTTATTTGCTGTAAAGATTTAAGTGCGAATAAATATGAAACTCTGATTTGGACAGGCCTTCATATTTAAACTCGTGAAATTAAGAAAAAGAAAGCAAAACCTCCAAAACATTTTAACATAATGAATTTCATTGTATGGATTTAGGTATTTTTTTTCAGAACTATATTTAAATTATTGTTCTGCGCCATAGCACCTCATATCTTTCGGGCGTGGTTTTGGCGTGTAAACAGTCACGTGGTTTATGTTACGGCCAATCGGTGAACGCAGAGCACGCGCCTTCGCCTAGAATCGGAAGTCTTCGTTGAGGACACGTGCTTTTATCCGGCAAAGGTAGCTTGGGTGATTTGGTATCGAGTGAAGATTTGCAGTAGTGACGAATAGCATCTTTCCGTGATTGAAAATTATAGGCACGCACGCGCTGTGGCATGGACCGAAAGAATCAAAGTAAGGACGCCATGAAGGGTACGTCTCGTCGTCGTCGAAATACACCCTTGACAAGGTGTGTACCAATTTTTCGAAGTTTTTACTTTATTTTACAGCTGTTATTTCCTATCTTTTTCGCTAAGCATTAATTTAGAAACTGAATTGTATAATTTGCTCGAAGATATGAAAGATGCAGAGTTCGATGAAATTGAGTTTTGTGTGCTGCTTTTTTTTTTCTCTCATGCTATACTGATAATTGTTTTAATATTAGGTTATTTTGAAATGCAGTAAGAGATTACGTGTAATAGATGATCTTATCGTTCATGCGATGTTTAATTTTTGTAGTGTACGAATCCAGTTGTGAAATGCGGCCATATTTGTTTGGACCAAATTCTGTATGATCGATAGTGATCTGCGAAAGTGGGTTTGAGGTAGCACTCGCACATTATTCCACATCTTTTTTTCATTCGTGTAATGCAGATATTTTGCACAATTATTCCAAGTAAATTTACTGTCTGTCTGTTGGAATCTGTTATCGGTTATCCTTTATCGATACTGCTGTGGGTAATGAGACAGCAGCAATTCGAGATATAACCATCTTATTGTGCTTTTAGTGAGATTTTTAGGATTCCATGTAAGTGCTCAGTATATTATTTTCAATATTAAATGGTTTGGAGTATACCTTATAGCGCATAGTTCTTAATTCGTAGTAATTGTTTCCCTAAATTTTTACCTATGGCATACATGAGAATTTGTGGTCCAAGTTACACTTCAAACCTGGCATAATTTAATCCAGCAATCTTTTGTTCTATGCCTCATTTTAATTTTACCATAACTGCTGTCTTAAGTGATTTACTTCAAAGGGTCTTGAAGTTGAACCACCATCAATTAAAAAATGACACTAGCCCAATGGCATTTGGATCAATCAATTCCCTTGTGCTTGCATATTTTTCTCTACATTAATCTTTGTTGAAAATGGTCAAAGATCAGTATCGTTAGTGGCGTAGCCCCTTATAGTGGCAATTTATTCATCATACTATTTTTTATCAGTGTTTAGGGAAACTGTGTAGTATTGAAAAAACATAAGGGGGCTGGTGCAGATAATATTACTACAGATATCTTAAAGATAGTCGGATGTGACATTGTACCTTATCTTGAAATATTATTTAAATTGAGTCTGGATATTTGCTGCTTACCACAAGACTGGAAAAGTGCGATAGTAGTACCGGTACATAAAGGAGGGGTGAGAAATAGAGTCGAAAATTACAGGCCAATCAGTTTGACTTCAGTGGTAGGTAAATTAATGGAAAGATTGATATGCAACCACATCAGAAATGTGGTTTTCAAGTAGGCAACATGGGTTCAGGCAAGGATATTCATGCGAATCTCAGTTGGTGGGATATATTGGATAAAGGAAACAAAGAAACTGCCGCGAGGCACTGAAAATAAGATAGGATAGGGAAAATAAACAGTTACCCGTCACTTACCACAGATGAAGGCAGGAGGGCGAGACACGTAAAAACACAAAAAAACAAAAGAATTACACAATATTTCGACTTTTTAGTCTTCCTCATGTAGGAGGCGAGACATATGGCAGGGGGAAAGATGTGGTCACATCCGAGCCTGCCACATGAATCAAGATATTGCAGTAGGTATGAAAAGTAGTTCATGGAAGGGAAAAGATGACCATGACCACAAGCTGGCACTCGATTTCAGGCACAAGGGTGTGGGAAGATTTTCTTTTTTAGGTAAGGGTATCAGGGATTGGAATGAGTTACCAAGCGGAATGATGAATAACCTACCGAAAACGTTAAAAGAATTTTAAGTTAAAATTTGTAGAGGTCAAATGTAGGTGAGTGTAGGATAGGGGGAAGTTGGGTGTGTAGGGAAATTGCCACCGGAGCGTGTGCTCCATTGCAATTAAATTAAATTGTAGGCTAGTCACATTGGTGATTGCAAATGAATAGAGGTAGCTGTAAAATAAGAATGGCGAAAGAAGGACTTGTGGTATTGGCTTCAAATTTACCACATACGTTCCGGTGGTCATAACTTTTAAGAAAAAGTGTATATGGCAGCGAAATCACACTTACCTTAGACTTGAAGCAACATGAAAGTTACGAATTAACGCTACAGAAAATCGCCATATCACTTCATATTGTCGCGCCAAAGATAATATGCGCTCTCTGGAGGAAAGACTGTAGAATCACTAGCAACTACGATAAATACATTTTGAATATACTGCTATGGTGTTATGACGATTGTAATGCAGCGTCCAAATTTTACCATGTACTCAATGTGGTCCAGGTTGCATTTCCATTGACTTCAGCTTGAAAAGAACCATGGACAGCTTGAATTCGTTAGCGTGTAGGCTTTAATGCAGCCTGGACCACAGTGAAACAACCAACGGACACGATATTGCGAACACCAAATTTCCATGTCTTGTATCCGTACTACTATGGCCCAGGCAGCATTACAACATAGACTCGAACGACTGTTGATGAAATTATATTTTACAAATATGCGTTTAGTCGTAATGCAGCCTGGACCATAGTGAAACATAAACACACGATATTGAGGATTTCCAATTATCATATAGTATTTATTATTATTACTGTGGTCCTAAAGGTTGTTGACGATGTCATATTTTATAAACGTTATATATTTTCACATGCACAATTGTAATAACAATTTCAGCCACACGAGCAAATTCTGAAAAACGGAATTACATATAAATCAGTTGATGTCTGATTAATAGTATCAAGAAAAGCTTCTACGACCTTTTGTTATTAAATCGAGTGCGTTTCAAAGGCAATTTTATTACTCAGTAAGTAAACTTATTGTAATACGTGGATTCATACATAACTTACACATCCAATAAGCTACTGATGGCCGCACATCGCGACCAATCGCAAGCGGCCATTTGCCACGAATTGTACTGCTCACCACTAAATAGTGCCAAAAGAAATTGATTCTGCTGCTTTTGTTTATGAATGGTTCACGCAAAAGAAAAAAGTATATTTCTCGGCGTGATGCCTGCTTTTTATTGATAGCAAATAAAATCACAATTCACATGGAAATATTATTGCGTCTGCCCTATTACACACTGCACTGAAACATATTTATATTGTGTCAGAAAAATTCATCAGAGATTTCACAGTTGTTGTGATGATGTAAAGCCAGAGTTTTTGCAATAACATCATCTTTGGCGTGCCAATATGTAGTGCAATGGCAGTTTTTCTGAAGTGTTAATTCGTAACTTTTATGTTGCTTCGCGTCTAAGGTAAGAGTGATTTCACTTCCATGTACACTTTTTCTTAAAAATGTATGACCACAGGAATGTATGTGGTAAATTTGAAGCGAATACCACAAGTCCTTCTTTCTCCATTCTTATTTTACAGATACCTGAATAGATTTTGTTGATTTGATGTTTAATCTTGGGTGAAGGCTATCTAAAATGGAACTGGAGCTGTAGGAATTAAGTTTGTGACGTGTTAATAGAAGTGACAGAAGTAGACCATATAGTTGATTTTGTATTTATTATCAGGGCAAAATAAATGTTTTGCATTGTTTGGGGAATCTGGGATTACTGAAGATTGCGAATCTGCTACACCAACATTACTACGCCCGAGAAATTTGTCATATTACTGAAGTACACAGTCACAAGACATAGAAATAATTTTTAAATTATAGTGGTATTGTGCTGGTCCAACCTAATTACTGCTTGAAAATATGTCTTCCCATATTTGTGGAGAAAGACCTGGGTATTTAGTAAAATGTTGCTCATGCCATTTGCTGCTACAGTGAACGGATCCTCCATTATTTGAGCCACTTGAGAAGGAATTGTCAGGTTAATTCTAGATCGTGATACCGCTAACACTACTTTCCTTCACTTGGACAAGTGACTATGTAATCACATCTGCCAATGTTGTTTGTGACATCACTGTTGCCGGGTATGACGCATTCGCTGCGTAGGCAGCTACAAGTGTTTATAACAGCAAATGAACGGAAAATAGGTTTTTTTCTCTTCTGATGGGGCCAAATGAACTAGAATATTTATATAAATTTATATTATTATAATTTAAAAAATTCAGGCAATATCAAGATGGGGATACTGCTGCTGCCTCGTGTAGTAAACACACAGATTACTTGGTATATATGACATCATTGTGACATATGGTCCAGGCTGCTTTACAACATAAACTCAAATGATGATTGACGAAATCATATTTTATAAATATGCGTTTCGTCGTAAGGCAGCCTGGACCAAAGTGAAATGTAACCATAACACACGATATTGCAGATATCCAATTTTCAGATAATGTCTATAGCTGTTACTGTGTTGATACGTGCAGACTGAATACGTCACAATGACGTCATATGTACCACATGATCTGTGTATTTACTACGCGAGGCCTCAGCGGTATCCCCCATCTTGATATTACCCAAAAATTCTATAGTTCTGGTATTGAAATCTAAAACTAAACTGTTCCGTATATTTCTATATCTGAATACCCAAAATTATATGCATAGCTACAAGTATTTGTAAAATAATCTGAAGTTGAAGGAGCAGATTTATTTTGCCAATAAAACTTAAAACTTTATAATGAGTTCTTGACATTTCAGCTTATCTCTGATGCAAAAAGTCACAATAAATTAACGTTAGAAAATATTTTGCCACAACTTAGTGGTCTGTTTCGTTATGTTGAATCGTTGTATGCAGATACCACACTTCAATGGCTTTCATAAAAAAATTCCCCTGGACCAGGCTTCATTTCCACTTAACCGCAACCGCTGAAAGAAAACAAAACAGATAGGTCAGAAAACCTTTCAGCTCAATTCTAAATGGTACCACTAATGTTGAAAACTATTGTTAACCCTAAATAAGTATGGCTATATTACATTTGGTTTGTTCCCGCTGGAGAAAATCAGTACATTCAGTTAACATAATTTGGTTGTAATGCAGCCTGGACCAGAATGAAAACTGATGCTGTATGTTATTGTAATTGGTTTCATTGTAATAGATTACCTGCCATGCAAAATGCATTAAATTATTAATGTCATTTACAGCTCAACAGCTAATCTGACAACATGTCTGCTATTCGCCCTTCAATGCTTTTCTTTAAAATTCGCTTGCTTGCTGATAACTCTTCTCTGCCTTGGTCTCATTTTGTTCATTTCCACTTTGGTAAGGAGTTAGGACATTTTTCTTTTCACTTACATCCTGCCCAAAGCTCTACAACCAGCAATTCATGTTTGTCTGTGAATACAGATGAATTGCAACAGTCATCACTAACCAGTATAAAACTCATCCACTAGTTCCTCCTCTATCTCTATGGTTTACTGTATAACCTTCAAATTCTTTGTATTAACAATTTGTTGTTGATGTATCTCCAATAAGCTACCAAAATCATTGGTACTCCTACAATTCACTGATTAAATCCTGAGTTCTGCTTTTTTTCTGTATCTTCTCATTTTTCTTTATTCATCGGCTTTTTTTTTTTTTTTTTTATTTAACCAACACTATTGTTTTCTATAAAATTTACATTGTTTGCACTGATACAATCCTGAATAAATTTTTCTGTTACAGTTGTGTTATCGATTACTTTTGTTATTGCTGGCAGTCTACATTTTCAATTTTGTCTTTTAAAGTTACGGCATGCATACCAGTTATAACAGGTGTTGAGCTTTACACTTTGTGGGTGTTAATATTATATTCTGGCACCACTCGTGTAACGGTTCTATGCGAAATGGAAGATATTTATTATATTAATAACTAAGATTATTTTCTGGCACCAGTTGTAATTAAAGAAGGGGTTTATAAGTCCGTGCACTCCACTGGTGGTCAATATTATTGTTTCGGAGTGGTTATTAGAATTGATCTTTAGGCTATTGTCAGAATTAAACAGATTATCTGTGGGCACCTATATGTTGTCAGGTTAAAGATATTTGACACTAGGATGACCCGATTATAGGCAGAGGTCCTTAGCTGCTTTAATAGTGATATTTATAATAGTTCTTACCTTGCCGATATCTCACAAACTCTCCCACACAATTACCTGAAATTATCCGGGTCATTAACCTAATGACTAAATGATTTAGATGGCACAATAAATAGGTTTAACACATACTTTAATTATAAAAACCTGACCATACATTTATCCGAAATCACCAAGTTAAACTGGAAGGAAATGCCACACACCCTTGGTTACAGGCATACCAACTTGACCTTGCTGACTGAATAGTTTCTTTGTACGAATATAATGGAAACATGGCTTTACTCAATTTATACATGACTAACTGAATGGTTAAATAACGATCCCGAACATAACCCGACATTGCCAAATAGATTCTCACGAGGCGTTACAACATTATTAGAAGGAACGACAAACATAACTTAAACAGACTGACAAAATTACTTAACATATATTACACAACCGAATAATAACTAACAAGAGACTAGGCTGTGTGGCAAGCATAGCTCGTGTGCTGCCAAGGCAAGATGCTCTTACCTTTACGTCATTGCAGTGGCAAATAGACTGATACTATGCTATGCTGGTGTACTTACAATATTCACTGAATAAAATACCAAAACTCCTAACTTAATCCCTAATTAACAGACCGCCTGGAAGATTGTGTCCGCCTTAATGTTTGTTAGTTCTTGAACTAATGTAACTTTTCCCTTCATTTTGAGGTATATGATAAACATAGTAAAACCCTATCTCCCAGCTGAACCAACCGGAACAGTATACATGTGAGATTTTTACGCTGTTGGCAATGCTGTTTCCAGCTCCATGTTAACATGCCTTACAGCTGTATTTAACATAGACTAATCATGGTGCTGGAACACTTACACAAAATCCACATTTGTATGCCCATTCGAAGCACCTAAGGTTACTTTCTACACTAAAACATTTATCCTTAGCCAGGCTATTTGCTGCTTCATCAATTATAATGACTTCTCTTTTGTAAAGTCCTCATAGAAGAGTGATAATCTATTCTCTACATTACTTGATCTGTTAAAATTGTTAAGTATTTAAAAGTTGTTAGTTATGATTTTTATAATAGTTTTTTTTTTTTTAATTTTATTGGCATTCGATTTGAGACCATACAGCCATTCTACATTTTTACAAAGCTTCTTACACCCCTTTGCGTAACTTATCTATTTCCTTATCTATATTATGTTAACTTATTACAATCTTGTTGAATGAATATGCTATTTACAATATTCAAATTTCAAGTGCCTTCTTGAGTACCGTAATCTAAAAAGCGTTGCTAGACAATATATCAACTAGACTTAGTAATCGTCGGTTCTGTATATCCATTATTTTCTATTGATTAGTCTAAATCACCGTATTTCTTTGACAAATCATCTGTAGAGGGTTGATCTATCTGGTGTTTGCCTCAGTCGGTAGATTGGTGAGGATACTGTTAATTTTGCCAAGCTAGTTGTTGTGCTTGCGCGGAAGTGGGGTTGTGCTGTGGTTTGGGCTTTAGGTTTGAAGTATAGTCATTTCTTGTTTTAACTTCCAAGCTTGGTTAGAATTCTATCCCTCCATCTTTTAAGTATCTGGCGAGAATGCTAAGCATTACTTTGTTGTTGCTGGAAAGTAGGAGGGTTACGTTTGTCGGAAGGGGGAAGCTGTTCTTGGCAAGATCTTTCATCATTTGGTCCTGGAGTTGGTGGTATTTATTGCATGAAAAAATTGTGATTGATGTCTCCTATTGCCTGGTTTGAGCAGTCACAGTATGGGGAATCTCTCAACCCTATTCGGTGTAGGTGGCTGGGGAAGTTACCGTGGTTAAATCGGGCTCTCGATATCGTAGTGATTAATCGTCTGCTACTGTTCCAGTTGTAAAACCAAGGTTTTGGAGATATGATCAGTTGAATGGTTGCATAATATGAGGCTTTGATTTTTGAGGAGATCGTCCATTCCTCTTGCCATTTTTCCTTGGCTCTTACTTTGACGTTATGTGTTATATCCGAGATCGGGAGTTGCATGTTGATTACCTCTCCCTCATGGATAGCTTGTTTTGCCAGGGCGTCCACTTGTTCGTTATGCTCGATGTCGCTGTGATATGGGATCCACATCAGAGTTGTCGTAATGCCAAGTTCCCAGTTCCGTTTCAGTTGTTGTAGAATTTCCAATACAATAGTTTGCGTATGGCTATTCCACGTAGTATTTTGTAAGCTCTTTAGTACGCTGAGGTAGTCCGTCAGGATGACGACTTTGTCCATGTTGGTACTTTGGCTATATCTGATGGCTTCCAGCAGGGCTTTTGCTTCAGCTGTATAGATGGATGCCTCTTTGGGTAGCGAAAATTGAGTCGATTTACCTGTGTTGGGACAGAAATATGCCACTCCTACTCTATTATTTCCAGTGGTTTTCGATCCGTCTGTGAATATTTTAAGAGTGCTGTTGTCTGGTTTCGATAGGAATCTGGATATCTTGTGGATCAAATTTCCGGATTTGACATCCTCCCAGAGGATTGTGTGGGTTCTTTCTAGACAAAGCTCGAAAGGTTCTTGAAATATTGGGAGCATATTATACGAGGATAGTTTGTGTTTGTATTTTAGCCAGAATTTATAGGCGTTTAACAGGGGAAGACGGGCTCGACTTTTCGCTCTATTTGCTATGGTTGATAACCTCTTGAGACATTCATGAATGGGGTGGTTATTGAGTGATAATCTTTCCATTAAAAAATTTTCAGTTAGGTATGCTCGTCGAATGTGGAGCGGAGGTTCCCCTGATTCTACTAGTAATGCGTTTGTGGGAGTGGACCGAACGGCTCCTAAGCAGGCTCTTAGGCAGCGTGATTGTAGCCTCTCTAGTTTGTTCAGCGCATCTTTTCTAGCGTTTTGATAAAACATGCTGCCGTAGTCGATTAGTGGTTGATCAGAGATCGATATATCAGGAGTAGGCTTTGAGGGTGAGCGCCCCGCCAGATGCCAGATACCATTTTTATTATGTTGAGGCGGGAGCTGGCTTTTGTTATCAGTTGATCTATGTGTTGGGCCCAGTTGAGGCGATGGTCCAGTATCATCCTGAGGAATCGGCTTTGTCTTTTCAGAGCTAGACTATATATATGGCCCTAACTGTAGGTTGCTGGAGTTGTAGAGGATTTTCCTTTTGGAGAAGTATACCACTGATGACTTTTCGTTGGATAGGTCTAGTCCGTTGTTATGTAGCCAAATGGAAAGGGCTGTCATAGCTTCGCTCAAAAGTTTAGTCAATTGATTAGTTTCAGTTAAATAAACAGGTCTAAGTAATGAGGAACGAGGCTTTGTGCAGGATGCATTTTATTGTACAGTGCAATCAGTTAACTGGTGGCTCAAGGCCACTGATCTGTAGCTACTCCACTACCATTACCCCTACATATGAAGGGGACTCGTCTAAATGGACACAGCATTCAAGTCGGAGAGATATGAAGGGAAGAGGGGCTGAGGTAAGGAGTGGGGCAAGGGAAACAAAACCATGAGCTGCCAGTAGAGGCTAAACAAGGTTTAAGCGGTTGGCTTTTAAGTGAAACTATCGTAGACATCTGATGTCTGAGATATCAAATCTAGACGGGTCTACTGGAGTTCACGATTCACTGAAGATCACGATTCCACTGTGACAACATTCACTTATGTCATAATACTGCTGTAGTCCATCGCAAGACTCATTATTTTTTAATTAGTAATTCTGTTGGAATACAGCCTGCACCATTATTTTCAAGCAGAAACTTGTTTGTAATTCATCCTGGACCAGCATGACACCATTAAATGTGCTTTGTAAAGTATTTCTAATGGTGTCTTTGACTACGCCAGTATTATGGAGTCAATTCTTAGTGGAATTGTAATTTGCAGTTTATTTATTTAGCTTATGGCCATTGCACAAAAATAAAACAATTTAAGATTAAATTACAATTAAAATTCAAAATTAACATGGTGTAGCCAATCTAAAGCTTCATTTGATATATTAATAAAATCTATCGGTGATACCCTGAAGGCTTGAAGTGGGCAGTCAAATGTCACGTGACGGATGGTTTGCGTTTCCTCACCACAATCGCATCTCGGTGTAATTTGCAGTAATCCCCTAGATAGTTTCTATTGGATATAGAATAGAGTGATTAGCATGCACTTTATGTAAAAGTACACCCCCCCCCCCCAGGAGCTTACGGACTAAGAACCTTTATTTTACACTAGTGATCGCCCAGCGATCGAAATTCGACCGTAATTCATTAAGTTGTTTTGTTTCTTTCATGAAAGAGTAATAATCTAGTAATTCTCTGCCTTACCTATAAAATTAAAACGATACACTCCACGCGTGACTGTATGCTAAATTTTAGCTTCTAATCTAACCATAGCAAATGATGAAATGTATTTATCGATGGTTCATTTAGGCCGGAAAACTGCTTTAGCTTTATGAAACATGCGCATTTAAATGTATCTATCAAAATAATTTCGTCATTTTGTGTGTTCGCTATTTAAATTTGATCTATTATCATTTTGAATTTCACGCAAATAAGTATTCTTTATTTCTTGTCTCTTCTCTCTCTCTCTAATGAAATTACTGAAATTAAAAAATCAAAAGACACTTAACCAAAGTTTAACATTTTAAATAATCAAATGACCATATAATATCTGGCAGAATCGCTATATTCCTTTTCAAAGTATTCCTTTCGTAACTTCAAACATTAATCTCTACTTTATCCGAGTCTTTCGTTTTACCAAAGACCACAGAGTGTCTCAATGCGGGGAATTCACGTAAGAACGTTGGCTCCGATCCTATTTCACGCGCACACACACGTTCGCAAATTAATTTTTTATTTTAATAATCTATTTGTAACATGTATTAACTATGCTTATTATATTTTTGGGTGGGGTGGGACATTCTCCACCAGTGAAAACCTGTTACTGACCTGTTGAAATTTGGATTAACTGTTTCCTTATAGTGCCCTCTTCACGTTTAGCACTCTCCTTTTCCAGAAAAGTCGCCACGAATTAAGTTAAAAATGCCGAAATATGGGATGCTCCGCAACCGCGAAATGTTAGCAGCACTGTAAAAATGACACAAAAATTATCGGTTTAGGGGTCATATCAACCTAAACAGGTTCGTTTTGTCATAGTGATCATGGTTAGCTTGAAATTCGACCTGGACCAAGAGTAAAAAGTTTACAGGCAAAAAGCTTCATCCGGAGCAAAGCAATTAATTTTTTTTAACTGCTTTACGTCTCTTAACAGCGAGGTCTTTAGAGACGGGAAAGGATGGGGGGCAAGGAATGGGAAGGAATTCGGCCATGGCCTTTTGAAAGAAGCATCCCGGCATTTGCCTGGAGTGATTTGGGAAACCATGGAAAACCCAAATTTAGATGCCCGGACGGGGATTCGAACTGCCGTCCTCCCGAATGCGAGGCGAGAACGCTAACCGTTACACCGCCACGCTTGGTGAAAACAATTAAGTCACAAATATGTGCCACAATTTTTCATGTTTGGGATTGTAATTAAATAAATACAGGAAAAAACTGCAATATTAGATTTTTCTTATGATTTAGGGATGAAACTATATATGTGTACCAAATTACTTGTTTCTAGGATTACTGGAAGTACAGTGGAATTTTGATGTCTGAGTGTAGTGGCCGAAATAAAATTTTTAATTTCAATTACTTCCAAAGTAAGAAATGGAAAGTAGGAAATTTTAACAAATTAGTTAAACTTTGTAAGCTCACTCTACAATGAAAATCTGAGCTATATAAAGTTATTAAGGTGAAAAGAGATTTCATGTTAGGGGTAGGTAAGGGATAGATATATAGAAATTTACGAGTTTCAGACTTTTCTCATAATACGTGGGTAAAATGTGCGTGCCAAATTTCAGCTTTCTACGGGAAGTACCTTAGAGTTTGGATGATCGTCAGTCAGTGATTGACAAAATCACTGAGCTTTGCATCCGAATAACATCAGAACTTAGAACAGTAAGGAAATAAAATTTAGTATGTTTGCTAATATTGCTGATATCTATTCCATGACAGAAATTTGAGATAGCATGAATACGACCGAAGAAATTGAGATTCAAAAATGGCCCGAATCGCTTCGAGAAAAGGATAGGCAGTGCCACCATTGACTTGGCGAGTGGACTGCCATGCACCCAAATTTTAATGCCTATTGTACTACTTTACATCCAGTCTGTTTCAATTATTTTAATTACTTAGCTATTTTAAAGACTCAAAAAATTGTTTTTTCCCTATGATTCTGTATAATTTGTTAAGATTCCTTAAATTTTTGTAGAAAACCTACCAGGTTGTCAGATGCAGGACATCTGTTACATTCTCTCTTTAGTTGTACAGGTAAGTGATTTTGTGGATATCATCATTCCACCTGTCTGTAAAGCTGACCTTTCCTCCCTGTTCTGCTAGATCTACACAACTTGACAATGGTTTGAATCGGGGTATAGCAAGGTAGCTGCCCTGTTAGAGCAGTGGTGTATGATTGACAGCATGTCTCATTTTTACTAGGTTGTATTCTGCATTAGGACAGAATTGGGCTTTAGTGATCTGTCCATTATTATGAATGACTGTTAATATAGACGTGGCTAATGACTGGAAACTACTCAAGTTGGTGACGAAGCAATATAGGTAGTTCTACATCTTCATGTTTCATTTTATTTCAACAATATTGGGAATACCAACATAATTTTTATGCCTGTTGTACTGTTTTACAACTAACCTGGTTAGTATATTTCTTGTTTTATTTTATTATTTTAACTGCCTTCATGGTAATGCCCTGGTCTCACATTTTGAAGGATGTGGATTTGAATCCCTGTCCAGTTATCTAGGGTTTTCAAAATCACTTCAGGCCAGCGCTGGGTTAAAAGCCACGCCCAAATTCATTCATTTGTTTGTGTTTGCTTCATAAGATTTTCTGCTGTCCCTTCTGACTACTTTCCGCATTGCCAGTAACGGTGCAGGACCTTAAACTTGGGCTGCCCTGGCAGAATTATTTGCCCCACCTGGGCAAAGTGGTTAGATCCTGCAGATACAAAACAGAAAAATCTTTGATTAATATAAGCTGCTTATTCAAATTTTCTTTGAAACACTTCATTGCTAGTGTAAATACTGGTACTCATTAACCTTAGGTAATAGTGATTAAATTGTATATTTCACCTGTAACACCTGTAATTTTTATAGTTTTGGCACATGAAAGCTACATAGAACTAGATTGTAGAATGATAATCCCTGTATCATTTAATTGACTGTCACAATGGTGAAAACACTTTCAAAAGTCTAATACTCTGCTTTAATTATCCTTCTTTCCACAGTCAGGCATCTGATTTTCCATTGGCTCGACGCAGCCGCTCTCCCCCACTTCGCGAGAGTAAGGTGCGTTCATTCTCACCTCCACCAACCAAGAGGAAGATGAGCCCACAACCTAAGAGAGAGCGCATGCCACGGGAGATGGAAAGAGACCGCCCAGGCAGGGCTCCACCTAGAAAACGTTCCAGGTATGTGAAGTGCTGTTTGAACTTTTTCAATACTTTCCAGATTTCCAATTTTTTTTTAAGTTTCATAATTTACCTTCTACTTTGTATTAGTACTTAACTATGTGCCAGTTAATTGTTGATAATTTTTTTCTCTTGTGCTAGTGCTTTAAAATTTTATCATGAATGTTGAATGGTTATGGAGATTTTTGCTTATTGTTTTAGATCTAAGACACCTCCAGCAAGCACTTCACATACAATTGTGGCTCGCATGGTGTCTCCCTACTCCAGTGAAGTTTCCCCGGCACGTTATCAGCCCCCTCCAGACCCGTATTCTGTAGTAGAAGCTGTGGGTGCAGAACGCATGTCCAGAGGTGTTGGTGATAGGTAGGTAGCTGATATCTGATCAGTATTATTGAAGTGTAGCTTTCTTTAATGACTGAAATTGGAAGGAGAAATATCATTTATCTTGATGTGGAAGATAACCAGTGAAATTGGCTTATAATGAATATTCTTCTATCTAATTCACACTTGATGTTTATGGTGATCGCTGGTAGATCCTGACAGGCTGAGCAGTTAGGAACTGATCAGTATGTTCCCGAAACATGTGGATTAGGGTTGGTCCTGCAAAGCAGTCCTTATTTTGTGATCATTACAGGCAATGTTGTTGCAAATGGCTGCTATATATTAACATAATGCAGTGAGATTGGACTGTTGTGTGCAGATTTTTGTAATATTTACAAGGATATGTGAGCAAGATTAATATCTGCTTGTCAGGCAGTCTGACATGATCTTTATACTATTAACTGATCATTGATGGTTGAGGTGTGTATGTAACTACAAAGTATGGAAATGATGCGGGCAAACGTGTCAGTATGGACATCTTGAAGGCTAACTTGACAAACCAGATTCAACTCCATATTCTCACTCAGCAGGAGCCACCTGTAGCTATCTCTGTGATCGCAGTGGCAGTTGCTGCAGGTGAAACAATCAACATCCTACTGATATTATGATGATGCTATGATTCTGTCATGAGACTGAGCATGTAAGAGTTTTACCAGGATCTCCACACTCTGTTCCTGGAGGATTAGGATGAGCTAACCCTTATGTGGTCATAGTGTCATCTTACTGTATTTCTAATGCTTAGTAACTATAGGTTGATGATGAATGCTTTAATTTCCCTTCTCTTAGTATTCTGTCGCTGCTCAACTTTGCAAGTTTACCTGTATTTGATTCGGAGCTAAGAAATACTTGTTCCCTCATTGAAAAACACTCGCATATCACTACAGGTATGAGGGTCAGAAATATTTGGGTTATTGTACAAGATGTACCATATTTGTAACATGCATAATACTTGCTTTGTATTTCTTTTATTCACGACTAGATGTACCTGTGACTTCGTCCAGACGGAATTTGAGGTTTGTGATGTTAGTTTGCAGGAGATTGGGGAAATGTTGGCTAGGTAGTAAAAAGCTAAGGAACAGCTGTTTTTCCCCTTGCTCTTGTATATATTAAACATGTTTGTGCTAATTTGTTTCTACACCCCTTGAAATTATCGTTAATTTTGAATTCATATGGTATAAAGCTATATCAGTGTATAAAATAGTTGTTAATAGGTGTTAAAATAGTTGTTGTTTGGTTGATCCCTACACACAGATACAGAAGTTAAAAATTGGCCATGTCAAGGATGAATTGTAGTACTAATCGCAATAAAAAGTATTCTACATTAATGAAATCAACTTCCACTAAATGCAGCTTCGATAACATCCATTCACGTTATTCAACTCCTTCTACCCCTACTACGAGGGTTGCTATTTATATTTCTGGCCTAATAATTAAAAAAAACAAATATTTATGATCGAAATTGGTTTTATTGTTTCTCAAGATATGCTCTGTGAAGATCAACACACTTTTGCATGCGATTGAACCAATTTTTGAAGCACTTTTTCCACTCCGATGGAGGCAACTCCAGAACATGTCTTGAATGCATCAACCACTTCTTCGGGTGTCTAAAATCGTTGACCACGTAATTTCTTTTTGATGTGCGGGAATATAAAGAAGTCATTGGGTGCCAAATCATGGCTGTATGGTGGATGACCCATCAATTCGATGTTTTGACTGATCAAAAATTCCTTTGTTTGAGCCGATGTGTGACAGCTCGCATTGTCATGTCGAAGAATTATTCGCCTATTCTTTGACTTTTTCCAAATTTCTCCGAAGACTACTGGTGAAGAAATAGTCGTGTACCATTCAGAGTTGGCCATCCTACATTGCTCTAATGTAGGGTTACCAGAATTTTTTCTCCGAATCCGGGGACGCTTCAGAACTTTTTCACCAAAATCCGGGGACGCTTTCAGCATTTTTCCTAATGACGCGTTTCACTTTTTAAGTTATAGGATTAAAGGTGGGGTTAACTTAAAAGAATCATATGTATCATTGTTATATATTTTGTATTCTAAATGATATGGTACCTGATTTTACCTCCAACTTGTTGTCATTGGTATTTCTCAGAAGAATGAATCTTCTTGAGAAGATCTTGTTTGGATCCAAGCTTGACTGAAAATTCTTGGCACGTCATGGAAAAATTTGTTGTAGTTAACATAGCTTGAACTGTTTCTGTACTCATTTTGGATCTCTGTGATGTCCACATCATGTTCATTGAGGAAAAAACTCTCTCTACAGATGCGTTACTCCCAGGAAGACACAAAGACAGTTCTACTAACTTGCGAAACTGTACATATGGGACTATTTTGTCAGAAAAATGTTAAAAAACTTCACTCTATCTTGAGCAAACATCAACACTGGATTCATTCCATCTATCTCCTTTATCTTTTGATATAAATTCCTTTAAAGAAGTAATTTCATTGAAAAGACTGTCCTCATCTAAATCAACTCCACTCACTTTTGACAAGAAGTAATTAATTGTTGCCTCGAAGTTAACTCTTTCAGGAACAGATCTGAGCAGCATACATTTCAAGTGGCATAAATCTTGACAATGAACATCTCAGGCATGCAGATATTGTATGGCATTATCGTGGAAGTCATATGACGTGTTGAGGAATTCTATAGTGGAACATGACCCATCTTCTTCTAGAGATAACAAGAGCTTCTTCACTGATGAAGGAGTAAACTTTTCTTCTTTCCTTGAAGTAAGCTTCTTCACTAAATTACTCAGTATCGTGGAAGACTCAATTGCTGTGATATCATTGCCTTCTGCCTGTATTATTGCAACATGAAAAAGGGGCAGAGTTGAGTTGGCAAAATTCATCCACAAGAAGGTGCAGGGATCATCAAACCACTTCTTAAGCATTACTGGGTATTTATCTTCAGACAGGAAGAACGATTTGAGAGCAGGATAGATTTCACATATTCTTCTGATAGCTGGTAGAAGAGAAAGCCACCTAATTTCACTGTAGCCTAGTATTTCTTTGTATTCTAGTCCAACGTAGTCACAAAATTCCTTTAGTCTTGTAACTCTTACTGTGAATATGTGAAAGAAACCAAATATCTTCACAATAAGTCCCTCAATATCAAGAGGAATTGAATCAATTGCAGAATGTGCACTATTGTGGATCATGTGAGCTACACATCCAAGACCAATAACTTTTCTTTCTAAAGTTGCTTCAATTTTATGGAAAACATTATTTACCCCTCTCCTTTTAAGCCCTCCAAAATTTGTGTTTGTATTGTCTCCGGAAATGGCAACAATTTTATTTTGTATGCAAGAGTTTTTAATAGACTGAAGTCAGGTCTCAGATAGAATATCGGAAGTCTCCCCAGCAATTTCAACAAAATCGATCATCTTATTTTGTATTGTAACAGTCTTTCCTTCACTGATATGAACATACCTTACTATACACTTTTACATGTCCATGGTTAGAAGCATCAAACAGCACGCTCACAAATGAGGCTCGTTGTAATTGTTCTAATGTTTCTGCAATTGCCCATGGAGTTATCACAAATTTTATTATAGACTCAACTTTTGTTCTAGAACACGAGAACTTGGGTTCGTTGAATTTCTTTATTAATCCCGATGTGCAATCCATTGATTTGAAACTTTGGTAATGCCGCACAATATGAAAAGCAAATGTTCCTTCTTCAAGTGCAATGTCCATATCATTTTTATCTGGCATGATCATCTTGAAAAACTGAGACACTTTCGTGTTGTTACTGACGCGAAGAACGGCATTTTTGTGTCGTTTAGTATCCACAAGCTCTGTAATGGAGGTTCTTCCACCACTGCTAACCGTGAATGATATTTCACATAACGAACAAAACGCGGTGCTCTCATATTTTCCTCGCCTAATAAATGGAAAAGCCCTCAGCATTCCATTACTAACCACACATTTTCTTTTCTTAGATTAAGACATCGTTAAAACACTAAAAACACAGGAACAAAACAAATTGTGCGAACTTAGGCTTCACCTCAACAACAAGCAAAGTTTACAACGCCGGAAAATTTAGTGTCGCCAGCTATAGCAATTAGCATATAGCTTGGCTCCAAAACAGGTGCTAAAACTGCCAAAATACCCATAGAGAAATTTATCACTTATGGAGCGAACACCAATAAAATAGAGCTTAATACAAAGAGGTAACGCGAAAATTAAAACCTTTTGGCACTACTGAATGAAATGTAACAATAGCTAGTTGTTGCGCAAAAGTGTATATTGTCAGTACTGTATTGAACTATCTACCAGTTGCAAAGAGGATCACAGACTGACTTGTTGTAAACAGCAAGAAGATATAAGATTTTCCAAAGATGTTGTGTCCAAAGGCACGTACAAGGAAAGAAGTGCGCTTTCTATTTCTTTCTTTAAACGAATGAATTAGCAAATCAGGGCTTTTAAAAAACTCTCGCTTGATTAAAAAAAATTCTGGGGACAACAGCAAAAATCCGTGGACATTGCGGGGACGAAATCTGTCCGGGGACAGAAAGCTAAATACGGGGACTGTCCCCGTGAAACGGGGACGTCTGGTAACCCTACTCTAACGCCACTGTCACCACGTGACCGGTAATGCCAAAGAAACAGGCAACCATTTGCTTCGATGTGCTTCTTCTGCGAACAACTTTTGTCGAATTTGGCTCATTTTGGAAGACCCATACAGTTGATTGCTGTTTTGTTTCAGGCTTGTATGAATAGATCCATGATTCATCAGTCACCTGTCTAGATGTTATACACAGCCTTTGATGCACCTTGAACGTATTTTTTAACATTTCCTTGCACCAATCGACACGAGCTTTGCGAGGTTAATGCTTCCTCTTGCCGTTTAATATGGCCCGTTATGAATTCTGGATTTAAACCAAAAAATTACGAATGATAGCCGCCTCGCTGCTGTTAAGTACAAACCATTATCTTGATAAATTTTATTCATTGCTCATTAAATAATTCTTCTCATTTTTCCAACATTGATTATTTATTTTACATTCAGTATTGAAATTCTCACAAGCTTAACAAATCTTAATTCAACAACTTTCAAGTCAAACTTCTACTACTAAAACATCCATGACAACCACCAGTCCACGAAAAAACAAAACTATGATGCAGTCAGCGATATTCATTGTATAACTCTTGGCATTACATGTTTGCCAACTTAAACATCCCACCATAGTATTTTTTACTATCACTTACACAAGTTAACTAATTCTATGGTTGTTACCTCACAGCTTCCTTTTGAGCGTTTGTCGGATTATGCGAGATCCAATGCAAACAAATCATTTTTTACAGCCAAATGATCATGCAATATTTTATTGATGCTTGTCATACTAATGCCTAAAGATTCCTCAATCTCATGGTCCAGTATGTCACATGACGATCTTGCTTTATCAGTTCACGCACAGCATTGATGTTTTCTGGCACAACAACCGATTTTGGACGATCCTGACAGAATTTGTCCTGAAGCGAACTTCGGCCATGATTGAATTCGTTATACCAGTTTTTTTACGGTGCTATATGATGGTGCTTTATCGCTGTATAAAGAATTAAGTTCATCGATGTACTCTTGTCTTGATAATCCACGTCGAAAGTTGTGAAAAATAATCACATGAAAATGTTCACGAGTTAATTCCATTTTTCGCTCGAGATGAATTTTTTAAGTTACTCTAAACAACAAATTGCGTTCAAATGACACATTGGTATGAATAAGGCTATGTTCAACAATGTCAATGTTTCCAATGGAAACGTCAGATGGCACCAGGCACCACTTATTGTTGCCAAGGCCAGAAATATAAATATCAACCCTCCTACTCCCACCCTATTCTCTATGGCAAAGCAAGTACCTTGTCTCACCATTTGAGCATCACTTCCGACAAGTTCAGTGTCAAAAATTTATAAGTCTGTTGCATAGTTGATTCTGTGACTAGAGTTTTAATTGGTGATATCTCGAGCATTTAAGCATCTTGTAATTTGTTATTGATCCCAACTGTTAATACATCTGCAGTTAATTTCAGACAGCAGTGTGATTGTTGTTATTGTCGCTAAGAGCTACAAATTAAGGACATTCTTCTTAATGCAGGAACTAAGCCTTGTGTATTTGCAATAATTGTCAGACTTGATTCTTTGGAGGATACAGTTTCAATTTCCTGTCTGTCCATCCAGATTTTGGATTTCCAGTTTCCCTACATCATTCCAGTTGAATGCCAGGATGTTCCTTGGAAATACCATGGCTGAATTACTTCCAGTTCCTTGACACTCATCCACTCCCAGATTTAATGACCTTCAAGGCAACAATCCGTAAACCCTGAAAAAAATTAATGCAAAACCTCCTTTAATCATAGTGATTTGTTTTAAAAATGTACTCCAGTCATGTCACGAGCAGAAATTTCATGTTAAGAGAACTAGGTTTGTCACTAAAATAAACATTCTCTCCTGGACTCCTTTTTTTAACAACACTATTTTTATTTATCAAAAAGGAGTAAGCATTCACAGTACAGATGGTTCTGTAACATTTATGTAGTGGATATTAACAGTAATCTTTACTTTTGATTAGTGTTGCAAATTGAAAATAAACATTTATTTTTTTCAGATTTTTGAAAAAAAAACATGAAAAAAACCTAGCACCATGTTTTTTTTTCCAGAAAACAATTTATTTGATAAATTATAGTTTTATTTACATTTTACATGTGTGTTTTAAATCTTACTAAATCATATAATGTGGATAAAGGAAACAAAGAAACTGCCGCGAGGCACTGAAAATAAGATAGGATAGGGAAAATAAACAGATACCCGTCACTTACCACAGATGAAGGCAGCAGGGCGAGACACGTAAAAACACAGAAACACACGAATTGCACAATATTTCGACCTTAGTCTTACTCATGTAGGAGGCGAGACATATGGCAGGGGGAAAGATGTGGTCACATCCCAACCCGCCTTACATAATGATTCATAAATGTATCTATATAAGTAACATAATTGTATTCATCCTCTTGGTCAGTACCACATTTACTAGTATCAGTAATACCAACACTAGTGCGGTCGGAGTCGGAATTTTCTGTTTCTTCTTCTGTCTCCTCTAGATCCATAACTTCAGAAATAGTTAAATTTTCTTTTACTGGTTGTATTGTACATAAAAGATTTTGAGATTGCAAAGTACGCACTGTGCATAAAGACTGTGCCGATAGTTCCATATTATGGTCTTTTAAGTTTGAATTTAAACCTATTATCATACAAAATAGGAGCTTTATTTCTTTTCAATCTTTGATTTATGCCAACGGTTGCAAGGAAATGATTCATAATAACTGACAATTTAATGACTCAGTATCACTCTATGCTGCGAGTTTAACAAGTATACGAATATAAGGAAATCACAATAAGTAATAAAAAGAGGCAAAGAACCGTTGATAAATTTAAAATTCCTAATTTTTTGAAAAGATCCGTAGGTCTACAGATAAATTTGTAGGGCTGGCAGCACTAGTTCAAATAGTGAGTATCAATCCAAACAACGGGGATTCCTTCTCGTGCAACCTAGCCTATTCAGGAAATCCCCGTTCGTAAAAGGATACTTCAGTCAATGTTGCCAATATTTTTGTAATTTTTTTTTTTCCTACTGAACCAGAAAAATATAGTAGATTTAAAAATTAAGATAAGTACTTAGTATATACTCTAAAACAGTCTTATTAAACTATATGCCTTAAAAATATGAAATTTAGTTGTCATGAAAAAAAACTGTCCCAGAAAAAAAAAACTTTTTTTCATGTTTTTTTTTTCCAAGTATGAAAAAAACCGTTTTTTTACAACACTACTTTTGATGAAACGTGACTGGTTTGAATAAATTGGCCTTTCTCTTTATAAAACGAACTAAACTGTACGAAGATAATGGATGTATAGTTACTGGCAAATTGTATTTTGCTGTTATGTGGGGTTTGTTAGTACCGTAAGATCAATTTTAATTAGATGACCCATGTGAAAATTTCACAAAAAATTAATAGGATGAGTAGCCATCCGGAACACAACTAATCTGAACAAAACACGCATAGTATATCCATATGTCTATGAAATGTGATAATGCAATTGTAGGTCACGCATTTTGCGAATTAATTGTTAACATTGGAATTGTATAGCAAACCATAAATGTTTCCTTAACAGAATATATATATAAATAATTAGGATAGAGAAATGAGCAATCACTTACCTTTAGATGATGGGTGTGGGGCACGAACACACAGAAAAGACACAAACACAAATATTAAAGAAATTTTCGGGAAAAAAAACCTTCGTCAACAAGAGAACATTATGAGTGTTGGGTGCAGCTGGAGACGGCCTTACAGAAAGACCGCTGGTCGGGAAAATGGTGGGGAACATCGGAAAAGTAGAGGGGTAGTGAATCGGAGCTAATACCCGAGCATAGATAAATATCCAAACTAATCTCTGGTCGGTGGGAAGATCAAAATATAATTAGAACTAAATATGAAAAAATTAAAATAGTACACAAATACAAATTTAAATAAAATAAAATAATAATTTGTATGAGGTAAACATCACCTTAGGTTAGTGGTGGTTCAATATAGGTAATGGAAAAGAGATGATTAAAAAGGTTAAACATACGTAACAATAATGATAATAATGACCGGGTATTATCTCAAGTTGAGACCAGGTGGTTGCCTTGTGCCAAGTTTGTACTGGTAGGCAAGTTCCCACCTTCTGAGTTCAGAGAAACTGCTGCTATTAGGGAGAACTCTGATAGCACGGACTGTGAAACGAGTTGAAATTATTCAAGTCGTGCGTTATGGCATGGGCAGCAACTGGATGCTTAGGATTCTGTGTGAACACTGTCTGTCGGTGGCCATTCATTCTTATGGAGAGTGGATTCGTGGTCAAACCTATATATGAAGCCAGGCAGTGGTTGCATGTTAACTGGTAAATTACTATTTACAAAAAAAGGGACGGCGAAATGAACCACCACTTACCTTAGATGATGGTATCATGGGGTGAACACATAAATAAACACAGGAAAAACAATGAATATTTCGAGACCTGGCTCTTTGTCAACAGGAGAAAATGAAAGAGGGAGGCTGGTGTGGGAGACAGTTTCACAGAATGACCGTTAGTCAGGAACATGGTGGGGGTAAATTCAAACAGAGGTGGACAGTGAATTGGAACTAGTACCTGAGAATGCAAAATGTTATAAAAATTGCGGAAATTTTTTTTCAGATGTTCATAACACAAATCTGAGAAAGTAAAAGTAAATAAGTAAACAAAATATAATGGTAATAATAATAAAATAATCTATTTTGTTAAACTTCACCTCTGTTATGTGGTGGTTCAATATTCTGTAGACAGTGGGCATGGAGGCAAGTAGAGGGAAGGAAAAGTACTAATTGGGTATTATCTCAGTTTAAGACCAGGAGGTTGCCTTGTGCCTAGTTTGTATTGGTAGGCAAGTTCCCACCTACTGAGTTCAGGGGAGCTGCTATTGTTTTGGAAGACTCTGATAGTGCGGACCGTGATACAAGAATTGAAATTATTAGTGTCATGAAAGATGGCATGGAGAGCTGGATGTTTTGGATTCAAAGTGAAAACTGTCTGAGGGGGCATCCACAAATTACGTGAGGTGAAATAGGGGGGGGTCTACGGAAATCTCGCGTGAGATTTTGCGAAAAATTTGGGGACAGTAGAGCCAAAAAAAAGGGTCTACAATTTGCGCCAAAGTAGATTTTAGGAGGGTATTTAGTCAAAAAAGTTAGGGTGGGACCTAAAAAAAGGGGGGATCTACAAAAGCTTCCAGGGCGATTTCTAGGGGGGTTCTCACGGACCAGATCTCACCAGAAGGGGGGGGGGGGGGGTCCAGAAATCCGGAAAAAACCCTCACGTAATTTGTGGGTGACCCTGACGGTCGCCATTCATTCTAATGGCTGACGGATTGGTAGTCAAACCTATGTAGGAAGCCAGGCAGTGTTTGCAGATTAGCTGGTATATTACGTGGGATGTTTAAAAGGTGGCATGTCCTTTGATAGGAAAGTTATCACCAGTGATAGGGTTGGTGAAAGTGGTGGAGGCATGGTGAATGTCGCACATCTTACAGTAGGGTCTATTACATGGGAAAGATCCATGGGGCTGTTTGATGGGACAAGAAAGACTGTTTTTGTGGACTAGTAGCTGGCTGACGTTGGGAGGCCTGCTGAAACAAGTTCTGGGAGGGCCAGGGAGGATTTTGGAAGAATGCATCTCATTTCTGGGCAGATTAGTAGGAAATCATAACCCTGCCGAAGGATTTTATTGACGGATTCAAGGCCAGGGAAGTATTGTGTAACCAGGACTGGACTATGGTTGGTCTCGGGGTTTGGAGCAGTCAGTAGGTAGAGCAGGTGGCTCGTGAAAGTTGTTTGTGAACCAAAGCTGGGGGATAATTGCGGGATACCAATGCTTGTGAGATGTTGTTTGAATATTCTATAAGGGATTTCTGCTTGGAGCATATACGACTGCCTTGAATGCCAAGACTATAGGGGAGGGAACGTTTGGTATGAAATGGATGGCAGCTGTCAAAATGGAGCTGCTGCTGGGTTTTGGTGTGGAGTGAGGTGCTGAGGTGGCCATTGGAAACGGACAGGTCCACATTCAAGAATGTGGCCTGGGTGTGGGAGTAGGTCCATGTGAAATTCAGCGAGTTATTAAAGGTATTTAGATTATACAGAAAATTTAGAAGATTGTTTTCTCCATGTGTCCAGGTCATAAAAATGTAATTTATGAACCTCAGCCACAGGATGGGTTTGAGGGGGACATTCTTCGAAAACATCTGTTCGAGGCGGCTCATGAAGAGATTAGCATTAGAGGGGGCCATGCGAGTGCCCATGGCAATGCCACGGGTTTGGTGGTAGATATTGCCTTCAAAGGAGAAGTCGTCGTTGTTCAGTATCAGTTCAGCAAAGTTGATAAGGAAAGATATACCAGGGCGGCTGGCTGTTGGGTGGGCGTTTATCCCGAAAATGTGGAATGTGTGTGTACAGTTATGTGACATCAATGGTTACCAATATGGCGTTGGAAGGAAGTGGTGTGGGTATGGTGGAAAGACGGAAAAGTGTTATGTGTCCTTGATTTGGGAGGGGAGCTGAGATACTATAGGTTGTAGATGCTGGTCCACCAAAGCAGAGATTCGTTCAGTAGGAGATCCATAAGCTGCAACATAGGGGCGTCCTGGATTGCCAGGCTTATGGATTTTGGGAAGGAAGTAAACGGTAGGCGTACGTGGATTTTGAGGATCGACTGTGGGGTGAGGCCTTGGAGGGGCCCATTGAATGGTGCATATTCCTGTATTTTGTTTGGTGACATGTGGTGTAGGATCTTCAGCAAGGCGGCAGTAAGTGTTGGCATCAGATAACTGACGAAGGGCTTCAGCCACATAGTCATTGCGATTCATAACTACTGTGGTTGAGCCCTTGTCGGCGGGTAGAATGATAAGATCTGGGTTAGTCAAAAGTTGTTTCCTGGCACTGGTTTCAGCTGGGCTTAGATTGCTGGTATTCGTCAAGGACTTCAGAAAACTAGAAGCCAAACTGGTGGATAAGAATTCCCTTTTTGCAACGTTTTGCATTGCTCAGGTACTAGCTCCAATTCAATGTCCCCTTCTTCCTGTCCTCTGTTTGAATTACCCCCACCATGTTCCTGACAGTGGTCATTCTGTGAAATTGTATTCTGCACCATCACCCCTCCTTGATTTTCTCCTGTTGATGAAGGGCCAAGTCCCGAAATATTCATTGTTTTTCCTGTTTCGTGCTTATTTATGTGTTCACCCCATGACACCATCATCTAAGATCCCTTTTTTCTTTGTAAATCCATACGTTAATTAACTCCTATTATATCCTGCTAAATATATATATATATACTGTGAAGTAATAGTCTTTTCAATCTGTCTCTCACTGCTGTGGCTTCTAACAGTTTTTCGTCGTGTCAAATTATGTCATTGTAGCCTATTCTTAAAACTATTATAGAAAAAGAAAAATCTGAAGATAGTGTTGCCATTCTTAAATCGTACATACGAGAGAAAAAGGGGGAAAACAATTTAAGAAAATATATCGATCATTTATTAAATTTTGAAGTGAATATTAGCGATGAGAACTAATGAAAAAAATCAATGTTTTTAATGTGGTGTTGATTAGTTTTCTTGTTGTTACACCACCCATGCCAAACATTAGTCTATATTTACTACGGAAGAATGTATTCACAATACACAATTGCATGATGTTTTTACCAAGAGAAGTTTTGGAACATGAATTCATTAGGAGTGTTCGTTTATCAGTGCTTATTAATTTAATCAATTAATAAGACTTGGATGTTTCATTAGTCTCTTTGCGAAAAAAATCTTATGGCTCTGCTGTCAAATATTTTTCATGTACAATTTATAAATTAATTTATTCATTATTTTTGTGTTGAATTTTTAGGAAGGATTTAAAATTCTTATTTTTTGAGCTGAAGTGAATAAGGCAAATGTGCAGGAAACCACTATATACACAATTTTGTGTGGAAGTTCAGCATAGAAACTACATTATAAAGCTATGTTAGGGCAAACTGTGGATTGCACGATTCAACTGTTAATAACTTGCTGTGGAATTAAGCCAGAAGTCTGAAACGAAACATTAGGAGATCCATTGCAGTGATCTTATTAAGAAGCAAAAAAATATATATTTTTCTTATTAATGATCTGTTTCATTAACAGTGTTTTGTAACTGTCAATAGGATAAACATTTAATAAATGGTCTTCTGGCTAGTGCTGTCTTAAAGATTTAATGAACTAAATTTTTGCAGGATATTGTCAAGAATATAATTTCTATTCGAATGAAAGAATCGAGCTTGCAAAATTGCCTTTATTGGAGAGCAGTGGTAGATTTTTTTAAAAATTAAATGTAGTTGAGTTTTGCAGACTATTACAAACATATTTATAAATGGCAGTTACTATGTTTTAAAGTGCTTGAATAAAAGTGCAATTTTTTAAATATCAGAATTATTTGCTGCAAAATTCTGGATCAGTCGGACAGAAGACTAACTACATAAGACCTATACAAATTGAAAGAAAACAAAATGATAGGAATTCTGTTATCCGTACACTATACTACATTCTTGACAGGACCAGATGGAATTCCAATAATTTTACTCAACGAATGCTAAGAACAACTCGCAGCAACTGTCCAAAATCTATGTTGTCGGGATGATTACCATACAACTGGAAAGAAGCCACTGTAACACCAATTTTTTATATAATGGGAGCAGGCTGGATCGAGAGAACTACAGGCCAATTAGGCTTGCAAGCACGGTGGGGAAGATGGTTGAAGGAGTCGTGGTTATGAGACTGGAGAGGTTCAGCGTTCTATAATAGCTGGATCGCAAGAGATCCACAATAACAAATTTGTTCCACTGTGTGATGCATGAATGACAAAGCTTAATGTTGGAAATTCAGTTGATATTTTTATTTCGCCAATGCTTTTAATAGAATATCTGTGGGGCAATTTATATTTAAAAATACTGCTAAAGAGTAGGTAAAGCTTTTTCCAGACCTACGGATGTTAAAAAGTGGAGTTATGTAAGGATGGTTTTATTTTTTATTCTGTATGCCAGTGATATTGCAGAAGGATTTGCTTGGAATGTATAACCTACACAAAACAATTTGAATAATAGGCATAACGAAGGCTCATTCATACTCTTGGTATCACAATATTACACATCAGGAAGAATAAATCGTGGTTTTGTTGGTACAGACTGAATTGCCAAATAGCCTCAGTATTGTAAAAGCATTGGGCTCAAGTGTAATTAACATGTATATATATAACAGAAAAACAAACATCACCCTCTACCAACTCAAAAGGATCTCTCATCTTTCACACTAGGAACATTTAAATCCTACATAATACCAATAATGGAATAGTGTAACATCTGGAATTCTTACTCCAAACTGAACAACTGGTGCATTGGACTACTAAACTGCCAAGAGGACTGTGGAAGGATTCTTAGGAAAGGTTCAAAGACTGGATATAATACTTCCGGAACAAAGGAGAAAGTAAAAATTCAATCAAACTTCTAGATCCATGATGGATACTGCTAACTTCAAAACATTTGTTCTGCAATCCATAAATGTCTACTAGAGATAATGTAATACTAAAATTAGGAAAGAACTTTATCAAAGAGACCAAAAATTGTATTTCTTAGGAAATAGAAAAATGAATGTATGGAATCAATTTATTCAGTCGATGATAAATTCTAAATATGTAAACATGTTCAAACATAACTGTTACTGCAATACACAGAGATGAAATGTACAAATGTGTTTATACAGAAAAAAATCAAATTGACTGCTGCATGGAGTATAAACAATATAATAATTGTAAGGAACTTACTAGTTGCACTGACCAGACAAGGTTTAGTATCATCAAATTGAAGTCTGGATTAATTCCCCCCCCCCAAAAAAAAAAAAGAAAATCTGCATGTTTGCTATAACATGTTATTTGTAAAGAAGTGTACATTATTTTGTTTTTTTGTCTTGTAATATGAATCGTCTGTAGGTGTTATTTTTTGAAAAATTTGGTCAAGATCAAGCTTTTTAAAATGATTAATTGCAAACCTTTATGGTTATCTTCCCATCTGGATATTCAGGGAGAAGTGATATTGGAGGAAGACTGAAAATTTTCAAGAGAAGAAAAGCTTTAAAGTATTTCAATTGGATTGATAACTTCTCATGGACGTCTTAGTGGTAGCTTTGATTCTTTGTGAAAGAGGAAACTAAATAATCAAATGCATCTGGCCACCTCTTCTCAATTGCATATTTAAATATATACAGCACTAAGTGAAAAAAAATATTGTGCAACAAATTTCCTCATTTAAGCACTGAAGAAGAATACAAATTTAAAGTAATATTTATTCAAGAAAATGTTTCACGACGTCTTGTTTTCAAATTTTCCTCTGTTAATACAGATGAAGAGACTTTTGAACAGTAAGGCTTAGACACTTATTAGTAATCTGAAAAGCCAAGAAGGAAACTGTTAACATTTTGCGGTGGAATTTAAACCTTCTCAACCCAAGAATGTTGACTACAGTTGTAGTTTACAACAACCAGGTGTTATCAAGGAGATATACAGACTAAGTTTGATGGTTGGCCATGTCTTCAGTAGTAAATAAAATCCAAAGGAGTGCATTATTTTCTGCATCCAGCAGCAATATGGAAGACATGAAGTATGTTTAACATGACATGGTACCCGTGACAAAGTAATTGCATTGTAAGTTTTCTGTATATGGAGTAACACTTTCTGTAGATTCAAAGAAAGCTTGCAACATTTCACAGCAGCTCATCTGGTTTGCTTTCAGTGAGCTGGGAATATTTCCCATTGCAGGTATAGTTTGACATGAAAAAATAAAAAGCATTTCAAGCTGAGATGTATTAATATACAGTGGAACATTTATCCCAAAAGTTTGGTATCTACTTGACCTATTTGAGAAGAGTGAAATGAACAGGTGGCTAGATACTTTTGATTGATTATTTTCTATAAGTGTGGATAGTATTTGGAAGAACCAAATTTCATCTCGAAATATTGCCGTATGTTGACAGCAGTTTCACCGAGCACTTTGCAATGAACATTCCATGTTTTACAATCATCATTGCCAGGAGTTGATATGGTTACCTAAACAATTGTTAGGTGGCTTTACTTTGAGACAGTTGTTGTGCCTCTAGGTTCAGGAGTGCAGGTTCTGCCAGCTATGAAGAACGTGGCCAGCGGCCGATCTTTGCAGGGCCTGATGGACCTGGTTATGACGTAAATGAGTTGAAGAAGATAGTGGTTGATATCAGGCGTGATTTGCCTGTTAACAAGATGCCTGTAGAACGCAACATTATCAACCCAGAGGATGTGGTATTAGTTCGGCGACCTGGTACGTGATTGTTCTTGAACAGAGTATAAATTATTTGAGCATTTACTTGTATTTAATATCTGCTGTTAACTCCACACTTTTTTATGAATATTACTTTTGAAAAAGTGTTTTTTTCCAAGCAATTGGCATTTTGGGCTTTAAATACAGGGTACTGTATCTTAAAGTGTGGATTTACCAGCATAAGTTGATGCAAATTTGAAGTACAATACTGAATGGCTCAATTATTTCCTTATGAATCTCTTCTTTTAAGTTGGAGCATTGTACTGTAAAGTATAATCCACTCAGTATTGTATCGATATAATTTTGTTTTTAACAAATGGGGAAGAATTTGAAATTCATGAAATCAGATATGGATTTTTTAGTTGCACTTCAGAAAAGACTATTTTTTTCATTTTTCATTTGTTAATGAAACTGCCTAGACTGTACAGATGTTTTCCTGTTATGAATGAGACGTCAATATACTTCCACATTTGTTTTATGCAGGGGATGTGAAGTACAATATTATAAATTCTTTCCTAATATCTTAATTTTGTGACAGATTTAACAGTTTTAGTGAAGAAATCTCACACTATTAGTTGTGCTAAGAGTAAGTTACATTGACAAAAGGATTGTTCACAAGGTTTTCTTTTGTTAGTTTTTGCTACCCACTCCAAACTATTATTCATGATTATAGATAAATTGTTTTTGAGTTTTGTTCTTCTCTTGTCTGTCTGCTAAGTTTTAAGAATTTAGACTTCATATTCCCTGCATTAGGTTTTATGCTAGAAAATACTGATCTTACGCTATAGGCCAGTTGTATTATCTAGAGCATCGTTTCTTGATTAGATTTTAAATACTTAATTCAAATATTTGTGTAGCTATTTTTAAATTTTTTGATTGGTCAAAATTGTTGAATGTAATATGAAATGTTTCTCAAATTCTTTATTGTGTAAGTGAAAGTAGTTTTTCTCTCATGAATAAGCATGAAATCAGTGTCAGAAAAGATCAGTATTTTATTGTGGTATTGTAATTTTATTTTCAGCATGTAATAATATTTTCTCTTTCCATCACAGCTTCAGAAGACTGTACTTATTGGTGGAAAGGTGACCAGTTTAACTTATTCAGCTCATATAAAAAATTAATAATGTTTGTCACCTAATTACAAAGTTCTTAAGAAAATTAGAAACAGAATACTGGAAAAAAAGTTTTCTTGGGAATGCTCTGCAAATATTTATATAAAAAACATTAGTGCCATGTACTGGAAAGAAATTTTTACAAGTATTTTTGAAAGCTATCACTTCAACTTTTTTCTTAAAGGAGTCATTATTAATAAAAACTTGTGAAATACTCAACAGGCAAATTTGATGTCTAAAACTAAAATCAGATATTGAAAAACTATTTTTAGAGTATTAACGGCATTCAGCTTTGTTAGTTGTGTAACTGCAATTAGATTTCATGAAGAGAAAGGAATTTTCAGACTTCAGCATTGACTGCTTAATTTTCTCAAAGTTAGATATTGTTGTAATTAAAATTGTTTTATCAATTTAATGCTGTTGAAACAAGAATGGAAATTAGTAAGAGCTTAATATCAGTTTCAGATGAATGTGAAGGAATAATTTTAAAAAAATCAGTTAATTGAGACAGAGAGAGAGAGAGAATTTACTGTAGTTAATAAAATTTTCACTCAAAGAAAAGAAATAATATTTTATGATAGAAAGAGCAAAGCACAGAACAGTATTTTAAAAATATTGAAGTGAATGTTGTGGAAAAGAAATAGAGATAAAGTACATTGCTCATTTAAGATTTCAGTTTTTTATATCGATTCTGAAAGAATTTAAAATGAACAGTCATGATGAAATAATTGAAAAGCCACAAGATGGTATTGAAATATTTTGAAAATGCATTGAAATTACAGACCTACCAAAAAATATTTTTTTTTCTATATCATTTCTACACAAATACAATGAAAAAGTGGTTGACAAATATTGAGAATAATGTTGACATAGCAAAGCTAACAAATTCATATAAAGAATATTTCGTTGCGTAAGAATTTTACATTCAGTTTATGAAAAATTGCATGTTAATGTCTCATTTCAAGTTTAATATGAAATAAGTTGTAATAAGTGTAATAATTTGACACTTAATTTTTTTCTAATTTAACTTGTTTACAGGAGTCTGTCAGTTGTATTTGGTCTTTGTCTGAGAAAGGCTCCTTTGTTTTTTCAGTACTGCATTCAAAAAATATTTTCTATATAGGTTGAGATTGAGTGGAAGCAGAGATTGCAGTCTGCCATTCAAGCTCCCAGTAAGCACAAGAGTGGTGAATGGCCGACGTAACAGAAGTGGTAGGTGTATTAGCAATGTTTTTAGTAATGGCCTGCGCCCATCTCAACTCCACAAACCATCTCAGCACACGCCAACTTCCCTCCATCTCGTCTATTTGTTTTATGAAGAGGTTCCATCAAACTGAGGGACAATTGTAAAAAAAAATCTTAAAAGTAATTTTTGTTCAGGATGCCTTTTTCTTTAGCTCAGTTGTTTAATTATTCTTTTTTCATAATCAGGTTGGTTTTTGATAGCTTCTGATGTTATGAGGAAAGAAGAATCGATTGATCGTCGATTGCAGTATTAATTTATCTCTTCAGCAGATACTGAAAGTATTGGATTGTGCGATATAATGCAAGATTACATCAAGACTACAAGATGTGTTTAACAATTAAAAGAGGGTTGCTCATACATACAGCGGCACCAGTGTTTGGCTATTTGATCTGAAAGTTCCATCAAAAAAAGTGTGCAGTTCACCTATTTGGATCTAGTTGATCATTATGATTGCCAATATTTAGTGCATCAGCTTCAGGGATTACAGAAATTTTCACTAAACAGCTCGGACGAATTAGTTTGCCACCTATCTTACACGACAAAAAGTTTGAGGCTACCAGATATCAGCATGGACTTGATTTATGTTCTTAAGTTGCAACTGATATTGAATTTAAAGGTTTGGCAAAGTTTTTCCAGTTATGAAGAAAACAATAATCTGAAATGTACTTAAAGAAAGTGTGAAAAAATATAACCAGCTCTGTTTTCAAGATTACAACCAGGATTGTCAACATAACAAAAGCTCCTATAAAATTAGCATAAACTCGTAGTAAAATTACTGGAATAAAAATGTGTGAAAGCTTTGATTTTAAATTTACCAAGGATTTAAGTTTGTTAGTGTATGAAGTGCACCATGAAACAAACATTCGGATTTTTGTAATGTTTAATTGAAACAAGGAAGCTGGTGTTTATGGATCTTTTCTTGGGATATTTGAGGAAAATGGCAACGACACAAGAAAGGAGAATAATTGCAAGAATTTTGTTCTGTTAAACCTGATATCATAATTATATATCCTATCATCAAAGTACGTCATAAACGTCAAGATAAACTGTTGAAGTAGGGATTAACATTTTTCTTGATATTGAGATTATATCGATGGCAGATTTTGAAGTATCCAATCATGAGTTGCAAGTATACATTTTACATCACTTTAATTTAAACTACATCTGTAAACTTACAAGAAGAAATAATATATTGATAATATAATCCAGTCATATATACATACAAAGGAATCATATCTGAGAAAAGTGATCGAATCTTGTGTGGCAGTTACAAAGACTATTAAATCAAAAAAAGTGAACCAGCTCAGTGATGGGAGAAAGTCATTTCAAAGCTTTCAGTTCCTAATCTATTGTACAAAAGCTTACTATCCTCGAGGTGTCTATCAGTCTGTTTGAAAAATGACTTAAAGCATAATAATTTAGCAGTTTTCCTTACATTTAGGATTTTAAAAATACTTTCAAGTCACTGTTACATGTAACTAAAGGCAACATAGAATGATCTCCAAATGAGGAATCTTAACAGCTATAGTTATTTTCAGTTTTAAAGGTACTGGCGGATTAGTGTATTGGCTTTGCAGACATCATTGCAGCAGAGAACTTCACCAGCAATATATACATCATGTTCAACGGTGATTGTTTATATTGGTTACCATTTAAGTGATGATGGATTTTTCCTCATTGCTGCAGACATACCCAACCCTTACACGAACGATAATGATGTGATGCCACCGCCTCAAGACACCCGTTATCGCAGGAGAGACTCTCCAACTTCCAGAAGAAAGCGGCCGGCGACTGATTGGGAACTTCCGGGCAGCATTTTCGGCCCGAGGAACAAAAGTTTGTACATATTGGCATCTTCGTTCGTTTGTAAGAGTTGGCCACAACTCTGGGTCGACGGCTGGCTTGGCCTCTGCAGTGGAAACCTTCCTCTTAGTTACGGCTCTGGTTTATCTAAAAACTGTATAAAAAATTTCTTTGTATTAAACAATCTCCAGAGAGGGGCAGGTGGCTAACTTGCAGTAGTGTCTGTGCCGCGCACCCAGATTGTAGCTGCTTAACACATCTTTGGAATTCTGAAAGGAAAAATGAGTGACTGTGATAAGGATCTATCCTTTAAATACCCTGTTTGCATGATTTTTCATTTTTTTTCTTCCATATCACATGTGTTGAGGAGATGTGGTTGAACTGGTTTTTATGAAACTTTTTTTTTTAATTGTGTTGTGACAGTCATCCAGCATTTTAAACAGACTGTATGCATCTGACAAATGAAACTGTAACCTTCAAGATTCAACTGCCATTTTATGGATACTTGTGATTCTTGATTTGAGAAAGTGGGGTAGCAACAATGAAGTGCTATTTGTGGTAGAAGAGGAACATTTCAAGGTTACTACTATGTTGAATGAACATTTAGTTAAGTGAAGGTGTGAGTTAAAATATTTACATATTATCGAAACTCGATTGAGTAGGCATGGAAATTAGTAACAGAAAAGGTACAAAGCAGAATGGAACAAATTCTGAGTTTTGGCAAGTGCTGAAGAGTATCATATTTAAATAAATCTTATATTTAAAAAAAACAATATTTTAGTCATTTTTACAGTAGAGGGAAATTGTATTTTGGCTTGAAATTATTAATGTAAATATCATTCAGGATTAACAAGGCAACAGTAACCTGTCCATGCATGACTAATAAGGATTTAATCCATAAAACATTTCAAGTTTTCATGTCCATGTGTTTTTGAACACAGTTAATAAAACTGAACTATTAAAAGCTTAAGCATTTCCATTTGTGATCAGAAACTTATATTTGGAAAGCAGTCAAATGTAATTGCTGACAATGGAACAACACTCAAAATACAGATACTAACTTCTGCAATAAAAAATGTGTACAGAAGAGCAGACTAGTTTTAATCAAAGCTAACCTGAAGTAGTCATAAAATATGTGATCTCCAGCAAATAGTCAACAATTAAATGGATGTCGCACTGAATTGTTTTTAATTACAAAACTCTGTACTCACTTAAGCATTTAAGATTAACATGGAAAAACAGTGTAGACTATGAGGATTAATGTGAACATATTTGTGAATTTTTTTATGCTTTGAGTAGCTTTGGAATTGCAGAAGCTATGCCACTGAAAAGGATGTGCAGTTATTTCAGAAATGGATAATTAAATCCAAAAGTATACTTGTATTACAAATTATTGAGAGGTGCGAAATACTGTTAGGTAGACTAATAATGATGTAGTTCAGAGTTTAGTGTTCCAGATTATTGAAATGAGTTGGCTGATGTATAATTTTTCCACAATTATTGAATTGTTTCTAAGAAATGTGTATCAGTTTTAAGAAACGTTTAGTGAAAACTGGGATCGTAGTCTGAAGCTTTGGAAACATTTTGATTCTTTTGCAACATTTAATATAATTCAAGAGAGAGAGAGAGAAAAAGGATTTTCGAAATTGTGTGCACATTTCACATTGTGGATTAATTTAAATGCTCTTTTCGGTGATACCGATGAAGAAGAAGAAGAAGAACAGCTTTAATATAATACAGCTCAGCAATATGTGTGCTGGAAGAAATATTTTCAGTATACGTGTTAAATCCTGGATTAAAAATTTTCCAGTGAAGGAAGAGAGAATATTTTAAATATAGCTTTCCTTAAAGTACAGATTTGCAGATTACAATTTGAAATTACTTGCTGAATGGCAAAATTGACAAAGATGGAAGAATTTAGTCACTTACCATTAAACAATAAATTCATTAAAAGTCAGTCTGGTATCATTTTTGCTGTGTTGAAGTTTGTTTAGTGCATTTTAAATAGTTGATTACAAATAAAGCTTAATGCGTTAAAACTTTTTATATTCTGGTGATGGACCTTCAACTTAGAACACCACAACAAACAAGAATTTGGAATTGGAGATTCAACAAAGATTTAAAAAACTCTCGCAGAAACAGTAAAGCTCATTAAATGTATGGAACTGGTTTGAGTAAGGAAAAAATGAAACAAAACCTGGATAGTAAGGATAAAGTAATACAGTCTTTACATTGGAGGAGCTAGGTAATTTTTCTTCGAAGAGGTGGGATATACTTTGATCTCAAAAAAAGAATGAAACTAAACCTGGCTAGAAAAGGATAAAGTAAAAAGAAAACTTGTAAAAGTTAATTCACCTAAATCTTTACATTGGAGCATGTCACTAAATTTTCACTGAAGAAGTGCAATATTCTTCGATTTGAAAAAGAAAATGTTTATCATTTTCAATTGGAGGAATTCTTGATTAATAGTTTCTAATATTTTAATGTTCACTTTTAGAACTGGACGTGGTTGTTAATTAAATTAACATGTGTGATGTGCCAGAACTGGCTGGCTGATTTATTGTTGGACAGCATTTACATCAAGAAATTAACTTTTTCAGATAATAATAAAGTGGTGCTTGGCAAGAAATTGAATTTGTAATGAAATCTGATCAGATATCACTTTGGGGGAAAACAATGCTTCAAAGTCATTCGCATTTTTATTATAAAAATATCATTACAATAATCTTGTCCCTTTGGCTAATTTTCCAATATAAAATTTGTTTTTAGTTAAATCAGTTGTTTCAGTAATGAAACAAAATTTTCATTACTAGTATTTAAAGGGTGCCGATTTTGAAATTAGTCTTGAATGTAAGTGAGAATATAAAATTTTCCATCTTGGGAAAATTCCAATGGACTGAGAAACGCTGGAAACTGACTTCTGTAATTGGGTACTTTGGAAATTAATAGCAAAATTTATTTCAGTAGTTGTGAGGTTTATTTTGTTCTGGATTATTCAGTTGACAAATACCACCCAGTATTTATGTTACAACTGCATTTTCAATGTCAGAACTATTTTAGTGTTTGAATGTTTTACAGATTGTCCTCTAAGAGGGATAATCCACAGGAGGACTTAGTTTAATGTCTTAAAAAGCATGAATAATTTATTTTCTAGTTTTGTGTTTGGATTTATTTTTTGAAAAATATCCTTAGAATACTCAGTTAAACAACATATTTAAATGCTGCTGCAAGTTCAAGAACACTTGGGACAAAATGAACTGACTAGCATATGTTGTAAATCAACCCTGAGCTTTAAGGTCACGGATATTTCTGAAATATATGAGCTCATGGTTGTCCATATTTTCTTTATGAGAACTTTGGGATGAATGTTGTAACTTTCAAGGCCAAGAGATTATTTTGTTAACGAGTATTGTGAAATTTCCTGGAAAGTTATTTTTATTGCCTGTGACATTAAAGCTAATTTAATTGTTCGTACTGTTAGTAAGCATCAATTCCAATATATCCATCATTCAGACATATTATTTTTTTCGTACTAGTTTGGCATTCAGCAGTGAAAGTCGATGAAAATGTGACAACTGCTGTGAAAAAACATTCATGATGTATAAGAATTAGTTTGTGTTGTGTGATACAAAAACACTGCAGAATACTTTTAATGCATTGGATGCAAGAGTTGGCAGCAAGTCAGTAAATATCAATTTAGGTGCCCTGAAATTGTGCAGATTTGGCATTCGTTGCAAGAATATATTGCTTAGTTAAGCTATAGTTTTCTCCAGTTCTGGCTGAAAACAGTTATGAAAATCATAAAATTGTTATGTTTTTGATAGTAGTGATGGACATAACATGTTCATGGCTATCATATTCATGTAAGTTGCCACTTAATTGTTATGGATTTTTGAGAGATTACAGTCAAACATTATATAGCTTGGAGCCCATAGAATATGTCAGACGTAATCAAGAGATGTGAGTCTCTTAGCAGTTGCTCATTAATATTTGATTCTTTTCTGATGAAAAGTAAAGTTGTGAATTGAGGATTCAGGCAGTTTAGAAAAAGGAATTCAAGACTACTCACTTAAGTATTCAGCTAATCAATTAAAATTATATTACATACAGATTATTAAAGCAGCCTCTAAGAATCAAGGAATCGCATATGAGATAGATATTTGCAATTTTTAATGAGAGTATGTTTTGACCATATGAGAAATTTAAAATGTGCTTGAGACAGTACTCGAATGTGAAAAATAATCTTTATGAACAGGCTTTAAAAGTGATAGGATTCTGTTTTAATAAGATGTTAATGGTTTGTTTTCTAATTCTATGCTCTGGTGTAACCATTTGAAATGGCTTTTCACACTTGAAAGTCAATATTTCTCATTTCATACACAATCGCTTAAAAAAGTCTGTTTGTTAAATTTGGACATCACGAGAGGAAAAAATACCGAATGAAGCCCACACTTTTAAAGATAAGAACAGCTGATTCATAAATTTTAAATGGCTGAACAATACAAAACTTAAATACTGATTATCTGAGGAAATTTGCCTTTCAAAATGACATATTATTCTTGCATTCATAATTAATCTAGTTCCCTGCTATGCTTCTTACAATGTTATGAAGATATTAAATGCTGTCATCGAATTAAAAGTACATTGTCTGGGACCTAATTGAATCTGAAATGATCATCCTAGCCATCTTACTGCAGAAATATATTATGGGCATGTACATACTCGTTGGAAATACCTATGGCCTAAACGCTAAGCCACTGGATCACAGCTTTGAAGAAGCTGTGCAGTAATTGGTAAGTAACCCTGTGTGGTGTCTTAAGTGTGTGGGAAGAATTGTTTTTAAAGTTAGAAATCCTTTAACAATTCCAAAGTCTTGAATAGAAGATGATACATTTTCCCATGTAAAGTTTCATCAACGTAGGCATTTGTTCTAACAACTACGTTAGTGTAACAATCTCATTACCTTCAGTTCCTTTATATTCCACTTTGCAGCATAATTACCAGACTCTTCAGATATTCCATATTTAAAGAGTTGTTTCTTACAGCTATATATAATGTAAATACTTCATTTTATCTCTCCCACTATCTTACAAGTATAAGTTTTGGTAACAACTGATGGAAGTTAATATTTTCATGCAGTGTGTAAACCTATAGTGTCTCATTACATGTGTGCTTATGGGGTTTTTGTTTTACTTATTCACAGAATTCTTTTACTAGAAGCCTGTCATCCTGCCTTGGTTGATTCATAATTAGTGGGTCTTCAGTAGCTTCCCTAAATTTTTTTTAAATTATGAAGTCTTCTGTACCAGATCAGTTAATGGTATTGCATTTATATGTATATGTAATGTAACTTCAGTTTGTGGACCAATTTTGATGCTGATAGTATTTATTGCAGCCGATAGGTACATTTGTTAGAGTAGAATTTAGTGAGAAATTTTATTCTTTGAGTATGATTCATTGTTTTAGATCTATTTCGATGTTTGAAGATAAAAAAATGACAGTTCTAACTATCGAAACATTATATACTGTTTAATTCCATATCCATATCATGTAATCTTTGATTTCTGGTGAGGGGGGGGGGGGGCACCATTGTCTGCTATGTTAGATGGGATGTGCTCAGTACATGAAACACAAATTATATTCACTACAGAGCAGTGTTACTGTTTTATCTTCAATAAAATAATATCGTAACTTATATAAAAGTTTCACCACATGCCTAAATTTCAGAGTATTACAAACAGGATTTTTAGATAAAGGAAACAAAGAAACTGCCGCGAGGCACTGAAAATAAGATAGGATAGGGAAAATAAACAGTTACCTGTCACTTACCACAGATGAAGGCAGGAGGGTGAGACACGTAAAAACACAAAAACAAACGAATTGCACAATATTTCGACTTTAGTCTGTCATGTGGGAGGCGAGACATATGGCAGGGGGAAAGATGTGGTCACATCCCAACCCGCCACATGAATATATATTAATATATATATATTAATATATGTAAATTAATAATATATATATATATATATACATATGTCTCGCCTCCCACATGACTAAGACTAAAATCGAAATAGTGAGCAATTCGTTTGTTTTTGTGTTTTTACGTGTCTCGCCCTCCTGCCTTCATCTGTGGTAAGTGACGGGTAACTGTTTATTTTTCCTATCCTATCTTATAAACAGGGTTTTTATTACTATATACTAGCTAACCACATTATTGTATGGTAAAATTACATTGATAACTTCTAATATGGAAATTTTAATAGATTGCCTGATTTTTTAGATTATTGTTGGCTCATGTTTGGGATGGTATTATTTGTAGCATGTGGCAAATCTTTAAAAGAAGTGTGGTAATTGACTCAGATCAATATAAAAATGAGCAACTTAAATAGAACCTATTGATTAGCAAATACAAATGAGGAAAAATAGTGGACATATTGCTCATCACGGCTAACTTGCCTCCTGACTGCAACTTCTTTTTTTTTTACTAGTGGGGAGGGTTTTAAACAAGAAAGTTTCAGAATTTATCAGTTTTTCCATGCCCCTTTTTATCAGTGGTGATTGACAGTTACCATCTTTCCTACTTATTTGAGCAAGTTAACGATATGTCATGGTCTAGGGTCCACGCATGACTATATTAATAATCCTGGAATGTTCAAGATCACCCAGAAATCTTAAGTCATTAAGGATTATCTAGACTGTTTACAGGACCGTTGCATAATTTTTCTTCATTTATGCTGAACTTTTATGCTTAGTGTTTGAAAATACAGTATAAACAAATATTAAGCTGGTGGCAGATGGAAATCATGGGTTCGTTTTTAATAGCGATTGGTTATGATTTTCGTGTGTGTATGTACAGGACGTTAAACATTTTAATTTTTTTAAAGAATTCTACAATTCAGTTTTTTCTTTTGATCTTTGCGCACCAGCAGCGTTAGTGTACTTAGTTCCATCTATCGTGCTGGTAGTTTGACAGTGTGTCTAGCGCACAAGACAAAAAAATTGTCTGAATTTGAGATTCGTCTAAATTGTTGGATTATTTGAGTATCCACATTATAATAACGTAAAGATCTCTTAAACTTGAAGGTAGAATCTTTTTTGATGTCAGCATTTAATTCTGTACTTTCTTTACCTGTTTTCTGATTTCAGTTATTTGCTTTAATCAAACATACATTTGAAGCATTATCTATGTTAATTATTAATTTTTAATGTGATTTTTGCTTTCATCAGTCTTGACTGGTTTGATCCAATCCCCCATCTCTTTCTTTCTTGTGCTACACTCTTTACAGCCTAGATCTTCAATTATTTGTTTCATATGTTCTAATCTTTGCCTACCTCTACAGTTCGTCCCTTCAACTGTTCCCACCACTAGCAAATCCCGCATGTCTTAAAATGTGACCAACCATCCTGTCTCTTTGTTCTGCAAGGCTTTTCCACGAAATTCTTTTTCTTATCCATCATCTCAAAAACTTCATTTCATTCATTCATTCATTACCTGTCCACTTAATTTTCAGCATCCTTGTATATCACCACATATCAAATGCTTCAGTTTTCCTTTTTTCTGTTATTCCTTTTAGTCTATGCTTTGCTACTGAAAGTGCCGTTCTTAACACAGTACTCATTACGATCGAATAGTTATTCATTACTTTTGGTACAATTGAGCGCTAGCATGAAACAATGTGTCAAATCTTACTGTTGTACGGGATGACTTATTGCTATCTTACAATTTTGTTACTCATTACTTTTGACACAATCGAGCACTAGTATGTAGCATCACATGGAATCATGCCACATACGGGGTACAGGATGACTTCATTCGTACTTTGTAAGGTTTAAGTTAATTTTTCACTTAATAAAGTAAGTTTTGGTAAAATTTGCACTGTAAAATAAAATAAAAGTTAGAATATTGCATTTTAGAATAAATACATTTCATAAAAGTTTGAATTTAATAAAACCTCACTAAGGTATTATCAATAAAAATGAATAACCATCTCAAATTATGTATCCAAATTTTTTATTTACAAATTATGCTCTAAAATAATATTAATTGTATCAAAATATGTATGCAAAACGTGTTTGTACTTGCACATTTTCCTTTGTTACAAAACTAATGCAAATCATAATTCCCAGAAATAAGCGATGCACAATGTTCAAATGTTCATTCTCTCATTCAGATTCATTTAGTTGCTGGGTAAACCGTTCGTTCATGCACGATGTGTTTTTTTTTTTGTTTTTGTTTATTGAATAAAACTGATATCTATGCGACAAATACACGAGTAATGAAATGAATTTGTGAGTAACGTTTCGGAGGTTAAAGTTAGGTGATGTATTCATTACTCAGTAACAAATACATACGGTTTGCTACAGCTCTAGTCTGTTGTATTGCTAGTATGTTTTACAGTCTATAACTTGATTCCTGAATCTTTGTTTGACCATGATATATTCTACCTCTATGCTCTGGATGTTACCAGGTGTTTATCCTTCATGTGTTCTCCATGGCTGTAGTTTCCACAAAATTCTAACAACCTGCTTCCTCTCATTTTTTCTTCAGACCAAAACATCCTACAGTATTCCTCTCTTTTGTTTTATCCCACTATCGCATTCCAATTTTCATCCAGCATACATCTTTCACTGTTTGGGAATCTGAATGTTGCAGTATCTTAAAAACGGAGCTTCTTGTCTACAATGTGACCCAAGTTTTTTTACTTTTAAATCATCCAAAGAGAAAAAAAAATACTGAAGGTTTAACCTCAAACTGCCAAAGTAAAATATCATATTACATCATTTGACCTATTCTTTGCAGTTCAGCTGAGAAGTTAAGCTCCTTCACATATGTAGCAACCAATAAACTTACAGCAAGTTAATACCTGATAATGGATTGTCAGGGCAGTATTGCGGTCATTCAGTACTTTGACCTTCAAACAATATCTGCATTTCCATTGTAGTAAAAAAATAAAAATTTATTTTGTGTATGAGATCCTTTCTCTTTGGGAGTATGGTGGCTACATCATTTCTCTCAAAGGATCTCTAATAAAAATAGAAGTTTGTTCTTTTCCTTTTATGTGGCCTGTTCCTTTAGGACAGTGAATGCATTTCTATGTCCATCTGTGATATCAATTTATCATGTATGATTTATACCTTCTCCAATCTGAGGTAAAATATTATCCTGATACTTTATAATATTTTTTCCTTTATTCTCTTAACAGTAATTAGATATGGAGTCACTTATGTCCAGTGTATTCACCTATTTTACTATATTAAACTCAAAATACAGAACATTTTAAGTAAAAAATTGATCTCAGCCGAACTTCATATATGAGTGCAACCAATCTCTTTGCAATAAGTTAATTATATACGTGGTCTTGTCCATTTCATTTAGTTCATCATAATCAACTATACTACAACTTCATGTATCTCCTTTCTGCAGGTCACTGTATTCTGCTCTCATTAAGCTCAAATATATTCCAATTTCAGTTATTGCAATAATTATATATTTAATTCAATATGTCAGTGAATTCCATATGGAATATTTCTATTTTAAGACACTATAAAATGTACTCCTTGCAGTCTATTTAAACTTGGCTTACTGGTAAGTGAGCTTGTGTGTCGATTTTGCAGTATGCTATAAGATATAGATTCCCAAAAAGGGGAGGGGAGGGGAAGATTGGCACGAGGTCGCTTCACTGCCCTTGGGGAGGATAGCCAAACTCTACACTGTTGGAAGAATTGTCTCCTTTACTGCTCATTGGAGTTTAAAACCTATATTCTAACACCACTTACTTGCTGAGTTTCCTTTTTAGATGTCACTGTTAGTACTGAGAAATAGGCATTTTTTTTGGGGGGGGGGGAGAACTTTTCTTTTGTAGGAAGAGGGGATGGGGTAAGAAAAACTTTGGGGTCCTCTACTATAGATGGAATTTCTTCTCTAAATAATCTTGATCAGGCTCAAATGAAAACTGGCAACCTGTTTACCGTCATGTTTTGTCAACGTTTTTACTGAAACTCCTTTTAAAAATACCCGTCCACATTTCTATTTCTGAAACTATTGATCTGAAAGGTCTTAAAAATTTACAGGAAAACTGGTAATCTTTCTAGAATTTATAGTTTTCGCAAAATAACTGTTTCTAGAAAATTTGATATTTTGTGAGAATTTTTTCTGTGAGAAAGATATTATGTCATTTGACTGGGAATTTCATCAATCTAATATGAAAATTTTCCAAAACCTACAATTTTGGCCTTTTTTGCTCATTTACTTAATTTGAAAGACAATTTTGCAAATTGTATGATGAACTCTGAAAACGTAATTACGTAGTTTTTCTCGGCGTTGAGAATATAAATATTCTTCTCGGGTGACTAGCTGAGTTATAGGTGTGTTATAATTACACAATATTTCGGTGCTCTCAATCGTTGTCGCCATGGCGATTGTGTAATTATAACACTCTTATAACTCTGCTAGTCACCCGAGAACAATATATATAAACTCCGAAAACGTTTTTTTTTTTTTTTTTTAATGTCCTTTTTATAGTTAATTCGATTTAATACATAATCTGTCTACGGGATTCTCAGTGTGCAAGAGTAACTCACAGTTGACAGTTCTAAGTTTTTTGCCTTCTCGAGTGTTACGCTTCCTAGGTAGCAAATGTATGGCAGTCATTTAAACTGTTTTTACAGATTTTTTCCTTCAGGATCAGACTTTTTGTTGCTATTGTGTGCCAATAAAAATGCAAAATGTTAAAAGGAAAACTATCGCAAAGCTGATTAGCAGGTGATATAATTTTCATTTATCTCAACATGATATATCTAAAAATTGAAATAAATTTAACCATGTTCATACCAGTTTTTATTCCTTTTAATTGAAGCTATAAATCACTTATTTCAATAGATGAACAAGTGTTTGTTTTTTTACTTTACATATTAGTCATTTACTTTCACTCTTCACATTAAAGACTTTTCTGTAGGGTATGAAGTTTTTAGCTGAAGTACTGAAATTAGTTTTGCCTGCTTGAACTGCAATTGAATTTCATATTTTTGTGCAATGCAACAAAACTTACACATTATAGTCTATGTGTTTAATTGAATGATTTAGTAATGGTTACTTTGAAATGAAGATTAATTGGTGCACAAGGTTCCTGGTGCTTCCATGTGGTAAGTAGAAAATAACTTTACCCACATTTCATGGATATTGATAGCTTTATTGGTCTAAAGTTATACAATCAGAATACAATAATTACAAACATGTTCATTTTCTTCAACGGATATAAAATTTTTGATATTTGTTGTGACAATATTTTTCATAAAAAAAATTCTTAGGAGTGTGCATCTGTTTTGAGGGTGGAGGGGGAGGAGGAAGATCTTCACTTCCTTAAATTCATACTTGTATTGTCTTTAATATGATATTTTTAATATGTATATAGGTTTAGATATCCCATATATTGATTTGTGTAGTTCTGACATTGAAACTGACATCTGTAAGGCTTTGTGAATTAATTGCTTGTATTTTTAACACACTTATATAAAATTGGTTTTTGCAGAACATTATAGGCCTCACTTTCACAAGTTAGAAAAAGTATCTAAAAATGTGGTAATGATGTTTTTTTAATTTAATTTATTCATATTTTGAATGTATTTTATAACTATTTCAATTTGTTTTTCTGTATTCATGGATTTAATTAACAGTATTTGAAATTTAGAACAAAAACAGTTTGGTTTTAGAGTTTGAATTACATGTTTACAGAATCACAATGCCTGTACTTTATGTTTAGATTAAATCTCTAATAATTTTTCTCAATTTTGTGGTGAATTTCTTGTTTACATTCTTTGTCACTCATACATAGCAAAATTTTCTTTTTCAAATCACACTGAAAAATTGTAAGAAATTTTGTCAAGAATTTGTTATTGCAAATTTTGAATTATAGCTTGCTGGGATCCAAGGAACTTCTTGCCTCAAATAACTTAATAGCTCAATTCATTATCTTGATAAACTTCAATGCCTTGTTCTATATGATTTTTTTATTTAATTTTTTTCCCATTCACCCTGTTTGTCACAAGGTTCAGTAATGTTTTGCCATGCGTAGAAATATTATAGTATCCCAGTTTTATATGTTCAGTTTTTACATTACCACATTTTGTGTATATTTGTGTTGGCATTTAAGAAGCAGTTATCCAAATTTCTGGTTAAATTGACAGTTTCCAGTTGGGTGAATGTAGTAGTAAGTTAGAATTTTTTTTTTTGTTTGTCCTTCAGTTCGGAACCATTTGCATTGAAGTGACTGTGGCACACACAGTTGCGAGATTCAATGTAGTGGGGCTAGTTGTAAGTTACTTCGGCACCCTCGAACCTGGTTTGACGCAAGGACGTTTGTGGTGCTAGGTGAGGGTTCACGCCCGATATTTGCCCGTGAGGAAATTATGCAGGCGAGCGCAGAGCGCGCTGTTCTCCCACCTGTCGACGATCACCGTCGAATTGTGGCGATCCACGACCGCGAGCCAGCTCATTCTTCAGGTAGGTGGTCTGGGCAGGAAACAACACAGAAGATCTTGGTGTTTTCACCGAAATTTGAAAAAAAAAAAGAGATCTGACTTTATCACTAGGTGTTGGAGTTCGATGAAAATAAATCTTTCTGACTGCACATTGCCACTCTCATTGATTATGAAGACACCACATTAGTTTGAATGATGGGAGAAAATACTTCAACAAACAATTGATATGTGGATTTGACTTTGCTTGTTGGGATTTTGTTTATTTACTGGACATTGGCTTTGATTACAAACTATGACGTATTAAAAACACCTTGCTACAATGTTCGTGATTTTTATATTCATATTTTGTAGTGTTGTGTATAGAAGCCAATAGAAAATGTTATCCACCAAAGGTGTGTGAATCGTTCAGTTAAGCAGTGTACTGGTGCATGGGTTTGAAACAGTGGCCATGAAACTGTTACAATTTCTGGTATTTGGTGTTCAGACTGTTTTCAGTCGTTAATGAAAATTCATAGAAACTGTTTTTGTGTAATAGTGACTAAATAAATAATAATAATAAAAAAATTATTAAAAGAGTGAAAGTGAAATAGATTCTCTACAGTTCAAGTTAATGCTTTACTAGCTCTCATTTTGAAAGTTAATATCATGAACTGATTACAGAGCACAATATGGCGAGCGATGGTATGGCAATGTGCTGGCAGTTTGTGGAGCATAGTTTTGCAGGATGGGCAAATGCAACAGCATTGATTTAAATGTATGCTGAATAACTTCTGGGTGTTCATGAGATAGTAGTTTAGTATTTAATTTGGATTTAAAGTTTGTATTAAAGTTATATATATATTATATTTGGAGTTAGAATCAAGAAAAAAATGGATTGTGTTACATTAAGTATCAGCTGCCATTGAACCAATATGGTTTTGATTATTTAAAGTTATGTGGTAGTTATTTTCATTTGTACAGTAGTTGTGGTTGTGGGATAGGTTCACAGGTAAGGTATGAAGTTTCTCCACCATCGACAGCACCACGGTATGGTGACAACAGAGTGCGTGAGACATACTATGTTGGTGATCACCGTGAAGTGGCTGGTACATCCAGGGACTACGGCCGCACCCCTCGTGACTACGAGCGGCCCTCCACTTCTAGTTCGGGCTATGAGCATAGGGATAAGAGAGATGATCGTTATGAAAGGTACTTAATATTTTTGTGCTATAGATGAGCTGTTTTTTCACCTTACCAACTAATGACATTTGTTATTTTTCTATCCTGTTTCTTTCTTTTTTTTTCCTTTTCCTTGTGATAAGCATGTGAGTTGAATTCTAGTGAAAGAAAAGTATGCAATTACTTGTGTCCACACTTGTTCAAAATTTGGTAATCACAGGTATGTATGCCTCATGACCCAGATCCTCTGTTCATTCAACAAATCAGGAGTGTCCCCAGTTGACATGGCTTCACATGAGTCTCCTTGTGCAATACGTCACTTTCCAACAAAAAAACTTTCATTTAAGGAAGACTAATGGAACTTCATTCTTGTGTAGCAGAAGTCCTGTCGTTTTCCCTATGTCTTGTAAATTACTGCTAATAATTTACTAAAATGTGGCATCAATTATGTGATGAATATCAATTAAGTTTGATTACCGTACAAAAGTAATTACATAGTTACATACATTGTGATTTTTCATCATTAATTATTAATAATTGATGCAAACCATGTATTCATGTAATGCGAAGGAGAGAATTTGTAATATAAATTTGTATTATTATCAATATCTGTGCCCATAAAAAATTCAAAATTTAGTTTTGGCCCTTGTGTCGTGGATGACATGGTACTGTTCAGGACAAAAAAAAAAAAATTTACACCTTAAACCTTTGGCATTCATCCATCCAGTTCTGCTGAATTCTGTTATTTTGTGTGTGAGGCCCATACACATAGACGAAGATTCAAAAATTTAAGATTCCTGGGATGGGTTTTTCAGAAAGGCTATAACCAAAATCATTCCCTTTTCTTGCCCCTCCCCCCCACCCCCCAAAATTGCTTCTCACCTCTAGTGACATTGACGAGGTGTAAGGCCATTAAAAAAAAGGTTGGGCCCTATCTTTGTAGAAAATATAACTGATCTATATAAAAAGTATCCTGTAAACTAATGACACATACCGTCACATGTCATCGAAATCCATTCATTTGATTTTGCGTGAAGACAAAAACTTAAAACTGTGGTTTTGGAGTCTATATCAGGAACTTTGCTACCCATTAATATAAATATATCTTAGATCATGACTGCTGACAAGTTATCACTAAGTGCAGTGTCGTTAAGATCTGTCAATTAGTTTTCACGTGATGTGTGAGATAAACCAAAATTCCAAATTTTACAGTTTTAGCATCTGTATCATCAGTAATGTATAATTTTTTTAAAGTGATCTACAGACAGCTTTTCTATAATTTTAGGTTACTGGGCATATCCATTGTTGTGGAACACCAAAAATAGACTATCTTGACAAAATCCATTACCAGGAAATGATCAATTGTTCTACTTAAAAAACACTCTTGAAAAACACTTCATATAAGCCACACCACACTTTGAAGTTTCAATAACGCTGAAATTCACTTGATACATCAAAATTAGAATTACTTTATCAATGTGGGCGATCTGAATCAAAATAGCTTCCCCCCTCCCCCCAGAACATTAAAACCACTGTCAATCTGGAACATCCTGTATGTCATCAGTAAGTGAATTTGTGTCCTGGTACCACCTGTTTAATATTTGTTGGCTGTAAATGCGCCACAGTGGGTCAAGTAATTCAAATGTGTTGTCCCCTTGCAACCCAAACGCGCTTGGAACGGACAGTATAATGGGCATCTAAAATGAGATAGTTAAATGATGGCAATAAATATCCATGCGCTGTTGTCTATTTCGTACCATATTTTAACTGTGGCAATTGAAATAAGCGTAGAGCTATGTAGCTTGGCTTTCGAAACCTCCCCCGCGTAGCTTAGCGTAGCATTATACCCAACCCCTCCTCAGCCAAGCCATGTAGTTTATGGATGCTCCCTAAAGGCCCTTGGAGAAAAATATTCGTTGGATGTGATTGTGGTAAAGAAGAAAATCAAATATCTTCATTTGATCTTCTGGTTACCAAAAATTTGTGTTGTAACAAGATTAATATGGCGGAATGCACAAACTCAATTGCTTATTATATTTTGATAATCAAGGTTCAGCTATACTTAATAATTTGGTAAAAAGTCTCTCGTACATATGAAGATAATTTTTATAATTGCCTGGATCATATGCCCATAAATCTTACAAAATAGGCCAATGATTGAAAACATACTTTTTTGTTAATCTTTCCTCCAAATAAAGCGTGTTTTATGTTTTAACTTTCATTTTAATAAAATATAGCTAGCTGCACACAGCTGCCTTCCATTTAGAGCTCATGAATGACCCTTGAAATAGCCCCTTGGAATTACGACCAGCTGAAAATCTGAGGAGGCCCATCAGCCACAGGTGTACTGACCGTTTGCTCCCACACACGTGAGGGGGCTGACCTGTCACAGGGTAAATAATGATCCGCGTCTTTGAACATTCCACAAACGGTCAGGTGTGAGATGAGACCAGGACTGGCAGGCTTTGCCCGTTTTATCCCGCCAGTTTATGGGTGATTAATGTGAAGACTAAAAATCCCAGTGGGCCATACCTCAAGATGAACATGACACAAGAGGGAAAGAAAGTTGACTGGGAATAGGCACAAGTCCGGTGGACATAACTATAAAGGGGCAAAAGACCTGATAATTGCTGGTAATATAATTGTTTTGTATGTTTACTGAAAACTGTGATATCTTGTACAGTACAATTTTTATTGTTCTTCGTCAAGACTTTTTATTAAAAAAAAAAAAATATGCTGGTCAATTTCCACGACAGTTAAACAGCTTATTTTGTCTTGGGATATTTTGGTTCCAACGAAAGTTAGAAGTCCTAATTCAAGCAGGTATGAAATGTCACAAAATTCATTTGTGACTAAATAACTACGCCATAAATTTGTTAGTTATTTTTTGTCTAAAGTTATAATGCTTCATACATATAATTTAATGTGCAGTTTTGTAGGTGTTATCTGTGTTTGTTTTTGAAAGGCGTGGCGAAGACCTGCGTCATGAATTGGAGACACGTCGCCGTGAAGACCGGTATGAAAATGTCCGCACCTACGAGCGTGGGCGAGATTATAGAGGTGATTCTGACAGGTGGGACATTAAAAATGTTTGTAATTGTTGTGCGTTTTAATAATTTTCTGTTATTAAGTAAATTCAAAGTGCCTAATACCCAACATTTTGCCTGTTGTGTTCATATGTCCACACTGGTCATCAGAGATCATTATACAAATAACTATATTCATCATCAGTGTTCCATCCTCTGCTGTACAAGTAATTTGTTTTTCTTGATGTCGTACATTGCGACCATAAAATCTTAGGTCATAATACAGTTTGTTACAATGGCTATAATCCCAAACAATATTTGATTATCGGCAGTTTTCACAATGGTTATGTCAAAAAGTATCTTTGCACTACTTTTGCACAGTTTGAGAATCTATTTTTCAGGAGAATTACACCTTTGATCCCAACTGTAAGATAGTAATTACTTTAATTATAGAAGTGTATGCATGGCCTATATGGCTTCAAAGTTTCATTATCTAATGTTAAAGGTTTTTCCCCCACATATTTCTTATGCAAAAGGATGAATTTCCCTATCATCTTTCCCCTACCATTGAGAGCGAATAAAGTTCTAAGAGTTTCACTCTCCTCAAACTTTTGTTAGTATTACTTGAATTTTCATAATCTGACAAGTCCTGTTGTGATGTTTACATGCTATTAAGAATTTTAATGTTATTTTTGGATGTTACCATTCTTTTTAAATTGATACTGACTGGAAATGACTTAAAAAACAAAATGAACAAAAACTTCCTACAAATTTGAGTTACTTGAATATATATTATTACCTTATAACCAATTGATGAAATTTTTAATGCTGGTGGTATGGTATAATTTTGTTGTTTTTTACGGTTTCGAATTTGATCCTGTCCCACCCCACCCATCTTCTTTGCTGTTCATTTATTGCTTTTCTATATTGTCACTTATTTCAAGTAAATTCTTGATTCAACAGATTTCTAATATTTCCCTTGTGTATGAAGCCAAAGAGAAATATTTAAATGAAAATCAAAAGTTTAAAATTGGTGACATTACATTAATTATTGGAAAATTAAGTTTTTGTTAAATGGGTTTCCTTAATAAGCAAACAAACTGAAAACACTTAATTCTGTCCAAGTATTACAAATCAATCTAGCTACCATAAGTATTTTGAGAATGGATACTAAAGAGGCAACACTTAGGTTGTCACTGTCTAGTTCCATGAAGGGTTGTATTTAATTGTAGTGATCTGCGTATGCGTCTAAATGAAAGGCGTCCAGATCGTCATGATGACAGAGACCGTGAGCTACATCATCACCGGCGCGGTAGTGCTGAACGTTTTGAACGCCGTCCCATGGGACACCAGCCTTCACCTCCAGGCAGTGTTGAGCGGAGGAGAGGTGAGTAACTAGGAACTGACTGGAAATGTTTTTTAATTATTAGATGAGAGCAACTATTATGTCAGTTACATTACTGTTCCTATAGAGCAAATCATTTGGAAATGATGCACGGACAAAACTGAAAAAAAGTAAATTCAATAAATGATACTGATTTTCAAATGACAGTTTGCTTTGTGTACACAACATTGGATAGAAATTTAAGTAGTGAGAAGATAGCTAAGAGGGAAGGTGACCAGTAAAGCTATGAAATCTGATGTGTGTTGAAGAATCAAAGTGGTGGGAATAACGTATCAAGAACTAAAATCTTTAAATCAAGTAACTACCTCAAGATCTGCCAATTTCTGTGGTTATAAAGGTGGGTCAAAAAGGGCACTAGTTTTGAATCACGCAGTATATTATTTGTTGGTTGGTCACTTTGTTGTGTATCAGGTTGATAGCCATAAACATTGTGATTGATGCTTGTCTGAATTTCTCAAATTGCTGCTTCATTGTGTGTCTAATAATGGATGAGTTTGCTAATTGTTAAAAGTTTCATCAGAACAGAGAAAGTTATGCAGCAGCTGTGAGATGCCTTCACTTGATGAAGCATCGAATGAATCAACATTTTGCAGACTTATGTGAAATAGGTTCAACAGTGAATGTAAAAACTTCTGGGCATCATCGTTCTGGCCACTCTGTGTAAAATATTGAAGTGGTTTGTGCAAGTTTGGCTGTTAATTTAATGATGTCGGTGCGTTACCCTTCCCAAGAACTGAGCATAGGATTTTCTTCAGTACTGCTAATTCTCCCTATGATCTCCATTAAAACCCCCTAAAAAAGCCATATAAAACGGAACCTGAAAGAGGTCGATCATGAGAAGAGGCTACATTTTGTTGACTGGTTTCTGAGAAGACAGGACGAAAGCTTTGCGAGCAAAATCTTCTTTAGTGACGAGGCGGATTTCTCCTTAAATTTGTGTGTGAATAGACAAAACTGCCATTTGTGGGGGTCAGAAAATCCTTGCATGTCAAGAAAGGGAAACGCATCCACAGCAAGTGATGGTTTTGTGTGGCTTTTGGGTGCGTGGTATCAAGTTCATAATTTGATGCAACAAAATTGGCATCCTTTTCGCAACACCATGTATAACATGCTGCGAGTAAGTGAACATTTTTTTTTAAATTTCCTATCCTGCAACAGGCCACAAAACTATATAAATAAAATGGAACAATAGTTTAACTGTAATATCTATACATTTATTTACTGTCATTGATGGTATCAGATTTCTTGTTCAATTATGTGCCAGTAAACACATTTAAAAAATCTAAATTTAAATATGTCTTTTAATCACATTCTTAGTACTTCAATCTGTCAACAGACGGCTTAGCTGTTTTTTTTTTTTTTTTTTTTTTTTTAATTAGTAATTCTAAATCATGCCGACAAAAATAAGTCAAATAATTTAATTTTCAGTAGTGCAATTTATCAACAAAATTATATAAGAAAAATTACTACCCCACTGTCTGAATAAAATATTAACACAAAAAAATTATTTGTTTCTAGGGTGCATTAGTTTTCACACTTTTTATATTGTAGGTTATAATTTGACAATATATTTTCTTTAATCTCTGGGTTTAGAGTTACAGGTGAAGGTTATGAAAAACCTTGCATGCTATAATTTTGAATGTAAAATCATTGCACCTTGGGTTAGTTCATGCTTATAATGTGGTCTTTGAATAAAGTTTGTGTGTCGAGTAAAAAGAGTGAAGGTTGTAGTACCAGTGCCGAAAAAGAGACCATTTGGTGACTACAACAGTGGCAGCACGCAAATCCCAGTTCACAAAGAATTTTTTTGTGGGATGAAAATAACACATTCATCTGGCCGTCCTGAAATCACTTTAGGAAAATGCTTGCATTGTTCATGATTGAGCAACAAACATTCATCCACTAAAGCGTTCAGATTTACAAAACGAGTGTATGTAATATGACTTGTTTCATTAGAAAAATGTGTGAGGTCGAAATATTCTGATTAGGTTATTTCTGTGTTCGGATGAGATTGTTGTCACTTGTAATGTTACTTGCCAGTTGAATTTGCTTGTCTTATATCTTGTCAGTATTTAAATTGCACACTCATGAGAAACTAGTATCTTAGGAAGCAAAAATAATTTGCTGTGCCTTTTTTCCACACCATCTACCAGTGAAAATAATGCAATTACTGTGTTTGTTATATTGTTTAAAATTTAATTTGTAGTGGCTTCACGAGTTTAGTTTTGAACAGAGTACCGTTTTACAGGTTTGGTAGGTGATGGGTACGAACGTGGACGTCGTGGTGAACGCAGTGTGAGTCCCTCGCCTCCACATCACACAGGGCGTCATGAGCAGCCACCTCATGAGCGTTTTCACCAGGAGCACCCACCATGGGATGTGAATCCTGAATATGTGCCGAAAGGTCGTGCCTATTTTGAGGTAAGTAGTCTGAATAATGTGACTATCACATTTATATAAAAAATAGGTTACTATATTCCTGAAAGTGGCATAATTATTATTGCATTTGTATTATTTTCTTAAAACCTAATTGTAAATTGTTGTAACCAGTAAATAATATACCAACAAATAATAATTTTAGTGATGCTCTTATAAATTTCAGCTTTAGTAACTCTCATACTACATTGTACATAATGGATAAGTGACATTTAAATGTAGTCTTTGTATTGTAACAAATTCTTTCATTGAATGTTAACTGTTAAATAATTCTGATTTTGCCCGATGACTTTGTATTTACACGAACATTGAATGAAATTTTAACATTTGGTATAATGAAAGTTAATTATACTACATAATCTTTTAATTTTTTCTCTACTTTTTAATGTATAGCTAGTACGTTAAACTGAATTCAACTTGCATGGAAGGTTTTCAAAAGTCACACTTTTATGTTAATAATTCTGGGAAATGTATTAGATTAAAAACTTTGGTTGGTATCTTAAAACAGTGGAAAGTGTATTCTTGGGTGAAATAAGCTGCCAAGGTTGGGGCTGAATATATAAATTTTTGTTTTGTGTAGTGAAGAAAACTACGGGTGTAGATTATTCCCACTTACTGAGGTTTCCATACTCAGATTGAAATTAATTAGCTATTGTTGGGTAAAAAAAAAAAAAAAAAAAACTTAAAATTCAGTAAGTGTTTTTTCCCCCCCTGGATTCCACCCCCCCTCCTCAAAGTGGTAGGAAAAAATTTCACACATACATATGCTCACTAAATTAAGATCGAGGAATTTTTTTTTTATAAATCGTAAAATTATTTTCAGGAATCCAATTTTTGGCATTCACTATTGTGTATGATTATATAAAAAAAAAGACTAGCTGTGCCTGCATCTCATCCATGTGGTATTCAAGATTTGTGCTGACTAAAAAGCATAGGAGCAGCCTTGTTTTGTTTGTAGGATCTCCCTTTTTCCCTTTTGACTTTAGCTGGTATGTAAATATTTTAAACTCTTTAGTGCCCACTATTTGTTTCTACAATTCCTTTAAATTACCACTTTTATGATTGTCTGTAATACACTTCAATATTGGTACAAAGTTTCTGTGAAGAAGTAAATGTGGCTGTACTCAACCAGTGTAGGAGCCAGTTGCTATGTTTGTATGATGCAAACTAAAGGAGGACAAGGATTAACACAACAAACACAGTTTACAATATTTTGGTTAATAACCTCGCTCATGTTGGATTTGAGACGTGTCAAGGAAAAAGATGTGTATAAATCTACCACATAATTCATTTGTGTAGTTGAACTGGATGTGTACATGTAAGAGCATTAAAGTAAGCTAACCACTCTACATTTGCAGAACACAACCACCAAATGGCACACTCACACAGACTTGGCAAATATTCACCATTGACAGTAACAAATCAGATATATATTAATATTTCAAGAAAATTGGCAATCAGAAACCATTACCAAAGGTAAACTTGTGCTAAATATAATATGTGAATGTGACAAATCCAATGTTATAAATTATATTTAAACTGTGGTGGTCTTCATGTATTGTTTTCAACATGCAAACGTTACCCAAAATTGTTGTGACCACAGCGAAGTTCTTAATCTTTAAAATGATACCTCCTTTATCAATGTTGATCAAATATCAAGGGAGATAAATGGCTTGTGACACAATGCATCGTAGAGATATTGATACTTTTGCACTTCAAGGGATGAATTTCGAAAAATTCCTTTCCTAAAATATGGTGTGACCTTAATCTTTAAAATGCCTCATTTATCAATTTTGGTTAGCTATGATGGGAGGTAATGGCTTGTGGGAAAAAAAAACTTTTATATAGTTACCAGGAAATAATAGAAGCTAATTAGCGAATGGATTTACAAAAAAAGGGTGGGATAGCGAAATAAACCACCACTTACCTTAGCATATCATGGGGTGAACACATAAATAACATCATAACATCACGGTCGAAATTTTGAAAAATTTAGTTCTTAAGAAATGTGACTGAAGCAGAGACCTTAATCTTCAATGTAATAGCTCATTTATCTATTTCGGTTAGATATGAAAAGAAATAAATGGATCATGATTTAAAAAAATATACGTTATGGAAATAATGATTATTTTACTTTTAAGGGTCAATTAATAATAAAAAAAACTCCTTTCTTAAAATATGATGTGACCACAGCGAAGATCTAAAGCTGCGTATCCACTAACGCGCGGCAAACCCTCGAACACTGGCTCGCACAGCGATACCTGGCTTGGTGCCAGGTATCGCCGCGCGAGCCCATGTTCGTGGGTTTCTGTTGACAAGCGCGGCTGGCGCGCGCAGCAACGCAACCCAGCCAAAGTTGCGCAGCAAGCAATGCAGGCACAGTCAGTTTTCGCGACCATTTTTACTGAGACTTCCGCAAGTAGGAATACGAGTGGTGCTATATTCTTTCCTGCAGGCTACCATATGGCATATATTGTAGACATACACAGCACAAATCAATAAATTATACCGTGGGGATCGTTATAAGTGTCAAATAATAAATACTTCTGTATGATGCCAGAAGCGTAGCCATCTTCTTCTTTAAGTCAGAAACAGGTTAGCCAATTGCTGAACTTATTTCCTTCCATGCATCGTCCCTCAGCGTTTTGTTGCGATAATCTGCACATTTACTATTCCACAAAAAATCTTTCGAACCATAAAACTGTATTAGAAATCGACACTTTTTGTTGTTCATGGCAGTAAACTGTCACTGTGCCGCACGAGCCAACTCAAAGAAAGACACCGCCGTCCCAATTGCGCGCGTACCAATTAGTGGGGACTCTTTGCCGCGTGCCTAAAGACCGACAGAGAATGGCTCGCAGCGCGGCATGTTCGGCCGCGCCAATGTTCAAGCTGGCTCGCGTGTCAACAGTGTAACCATTATGCACGACTGCCGCGTGAGCCAATGTTCGAGGGTTTGCCACGCATAGTGAATACGCAACTTTAACCCTTTCCTACCGGCTATTGGAAAAAAAAGGGAAATTTATAATTTCAATTATATATTTGTATAAAGGTACTTGAAATTAAACACATATTTTTTTCAAATTTTTTTTGGAACTCTAAGTGCTAATTACTAAGCCGGTACTTATAAGTACCGTCAGGGACTTTGTGTATCACATGATGTACAGAAATAGCAATTGAAATCTTTTATGTTCATATTGGTAAGAAATATTTGCCTCACGATATTAAAAAAAAAATTATTTTTGCTCATTCAGGCACAAACGACATTGTAGTGCAACATTTGGAATGATGTTTTTACTGTATTTTCTTCGTTCTACATACTTCACATCTTCATCAGATGTTTACAATTTAGGGACAGTTTCCAAATCTTACATTGTATTCATAGTAATGTACCACTTGTTTTTTTTTTGGTATGTATGCTGAAAACTTAGAAAATTAATTTTTCGGCAATTTCACGCAGAAATTTAAAAATAAATGTTGTCATTGTCTGATTTAATCATACAGCAATACATCAACAGGCTTATCAATGCAGTGGACACTGGTATTGTCGAATTATATGGTGGTAAATACAGTGGTACTTATAAGTACCGTCAGGGAGAAATGGGTTAAGCTTCAAAACGGTACATCATTTATCTAGATTGGTAAGATTGACACAAACACGTTTTTAAAAAATATCGATACTTTTGCCCCTTAATGGTCAAATTCTCAAAAATTCCTTTCTTAATATATGACGGCAGCAAAGCAGAGATCTTGTACTTTAAAATAATACTTCATTTATCGATTTCAGTTAGAAATGAGGGGGAGAAATCGTGGTACAAAAAACAGCATTTTAGAAATAGACATTTTTACCCTTTAAGTAGCTATCAGGTTTCAAAAAAAAAAAAAAAAAAAAAAAAATTCTTTCGATTCACAAAAATAGTTTTTACTTTTGACAGTGTGGGAATAATGCATGATTGACAGCCACTTAAATCATATTGCACTTGAATGTAATCCAAATCTTTAACCTTAAATATCTCAAAACAGCAATTCATAAATTGATTTTAAAGATAATTTTTTCCATATGCATAGATCTTTTTCAAATTTGCAGGCCTGATTACTACAGTCCCTACCATTATTGTTCATGCAGCTTTTCACAAATGGAAAGTATGCCTATACAGTCCCTGGCCAATTTATTAGACGCACTACAGTTTTTATGCAAATTTTGATTTGTGGCTAACTAAATAAGTTTTTTATGCATAAACTCCAATAAAATTATTATGTGTAGTCTGCTTCATGACACAGGTGATATAACAAATAAATAAAACACAGTATTTGTTGAAAATATTTTATTTCAAATAATCACAACAAAATACTAAAATATTGTGAAAGTGAAAACATTAGTTTTAATATCTTGTTCAGCCACCTTTCGCAGCTCTGAGAGTCTTAATACGAAGCGGCATGCTATTGATGCAGGATTGTACAGTGTCCTGCATTTGTGGATGATACACACATGGATGATATTCTCCAAGAGCTGCGTTTTTGTCGTGATGACATCTTTTGCCATCTCCCTCTTCACGAGTTCCCATACATTTTCTATGGGGTTCATGTCGGGACTGTTACCTGGCCAGTCCAACAGAGGGATATTTTGTTCCTTCAGAAAGGTTTTTACCGACCTGGCTGTGTGACAGGGAGCGTCATCCTGCATAAAAATAAATGGTTCCCCATTCGGGAACCATTCTCTGACCTGCGGTATTAACCATTTTTGCAAGACTTCTTTGTACTGGTCTTGTCTCATTATGCCTTTAACCACATAAAGATATCCTGTACCCTTGCCACTGATGACAGACCAAATCATCACCTTTGTTGGTTGTTATACGGTCTGAATAATGCAGTCAGGGCGGAATTTTTCTCCTCTTCGACGGCGCACATGCTGACATTTGTTACTTAACATTTCAAACGTGCTTTCATCACTGAAGCATACCTGTAAAAATCAAGAAACTTAATTAATATATTATGAATAAATGTACATAGCATCTATCATATCGTAAATAATAATTTTAAAGTTAAATGACCGATCTCCAGAAGTCCACATCCTTATCACACCACTGCTTAGCCCACTTCAGACGTTTTGCTTTCATTGCGGCTGTTAACTTGGGTTTTCTAGCAGGTCGACAAGCCTTGAAATCAATATCCTTCAACTTTCTGTGAACAGTGCGTTCAGATGCATTCACATTAGCCTCTTCCAGTTGAGATTTTATCTGTTTGTTTGTTGCAAATCTGTTTTCTACACAAATTCTTTTGAGAAATCTTTTTGACCTTGGGGTGAAACTTGGCTTTCTTCCACATTTATTCTTCCTTTTGGGGCTCAATTCTTCACCTGAATCAATTTTCTTCTTTATGCGCCTCACGCTAGCGTTGGATAATTCCAACCTTCGTGAAATTTCCCAATTGGAATACATTTTTGTATTAACGAGGGCTTTGACCTCTGCTTTTTTACGTGGTGTAATATCTCCTTTTTTACCCATTTTTAAAGGTCAAAATCAGTAATATCTGGTTATTAAACAATCACTTGTGATGCCAATATTACACAAATGATAATAAGTGAACAAGGAATCAGAGCAGTTACATGCGAGAACGCCACTGAACAGGTCCGTGCCTACTGCCTGTACACTGAAAGCCACAATAAGTCAACAATCCAATGTCAAATAGCAACAATAGATATAAAATTCAACAATGAACTAAGTGCCCTAAACATCTGTTATAAATTTTATAATTAATTGCAATAGAAATGGTACTCGACACGTAATTATTACAAATGATACTAAAGATTTGCAGTGCGTCTAATAATATGGCCAGGGACTGTATGTTTAAACAAAAAAGCAAGAATTTTAATTTCTTGAATTTTTTTTATTAACAACAAATATAAAGTTAAATGTGTTATGTTATTGGTTTAACTAATTGCCTCGATATTAGTTTATAAGATTAAAAAAAGATTTCTGCAAAATTTCAAGTATTATGCTTTCTCTCATTAAAGACCTTAATGCTGACATTTTTGACTGTCAATTTAGATGGTACTTTAAAATATTGTTAAATAATATCTTTATTTGTAACTAACAATTCTATGGAGCTACGAAATTTGAATCCTCAAATTTAAATAGATTGGAGAAAATGATATTTCTATTTCCACAAATATTTGTATGTGGTAGCTGTATCTACCCCCTTAAGGGTTGGATTTAGAAAACTTCCTTACTTAAAATATGATGTGATAAAAGTGGAGACCTTAAGCTTTAAAATGATACCAAATTCATACATTTCGGTTAGTTATCAAAGGAGATAATGGCTGTGACAAAAAAAAAACCTTATAGAAATAATACATTTGATTATTCAGTTGGGATTTTATATATTATTTCACACTCGTACAGATTAAGAAATTTGTGCAATGTGAGGCAACACCATTTCAAATATAGCTTGCCTAGTAGTTATGTGAATACTATTGAAATAATACCTCTAGGACATCTACAACCAAATAATCTTACAAATGGTGGCAGGTTCAAGGGATGGTAAAATCTTTATGCAGTCATGTGTTTTAACCAGTTAAATATAACCTATATCCAATAGAGGAGATCCAAGAAGGGAGAAAAAACCGGGCTGCTCTCTGCTTTTTCCTACCATTTTTCATAGTTTACCTGTAAATTTATATAACTAATCTGATTCTCTGTGGTCGAAAAATGTTTTTGATTTTGGGGCGCGGAGGGGGTGGGGAAATAGCCGCAAATCATGTATAGCAGTAAAAAATTTTAATACGGAAAGAAACCTTATGTTCTTGAAACAGGTGGCATATCGTGTCTTGTGAGGGAGGGTAAAGAAACTGTGATCCAATTACTCATTTCCCCCCTTTTTGACATGCTATTATAAAAATTCTAAACGTTGCGCAGCAACACTTATCATACTTTTTTTTAATATAAATTATGGCTCCCTACCTCACAGTTCAATTTATAAAATTTCACAAACTAGTGAGTTATTTCACCTCTTAAATCTTTTTCTGCGGAGCATCATTACAATTAGATCTGGGCCTGCTATAAAATATTCTATAAATTTTAAAATTTGAGGGGAACATTGGGAACTTTACTTTTTAGTTTATTATGTTAGAAGTATGTTGGTTGTGTACTGCTCTTGGGCATCATATAAGAGTTGTATTACTTTTATTGACATGTTTACAGCACGACAACCGTGATGAGATGATGCGTATGCCATATCGAGGTCGAGGCATGCCCAACATGCGTGGTGGGCCAATGAGGGGTCGTGGCATGATGCGTGGTCGGCCATTTGTGCGTGGACCTTTACGTGGCTTCATGGGAGGCCGTGCCACTGGTCGGCGAGGCTCTTATGTTCCACGTAAGTTTTAGGCAGTGTGGCAGCTCAAGTTCTGCCTGATTGTATTAAAGTTCCATTAGTATTTAATCTATTCTTATTGTATTTTTCCATTCCATTTAATTGGGGATAATTCTTGATGATTCGTATCAATCGTTCCCTTTCAACCTCCACTTGTGTTTAAAGTTTATGTCTCTGATCCTAATCTGTGGAATAATGATTTTATTGGAATTAGTACATGGAGATTGTTATGGTATTGTGAGGGGTTTTAATCACTGATTATGGAACATGGTACTGAAATTTTAATTGGTTTTGTTGTTTGGGCATATCATATTGTATTTGGTATGGATTTAAAACCATAATTGTAAATTATCTGAATTTTCAGTTCCTGGTAAAGTCTTAACCGATATCAATTCTTCCTCTTATCAGTTTCTCTTTTAAAACCATAATATATTACTTCACATGTTCAATAAAAAGATTCTCTTCTAATGATTTTTTAGACATTTTTCTATTCGCCGAGTACAAATCCATTAATGCCTGTAAAGATTTTTGTTTTAATAGGATTATTTACAGATACATTTGTGGTTTTATTACTGCATATTGATCATAAACATCTTCCATTGTATTCCTCATTCATTATGTTTTTTCTTTTGAATTTGCACTTCCAGTTTTGCATATTTGCTTTTTCCTTTATTTGGTGGTTTATTGGGATTGCTTTATCTTCGTAAGATTCCTGTTGTTTAGTACTTAACCGACTATTCTTCAAGAAGAAATTATTTAACTGAAGAGTGGCCATTTAACAAGTCACCACAACATGTACCAATACCATTTTCAGTGTAGTTTGTTACAATTAATGAAGTTACTTGTTTTGGAACCCTTTTTGATTCACCATATTTGTCTGCTTCTCCTAAAAATCGATTAATTTAAAACTACGTGTTGCGAGAGAAAAGTTTGTCTATTTAACTGTTGCCTTTTATAAGGGCGGTCGTTCTGAAGTTGTTTGGTAGATGTAAAAAATTATGAAGCGAAATGAACGTTATTTACGATAGAAACACCCAACTCAATTAACTGCTCTTTTTTCTTCTTCAATTAGTATAAACTTTTATCCTTTGTACAAAAAGTTTGCCTGTGTTGATATTGAAACTGTGCTTAGAATTCCATATTCTTGAAAGTTTTGTTTCTGGATTTAAAGGTTTCCTGCCAACATGGAATTTGTGTGCATCCTTCTAAAATAGATTTTTTTTTTTCCACTTTATTTCTGCAAACTTCAGTTATTTCTTGGTATTAAAGGTTTCCAGACAGCATGGAATTTATTTCTAACCTTCAAAAGGGAATTGATTTGTTAATTTTGATTATTTCTGCGCACACGTTTGCCTCTAATAGTCGATGAAATGTATGATCCTGTTATTAACATTTTGTGCTCTTTGAAGCTATGCGAGGAATGCCTAAGCACCTTTGATAATGTTTTGAAAGATTTTTCTAATTATGGTTTTAAAGGTCAGTATAGTTAACTAAAAACTTGAAGGCATGAATCTGTAATGGTAAGCAATTTTACAGTCCAAATACTAGTATTTGTTTTTTCTTTTCCCAGTAAGTAAAGCAATCTGGGAATTAGAATACACTTTTAATTTTCAAACTCTAGTTAAGTGTGCTAAAGAAGACTCCCAGCATTGGTATGTTTTTGCAGTAATTTGGAAATTTGTCGATGCAACATAGAACAATACTGCACTTGACTTGAGGTTGAATGGGTGGTTCCTGTATTTTTGTGTTCACTAATGAAGGTCTGTATTTGCAAATCTTGTGTTTGCTGCTATGGATTTCTAGATGCATTCTTTTTGTATAATAAAACCACATGGTGTTTCCCTTTATTGAAATTAGTGATGTTTTTATTTTTTTGTTCTTCTGCCGAAAGACAATTCAATTATCACATCACTTTTATCTGTTAAGTTTGTGTCACTGGTCTTAATACCTCTTAACTTCTTCCAGGTTCTGTATAGTTACTTGTTGATAAATATATGTGATTATTATTTGGAATCACAAAAATTAATTCTGTGTCTGATACCTTGGTCAGGTGTTGATTTTGTCAGACTGGATTTTTTTATTAGCTTCCAAATAAGGCCATTATTTTCTTCTTAGTTATGGTATTTATTTTTTTCTTATGTCCAGCTTCTTAAATCAAATTTTTGTCATGCCATGGAAGTAAACGTATGATTATTTGTGTACTATGGTTTTTCAAATACAAATTCTGGTAATGTGATTTGGTCTAAAGACCTTTCATCCTCATAATGAATGTGTACCAGGGTAAGAATATTTTTGTTTGGTTTGAAATTTCTTCTATGGTGATTGACACTATGGAAAATATTTTTTTTCTCGGTGCGCTTCATGGTAAAAATTGGGAAGTACATCTTTTGCCAGTTGTCATTTGTCCAAATAATTTTGAGGCTTTGTGTCTGTTACCTTCTGTGAGAATCAAAGGCCCCACATAACAAATACACTAGGCTTCATTGATATAAAAATTGCCATATCTGTAGCCCTATGTTGTATGCAGTTAACTCTGTATTGAAATCAACTTCAAGTTCATGGTAAATGTAAAGATCATATGTGGTTGTTTCATTCTTCAGTTTGCTGTATAGATTTTAAAGATTCACTCAGATATTAATCTGCAGGGTGCCAAGAAATAATTGTCTATGTCTTGCGCCCTTGCACATGTGGTCTGAGTTGATTTTAGATGTTGCTAACACCTTGTTACAGGAGGATTTTACAATATATACTGATGTCGGGCCCCCGCGCTGTCCCGGGGGCACCCTGCTGCCCGGGGGCGCGGCCCCAGCGACAGTCCAAAATTGAACAATTAAACCAGTGTGGACAGAGCCTAAATTTTATTCACTAGTTGCTGTAGCGTTTTCATGGTGTCAGATTCAGAAAAAAATTGAAAAAAGTGGAAGTGTGTATGTGTGGACGGTCGCAGAACGGAGAAACTTACCACCAGTTTTATCGCCTGTTGCGGAGGACTAGCAGTATCCTGGGGTTTTCGGTGTCCTGTCATCTCAGGTGGCAAATGTGGGTCCCTTTCTCTGACAGCAGTTTCATCGAACATCTCTTCAGCGATTGGGTCCCACTGTCGAAGTTGAGGTAATCAGATGTAGTTTAGTAGAGATGTGTGGGTGAGTGTGAATGTATGAAGGGCGTATGGGTGGGAGCTGACGTGTGGCCCCCTTGCTCTGCTTACAGGGTATAAGCCGAGCTCGCCTCACTGGGAGCACGATCTGTTTGACAACGCCGATATTGGCGGCGGCAAGAACGGCACCGGAAAATGACGGTAGAAAGCCTTGCCACCCACCACATGTTGTGTTTAGCGTGATACACGCTTTATTAATTTGTGGAGCATGCTGTGGCAGTGGACGAATGTGGTGGACAAGTCTCCTTCAAGAAGGAGGCGGTGCTAAACATTGAGTTTGGCGATTGTCAGACAAATGGTGCTCCTGCTACCAGTTTCCCGAGTCTACGTGAGTGCATGTTATATGTTCCTCTCTAAGCAATTTTTTCTGTGCATACACACACAATTATTTTTTTCCCTCTGGCAGCAGGTGTTTATGTTCAGAATTTTGTGATATTGTAAAACAGAATTTATCTTCATTGTACTTTAGGAGAGTCTTTTGTTCGTTGTTTAATTGGTTCCATTTGACTTTGTTGCCATGAGTTATCAGCTATTTAAAGACTGAATGACTTTAGTTTACTTAAATATGTACTAAAAATCTGCCACACTTCTTTTGTAACATTTCTTGGTAATTAATGACATATTATATTTGCAGACAGTGCATTATCCTTATCTTAGAATGTTTACTGTGTGCATTCATTGTCATTGTGAAGAATTGTAAAAGTTCATCTTTTCTAGGTATATGAAAGGCTAATAAATGTTGGCTGTATTGTAAGAAATAGTAATTAATCAGTTTGAGTATTCCATTTTTGTAAATAAAGGTGTTTATTAAATTCCTTGGAAGATGCTTTTGTTCTGTTTGACTTTGTGAAAGAAATTGCTTAATTTGAGAAATGTTTATACAAATATATATTGTAGTTTTGTGTAAAACAGACTAGTGCACAATAAAATCCTTCAATGTGTATAATATTTTATTTTCTCAGTTTATTATTTTCCATAATAGCTTTATCTCAAAATTTTCAGTAAATGAAGTTTATTACTATAATTAATTATTTTTTCAATGTGTACATTTTTGTTTTACAATTATTTTAAGACCAAGTAATATGGCAAAGTTCGATTTATAGGTTACTATATTAATTGATTTAAAACACAATTTTATTTTGTTGTAGATTACTCACATTATCCAGATAACACTATTTAAACTTCAAAGAACCATTACTATGTTCGTTTAAACACAATTTAAATTCAGCTTTTTTCTTTCTTTTTGAGTTTCTACATAAACACAAACATTTGATTGTTAGTGTTGTAGAATGGGAGGATTTGGCAATGAACAGTTTTCTGAAATAAGGGAGAACTCTTTATTGAAGAAGCTTGATCAAACCAGTTTCACTATGTATTTTTTAAATTTAGATTAGGATTGATAAGCAAAGAATCTTGCATAATTCATTCAGCAAAAGAAAATGATTGCTGTTAAAATATGTTGAACAAGTAGCAGCTGTGGATATTGCTTACAGAAAAGTAATGCATTTGCCTACCTTGGGAAGGAATCTGTTTCCTCGATAATAAGTCAACAGCAACTGAAATGGGTTTGAAGGGTTTCATGGTATTGTTTATTGCTAAAATAATTGTTAAGCTTCCAGCCACTTTTAACATGTCGCAATCCTGTGAAGTATCGAGGGTCCAATTCACTGCCCTTGTTTTCAACTGTCCTTGAAAATGCAGGCGGATAATTACATACTCGAAATGTGCCGAAGTTTGATGCGTCTGGAAGCTCAAGAATTTTTTTATTATGCAGCTGAAATGTTTGCCTGCCTCTGTGATTGAATTGGCAGAATTCGTCTGCTGCATGGCACCTCTTTGACTACATGGAAAGAAACTGAGGAAAATTGTTAGTAATGAGATTTTCATAGGTATTAATTAAATGGCCATGAAATTGAAATCTGGTCTTTAATCTAAAAGTTTTTTCTTGAAAAAATCTAATAGAATTTATAATTAAAATTTTTACGGTAGGGAAGAAATTGTTCTAATAAGTTTTCTGGTTAAATATAGTGGGACATTGAGTATGATGGAAATTAAGAAGCTGAAAATGTGAGATCTTGCTTCAATGTTTGTAATCTGATTTTTAAAGAAATATTAAAACCATGTTTTATACTTGGTATGAAATGCCTTACCTCATCAAAATTTGGTCAAGATGATGATAGAGCAAGAGCCCGTGAACGCCAGACCTACGTCATAGTATAAAGGCTGAAATTTTTTCTGCGCATGTACACAACAGCAGGTATGAACGTTTGGCTACTATGAACCTTGAGTGGCGGTGGTTTTGATTGATAACAGGAAGCGAAGGTGTATAAAATTGATGGCTAGTTACGTCATAGTATAAAGCGTGATTTTTTAATATTTTTTACGGGATACTATTAGAAATCACGTCATGTATTGCCAGACACTTTGTGCGGTGGAAACCCCCCGCCAGACACCTTCAAAACTTAATAAAATGTAATTGTACTTACGTCATAATATAAAACCTGAATTTTATATATGTTATTTGGGCAACTATTTAAAAGTGTTTCCTAAACAGCCAGACAATTTCGTTGGTTCCAACACCCTGCCAGACATAATTCAATGTCAGCTGTAGAGGTGAGCGCGGAGGCAATACTTATGTACTTTGTCTTTTGTAACGCGTCTTTCGTGGAGATATTGTTTGAATACATGTTCTGTCATTGATCGTAGAGCATATGTTTTATCATTTATTTGTGCAGTTGCGTGAAATAATTGTAATTAGGTTTTAATATTATATCATAATGGAAGACTGATTAATTGGTGCTTTGTGTAAGAAAAACAGTCGCAAAATATTATTATTCTGTCAGGAAATTTAGAGTGAGACAGTTAGTTAAATTTATAGTACTGCGTCTTTTGTCACGCATCTTTGGTATCCTACCACATATGTTTTTTCAGCATATGTCGAGTCATTCATCGTTTTATTATTTATTTTTGAATTTGTGAAAAATAAAATATTTAATTCAATTTTAATAAAATACCATAATTGGAGACGTATTAATTTGTGTTTTGTGTAAGAAAAGTAGTGGCAAAATATTATCATTCTCTGAGGAGACATTGAAAAAATGTCTAACAATTAAAGAACTATGAAAGAAACATAACCTGCAATATAAGGACATTATTTTACCAACAGAGTATACGGAAACTGGTTTGCACAGAGAATTTTACAAACTATTTACAGGATTCATGAAAAAATATTTTACTTCTGAATCTACAAGTTCTCAAGAAACTAATATGGAAAAATAAAATCGGTAAGTACATCCATCAATAATGTATCGCCAGCCCCATTGTTGCTGAGTTGACCAAAGACCAATTTCATTCGCATTTTCTATATAGAGAAGCTTTGCCAATACCTGAACCAACTTTAATACAGCGGTCAATAGAACCACAACTTTCAGCTTATGAAGATATTGTCTCTGTTATGAAGAGAATTTTGACCTTTTACAAATTGAAGAAATAAGTGACAATAATGATTCAGTTACATACATGATTACATACAAGTAACATACGACCTCGCGATAGCCAAACTAGCATTTCAAATCCAAGCTACAGTAAAACCTAAATTTGATAATTTATATATACATTTAGGGCCGTTGCACATTATGATGGCTTATTTTAAAACAGTAGGTAAAATGATAAGTGACAGTGGCTTAAACAATCTAATGGTTGAAAGTAATTTGCTGTAAAATGGTTCACTGAATGGATTTCTTGATGGAAAACACTTCAACCGTTGCAAGAGACTACATCCTTTGACAGCATTAGGATTAGAAACACTACATTTTAAATCATTTTTACAAATGAAAAAAAAACATTGACAGATGACATGAAACAAGAAGTAAAAAGACTACAAAAATGTAAAATGTCATCATTTCAAATAGAAAATGAAGAACTGAAAGAATTAATGAATGATTACGGTATACAGAAACAACAAACTCTAAATGGCGAATGTGGCAAAACCCCCACAATTTTATTTGATTTACATTAATCTTATACATTATTACTTAAGCCTATCACGGAACATTCGGACAGGAGATTTAGAACTTTTTAAATCAGTATTGCCTAAAATTACAAATATATTTATTATATGTAATCAAGAAAAATATGCTTGATGGACTGTTAAATATTTTGATAATTTACTGAAAGTTACGGAAACTTATCCTGACATATAAAGAATTCAAACTAGGTTGCTTTGGAATTAAAAAGACCACCAAACCGTTTTAAAGAGAACCTGTTGACTTAGTATTAGAACAAACTATAAATGCAGAAGCGGCTAGAAGGCTCACAGGTGTTATACATTTCACCAATTCAATTTCGGCACGTTAACGATCGGCCCAAAGCCATGTTGTGAGATCAACAATGATAAGTAATGTTTTTCATGAATTAGGATTACAAACCGACGAAGATATTTCAGCAGACTTGAATACATGTAACATTCAAAATAGCATGAAGCAACTGTAATAATTTATCACCACCTTTGATCAATTCATTGACCCCTTCAGTTTGGGAGAGCCGAAAGATCAAACAATTAATATTTCTTCAGGTAAAGCTGCCTCAGATCAGGTAGAAGAATTTAATTTAATTTAATATTTCTTCTTAATATTAGAAAAAAATGGGGACTGTAAACGTAAAACGTTCATTTCTGAATGTCTTACGGATATTAACAGATTTGAAGGAAGTATAAAAAATGTATTAATAATATTAACAGATTTGAAACAAGTATAAAAAAAATGTATTAATAATTTTTCTAAAGATTATCAATAGAAGAGAAGAAAGTTAAAGAGAGTGATAAAGTTCAAGAGGTTAAAATCCAACGAGATTTGGACGTATGCTTGGAATTCGATAGATTATAATATAAACATTTCAAAAAATTTATCTTACCCAATTACTCCAGTGCCTCTTTCAATGTGCCTTTTAGATGACACTATTTGCAAGAACGATAAATCTGCCTTAACGAAGTGTCTTAGAAAAAGAGAGCCAGCATCATCCACCACCTCATATCGATGTACTAATAATTGATGGTTTTTTCTGTATAAAAAATGTTCCAGAAACATATAGTGCTGGCCATATGCATCATCTACAAAATGATTCCCATGTTTGGATACTTGCAGGCACTGGAAATAATTTAAGATATGTAGACCTAACAAAGATCCACGCACAGTTGGGAGGATCCATTTGTATTTTTTTTTAACTGTTTTACGTCTCTCAACAGCGAGGTCTTTAGAGACGGGAAGGATGGGGGCAAGGAATGGGAAGGAATTCGACCATGGCATTTTTAAGGAAGCATCCCGGCATTTGCCTGGAGTGATTTGGGAAACGATAGATATCCTGATCTGGACAGGATATCTAATTGGGTTGGTAAACATGGAATGAAGATAAATCCAAAGAAGAGTCAGCTTATTAGATACACAAATAAAAAACAAAAGGTTAATTATGAATATAGGGTGGGGAAGGAATTGCTTGCTGAAGACTTGAAATGCAAATATCTTGGAATTACTTTTGATAACAATCTTAACTGGGCAGCACAAATAGGACAGGTGGTAGGAAAAGGTTTCAAAGTTCTGCACTTGTTGGAGAGAGTGATGAGGGGATGTACGATAGAAGTCAAGGAATTGGGTTACAAAACTTTGGTCAGACCATTGCTCGAATATGGTAATGTAGTATGGGACCCTCATTTTACGTATCAAATACAGGAGTTGGAGAGGGTGCAAAGAAGGGCTGCTAGATTTGTTTCTGGAAATTATCGCAGAATGCAATCAGTGACGGATATGATAAAGGAGCTGGAATGGGATTCATTGCAAGACAGGAGGAGGATGACGAGGGTCATGGGAGTATACAGGGCATATACTGGTGATGAGGCATGTAAAGATATTGCAATAGGTATGAAAAGTAGTGCATGGAAGGGAAAAGATGACCATGACCACAAGCTGGCACTCGATTTCAGGCACAAGGGTGTGGGAAGATTCTCTTTTTTAGGTAAGGGTGTCAGGGATTGGAATGAGTTACCAAGAGAAATGATGAATAATTTACCGAAAACTTTGAAGGAATTTAAAGATAAAATTTGTAGAGGGCAAATGTAGGTGAGTATAGGATAGGGGGAAGTTGGGTGTGTAGGGATATTGCCACCGGAGCCTGTGCTCCATTGCAATTAAATTAAATTAAATTAAAAACCCAAATCTGGATGCCCGGACGGGGATTCGAACCGCCGTCCTCCCGAATGCGAGGCCAGAACGCTATCCGTTACACCACCACACTCGGTATCCATTTGTAAAGGCCTGGATAGATTTCATGCAATCACAGGATGTGATTATAATCCTGCGGTTTTAAAAAAGGAAAATTAAAACCTTACAAAATATTGAAAACGGATCAAGAATATCAGGAAGTTTTTCTCAAGTTTGGAGATGTTGCATTATTTGAAAATAGTGATGAACGACAACATATCTTTAAAATTATACAAAAATTTACATGTGATATGTTACTGGGATAATTGATGTTGACGCTGCCCATCTCCAGATATTCGTCTACACGTATACGGTCTCACATATCAATGAATCTTTTGATCTCAAAAAATTACGGAGTTTCGATGCTAGCAATCTACCACCTTGAAAAAGTGAACTATTACAACAATTTCTGCGAGCAAATTATATATCCACTATTTGGAATAATGCTCACTTAAAAAACCCCACCATATATCAGCCAGGAAATAATGGCTGGGTACGAGAAGACAAGTATTATTTCAAATGGTTCGATGGAGATCAGCAATCAAACTTTGTCAGTAATTCACTGAAAAATTTATCAGGTATGTAATTGTTATTTCCAACTAATATACATAAATTTGTAGTTATTAATTATCTCAATATTTTTTTATATTTTTACAGAAACTGATAAAGACGACGATATTGAAAATAATGAATTCACAGACTGCAGACGATATTGAAAGTATCGACTACAGTGATGACAATGAATAAATCTATTTTGTATTTACATAAAACCAATAATATTTCTATTAAATCATATTCCCAATTTTTGGAAGCTTTTACTATGAATATTTATAAACTATTCATCAATTTGTTTATTAGAGACAATTTTGTAATTATTAGATTTGTAAAAATAAATAAATTTAATAAAATATTCTAATTAAAATTTAATTTAATATAACTGATATTAAAATTATGTTAAGCAATTCATTAAAAAATTATTATTAATGGATAAATAATTACAAGTGGATTATCCAATAAGCCCAACTCTTACATTTGTATTGCCTCCGCGCTCCCCACTACAGCTGACATTGAATTATGTCTGGCAGGGTGTTGGAACCAACGAAATTGTCTGGCTGTTTAGGAAACACTTTTAAATAGTTGCCCAAATAACATATATAAAATTCAGGTTTTATATTATGACGTAAGTACAATTACATTTTATTAAGTTTTGAATGTGTCTGGCGGGGGGTTTCCACCGCACAAAGTGTCTGGCAATACATGACGTGATTTCTAATAGTATCCCGTAAAAAATATTTAAAAAATCACGCTTTATACTATAACGTAACTAGGCATCAATTTTATACACCTTCGCTTCTTGTTATCTATCAAAGCCACCATCACTCAAGGTTCATAGTAGCCAAACGTTCATACCTGCTGTTGTGTACATGCGCAGAAAAAATTTCAGCCTTTATACTATGACGTAGGTCTGGCGTTCACGGGCTCTTGGACTATGATATTTAGATGGTATATACAAAAATTCCCAGATGCCGAAAGAAGTATTTCTGCAATCTGAATATGCTTAATTAGCTGTTAGGCTTTTTACCTGTATTTGCAATAACTTTAGTACAATGTAAAATCTTATTTTTCCGTATATGGTGACAATACCGGAAAAAAATAAGCGTGTGAATGTATGGTGGTGTATGTTTGACAGCTCTCCATCATATATTCCCAGGTTACCTTTCTACCACAGATTTTTTATTATTTATTTCTATGGCTGAAATGTTTGCAAACCTTTTTGTAAATGCCGTTTTTAATAGAGTACATCATTTTTTACAGGATCACATTTCATTCATAGCCTTCCAGCCAAACACCCACTATTTCCCTAAATCTTCCATCAGAATATAATTTTTTTTCCCCGTGGCAATTGTTCATAAACAGTAGTTTATGGTACAGTTGTAGGAGCCTTCTAACCTTGTTTATACATCATATGAAATTGGTTTTTGTCTAGCGCCTCATTTATGTACATCGCTATTTCTTTGTACCAGTTTATTTAAATACCTGGGTAACACATTATTCTACTAAATATACATGCTAATACAGCTCTCTTTTACAGTGTATAAGTATCTTGACATAATAAGCATATGACATTTTCCGTATCTTTTAACACTGCACTAATTCCTTTTTGAAATTTATCTGTAACTTACTCTTGCCATTATCAGTACTATGGAGCAGTATCTTATATGTTGCATCACAATTGTTTTAAACACTTGTTCTTTTCTCGATCTTGGCAACATCTTCCTTGATTTATATACAAAGTTGTTTTACAAGTTTTTTTGTTTAAAAAAATCTACTTGCGCCTTAAATTTATCACCAATATTTCTAGATACTTGTATTGTTGAACCCAATTTAGTTTTATTCCATTTATTATAACCATCTCCATTTCTTCTGCTTTTTTAACTTTCTCTAGTACTATACATTTTGTGTTATACACATTCTTACTGCTCAATTGCTTCCATCTAATCATTTATAACGTCTTTTTAGTCTTCATGTTACTGTTCAAAGTGCAAATGTTACACTGTTCATGATGATTTATGAAATTGGTTGAAATTAGTAGTAACGATTTTTTTAATCATTGTGTAAAATGTCCTCTATCTGCGCGTTTCTCAAATACTTTAAATAATTGGAATTCAGTGTGGAAATCCCGGTAACTAGTATTAGGTAAAAAAATTGGAGAAGCTAGAACTATCGTATTGATTTTTTTAAAAAATCCTTACCTTTCTCTTCTTAGGCTTCTACTTGTGTCTATAATGAAATACGATGTGTTGGGCTTAATATAATATATTGTGGCATTCAATGCCATTGAGTACTATTGATACTTGTTTCATGCCACGTCGTCCTCCATTCTTCAGTTTCCTTATGCATGTACTGAGAGGTAGGTGGTCAACAGTCCCTAGAGTGGCATGAGTATGGGAAACAACCTTGTGGGTGAGCTACAACACTGGCCTAGCATTATGGAGAATGTAGTTAATAATCTTCATGCGGTCATCCAAATTTTCGTTTTCCATGGTTTTCTAAAATCACTTGACGGATGTCTATATGGTCCCTATGGTAAAATTCCTTTCCAGCCTCTAATTACCTCAAAGTCTACAAGGTTATATATAGAAGGGTGGTCCTTATTTTTCAACTATTGAAAAGACAAGCTCCCAGTATCGTTTAAGCCCTATAGTGCTGTATATTTCTTCTTTATGCATCAATGAAATAACTATCAAGATATTGGACCATAAATCAACAGGCAGCTGCTAAAATGTTTTCCAACCATATATGGTGTCAATGTCATAATTGACTTTATTATTATTATTAGTGGAAATATTGGAATTTTGGGTGAATATTCGGACTAGAAGACATTAAGTTATATGTCGGGACAACTTGGTAGGCACGTGTTGCAGTGTTGGCAGAGGTTGTTCATAAAAGCGCTAATATACTTAGTACTAAATGCTGATCACTGATGTCAAAACAAGTCTTCCTCACAACTTCGTGATGAAAACTCACTCTCAGTATAGTGACAGTCGTGGATAAATAACATCTTTAACCACTTCCACCAGTTGGCATTGCCTGCCAGTATGTCATTATCAGCCAGAGACCGATAGATTTTATCCAACTTATCACTATGTTAACATAAACCAGAATCGACGCTAGCTCGGAACTCGTCCTTGTAGCCCTCACGTATTGCCTGTATTATTCAGCTGTTAGTGATCTATTAAACAAGATTTTACCCTTTAGATGTTTTCGTTCCATTGCTAGAGTTAGTGGTCATTTCCAATTGCATCTGCTATTATCTTGCAAACTGCAATTATTACAATCACCGGACCGAGCGTGGTGGTGTAACGGATAGCGTTCTGGCCTTGCATTCGGGAGGACGGCGGTTCGAATCCCCGTCCGGGCATCCAGATTTGGGTTTTCCATGGTTTCCCCAAATCACTCCAGGTGAATGCCGGGATGCTTCCTTCAAAAAGGCCATGGCCGAATTCCTTCCCATTCCTTGCCCCCATCCTTTCCTGTCTCTAAAGACCACGTTGTTAAAAAGGGACGTTAAACTGTTAAAAAAAAAAAAAAATACAATCACCGGCTCCGTACCAGAAATACGGGTGGTGTCAGCCTGACTTAATATTTACTTTAGATACACTTCAAGACAAGAAGAATGAAGAAGCATCAAGATGATAGGTGAAATCAGATTGTCGAAGAAGAGAGGAGATGAAGACAATAGTTAGAAATCCTTCAGGTGAGTCAACTAAATGCCCACAAACATAGCCAATCAGCAGTCAAACCAATTGACCCCTTACAGCGGTACACAAAATAAAAATACGGTGTTATTAGGGTCTGTAGGAATGTTATTACTTTGCACATCTTTCACTTTTGCAGAAATTTTTAAAACCTTGCCATTACAACAACAACAGACAAAGGGGCAGAAATAGTGAAGATAAACAATGAGCATAAAGTACTTGATCTGATATGGTTATTTTTGTGAAATATGAAATCTATGACTGCACAACAAAAACTTAAAATTCAGAATAGAAATTTTGATTTTAAGTTCTGAATGCAGTATAACAGTAATAGCTAATAATGGCATGACTTTACTACCTTTTTGCTGTATATTGAACTAAAATTCCTGCAATATATAAAAAAATATTCTGTAAAAAAATTTAAAACATTTGTGATACATTGCCTAGACTTTAATTACATATTTTTTCCCCTTTTTCAGCCATATTCCCCAATGTCTACAGTGTAAGAATACACAGCCTCTTAGTTTTTAAATAATTAATAATTAATGTTTTTTATATTATTTCAATGGGAAGCGTATTGATAGTGGTATTTTCGATTCACTATTTTGTATTTGATTAATGTTAGGCTGATTATGTGTGTATGGTGTTAAAAGTGCTTTATATATTGTTATTTTTATTGTGTCAAAGAAATCCATGCGCCGTTACCGAATGAACAATGTACATGAAAATCTCTGGAATAAACAGGGCAGGCGGAAGATCTTTGACGAAAATAACAGAAGAGAAGCAGAGATCGTGTATGTAGTACGGCGAAGTTTGGATGAAACTGAGAATTGTATTTGTTAATGTAAAGCAACAATAAAGTAAATGAAAGTTGATATAAATAATATAAATTTTTACACGTGGCGACGGTGACCAGAGACGCAGAGCTAATTATTTGGCTCGATAATAAAAGAAGCCTGTAATCTTCGGAAAGGAAGCGACGAAAATTTTGACATAAGAATGGATGGAAAAGATTTGGAAGTAGCTGGGGAGCGGGCAGTTGCCGTACTGGATTGTAGTGCTGCTACCGTTCATGATGATTCGGCAACTGGCATCGCGGAGAAGAAGCTGTGCAATGAGGAGGGTAAGTCCATAAAAGAAATGTTTATGATTATTCAAGAACAGATGGAAGCGAAACGAGAAATGCAGAAAATGAAACACGGACAGATAGAAACAAAACTAGAAATGCAGGAAATGATAACGCAGGGAGTGAAAGGAGAACTGAAAAAATTAGAACAGAAAATAAATCAGAATCTACAGCAATTGATACAAGAGTGGAGAAAGGGAAGAAATTGTGACAAAGCGGTGGACAAAGAAGCAGAAAGCAGGTTAAAGCAAGTGATGAGAACATGCAAAGAAAAGCTGGGAATGGAGATCGAAGAAGACAGAAGAGAAAAGGGCAGTGAAGATAAGCGAGAGTTTGACGAGAAATTGAACGCAATGTCTGACAACAGCGTACCATTGAAATGGTGGCAGTGTTTGGAGCAGATAGAAGATAACAATGTTGATAGGAGGGAAGTAGAACATTAAGAAATAATTGGATTTGCGAGAATGAACGAATGGGAAAATGACAACCAGAAGGTAAATGATGAAGCAAGAAGGAAAAGTGAAATGCCTTTTGCTTTCACATATAAGGATGAAGGAAGTTACGAGTTGGAAGCACATGAAATCGAAGAAGAAACTGAAGATGCGGAAGCAAGGGAAAAAAAGACCAGCGGTGAAGAAGAGGAGCGAGAATACGGATTTCCGTTGGACAGAGTGGCGAGTAAGGAAGAAAATGAAGACGAAAATGAGGTAAAATGTGGGCTAATAAAGAATGAAACAGTGGGAAAAGATGAGGAGGAGGAACCAACCAGAGACAAGGTGAAGAAGAAGAAAGGGCTCGATATGTACCACGAGGGCCACAACGTTTTAAGGTACGAGTGGAAGAAAGGTGGCGGAGAGTGCAAGGAAGATGCAACGATAGGGAAAGTGAAGATGAAGAGGGAGTGACACATGAGAATATTGAATCAGAAAAATTGTTAGGATTAGAAAAAATATATGTGATCTAAACTTATACCGGGGGTGTGAATGAATGTAACTATGGCTGAAAATGTATGTATGGGTGAATGGTGTGATGTCAAATCACACAAAATTTGACAAAATTCAAATTTTGTTGACAAATTGGCCGAGGGGATGTGTAAGAATACACAGCCTCTTAGTTTTTAAATAATTAATGTTTTTTTATATTATTTCAATGGGGAGCGTATTGATAGTGGTATTTTCGATTCACTATTTTGTATTTGATTAATGTTAGGCTGATTATGTGTGTAAGGTGTTAAAAGTGTTTTACATGTTGTTATTTTTATCGTGTTATTAATATTGTGTCAAAGAAATCCATGTGCCGTTACGGAATGAACAATGTACATGAAAATCTCTGGAATAAACAGGGCAGGCGGTAGATCTTTGACGAAAATAATACAGAGAGAAGCAGAGATCGTGTGTAGTACGGCGAAGTTTGGATGAAACTGAGAATTGTATTTGTTAATGTAAAGCAACAATAAAGTAAATGAAAGTTGATATAATAATAATAATTTTTCAACAGACACAAACCATTTGCATCTGTCACTACCGATGATATTATAAAAAGAATAAATATGATAATTATGATATGTAAAGAACATACTTTTTTCTGGACAAAATGTTAGCTGGTAATTTTCTTCAATATATAAAAGAAACATAGTTTGAGAACAATTAAAAGATTTTTAAAAAATTCATGGTATATTTACAAGCTTTCTATCAGGTCAAAAGTCCTCTCCATCTTTAGCCACAAAGTATCGAACAAAAAGCACCTGTCGGTGTTCAAGCGAGTCTCTTTAGCTTGGATTGAACTGGTCACGTAGTGCCCGTCTCTTGTGTGAAATGGGCCTAAACTTACAGTTCGGTATCCACAGAAGGGTGCCATTGAATCTTTTTGAAGAAGTGTACCACGATCCAAAAAGTATAAGCACTGTTACGATACTGATCATAAGAATGGGCGTATGTGTATTCCCCGTCCTTATTCATTGAGGCAATGAATAATTTTTTTTTCTTCAAAAATGGGATGGTCGGTCATAAAAGCTTGAAACCTATGGTCTAGGATCAACCTTTTGGATTTGTTAATTGTCATGGCAAATGCCAACATAATGGGAAACTGCTTCCTTTTCATTTGAACTGGAAGATGTTTAGAAGATTATCTGTGGAATGAACGCAACCTCACTATTTACAGACCTGCTCAACATTTTACCAGTGATCAAATTGGAAAATTAATCTAATTATTAACAGAGTTCTTGTTTTGGGATGAGGTTCCTCATGAGCAGTACAATAGTACCAGTTTTTATATTTAGTTTATGAGGAAATATTTCTGATAGTTTCAACTCATTTAGGGGCTCAATAGGGTAGTGAGTGACATCCTCGTAGGTTCAGTCTGTGATGGAATTGGAGCCAAATTGCATTTTAGTCTTCCCTTTAAGTGTATGAAGAACATTGATTGATCTCGATAACATCTTCGTTCTTGGGGGAAAGTATAACAGTAGATACAAACTGCTCGACTGTTTACAGGGTTGGTCGTTCACTGCAAATGCCCCTCACAAAAGAGCCTTTGGAGTTAGCTTATGCCAACATGTGATGTGGAATTTCAATACAATTCTTTGACAAAACTTCACACAAGGGCAGTTTTTCATCACCATGATCCAACGACCAATCTGTAATCCAGCTCTTTGATATTTGGTGAACCGCAAAGGTTTAAATTTGGTCCATAGTGAACTAAGTTTTATTTTTGCTTCAATCACATCTGATAGTTTTCCATTAGAAAATAAAGACCTTTCCTCCAATAGGTTCATAGTCATTCCGTTTGATTTCACGAAGTAATCTATCAATTGCAGACAATAGGTTAACTTTTGCCATTATTGTTTTAATAATTATTATTTTTTCTAATCATTCAACCCTGCTTTTTTTTGCAGTCATCAGTCCTTTGACTGGTTTGATGCAATCCTCCATCCCTTCCTGTCTTGTGCCAACCTCTTCATCTCTACATATCCCCCTAAAACCCAAGTCCTCAATTATCTGCTTCATATATTCTAATCTCTGTCTTCCTCTACAGTTCTTACCTTCGACTGTTCCCTCCACCACTAAATTAACTAATCCAGCATGTCTCAAAATATGACCTACCAGCCTATCTCTTCTTTCTGTAAGCTTCTTCCACAAACTTCTTTCCTCAACCATCATTTCCAAAACTCTTTCATTTCTTACTTTGTCTGTTCACTTAATTTTCAGCATTCTTCTGTAGCACCACATTTTAAATGCTTCAATTTTCTTTCTTTCTAGTATTCCTAAAGTTTCGCTACCATAAAGTGCTGTGCTCCACACATAGAGTTTTAAAAAGTTCTTCTTAATTCCCATATCAATGTTTGAAACTAAAAGATTTCTCTTCTCTTTTTGCTACAGCTATTCTGCTTTTTACATCATTCCTGCTTCGGCCATCGGTTGTAATTTTGCTTCCCAAATAACAGAATTCTGCTAGTATTTGTATCATTTCTGCTATATTTCATCACTTTAGTCTTCCTTCAGTATTTTGTTCATGCCATTCAGTAATTTCTCAATATCCTCAGCCCTTTCTGCTAACAAGACAATGTCATAAGCAAATCGTAGCATACTGATTTTTTCTCCCTGAACACTTATGCCACATGGAAATTTTTCTTTTACTTTCTTTATTGCTTCCTCTACATACAAGTTGAATATTAACGGGGATAGACTACAACCTTGTCTCACACCCTTTTTAACTGATGCTTGTCTCTCATGATTCTCTACTTTTGTTACAGCCACTTGATTCTTATATAGTTTATAGAGTATTCTTCTATCTCGATACTTTAGACCTGACTTTTTAAAATTTGAACATCTTGTCCCACCTAACATTATCAAAAGCTTTTTCTAAATCAACAAATGCCATAAAAGTATCTTTGTTTTTCTTGATCCACCCTTCAAGTATTAATCTTAAAGACAGAATTGCTTCCCTTTTACAGCAATTTTTCCTAAGCCCAAACTGATCTTCACTTACTATGTCTTCTACCATCCTTCTGTATATTATTCTGGTCAGTAATTTTGAAGCATGTGATGTTAGACAAATGTTCACAATTCTCACATTTGTCGGCTTTTGCTTTCTTTGGAAGTGTGAAGATAATATTTTTATTAAAAGCAGTTGGTATTTCTCATGTTTCATAACCTTTTGATATCAGCTCGAATAATCTTTCAATTCCTTTTTCTCCTAGGGATTTAAGAAGTTCTGCAGGGATCTCATCAATTCCAACTGCCTTATTTGCTTTCATGTCATTCAGAGCTCTATTAAATTCTGTCCTCAAAACAGGATCTCCTAAGTCATCAATGTTGACATCGCCTTCCTTTTCCATTACGCTATTGTTCAAGTCGTCCCCATCGTAGAGTTTCTCAATGTATTCTTTCCATCAGTTAGCTCTATCGTCTGAGCTTAAAAGAGGTTTCCCATCTGTTCTTCATTTCTCCAAAATTCAGTTTGATCTTCCTATACGCAACATCTACTTTATCTACGACCATTTCTTTTGCTATTTTGCATTTCCTATTTATTTGATTTCTAAATTGCCTGTATTGCTCTCTTTCTGCTTCATCCTGAGCATTTTTGTACCTTCTCCTCTGATCCATCAGTTCCGAGGTTTTCGGGCAGCTTGTTCCCTAAAGCCTAATCTTTCATTATTTTTGTCTTTAATGCATTCCATTCGTCCTCAGTTGAGCTCCTTTCAGAGTTACTTCTTAGACCTAAGTCTACCATTTCCGCATATTTTTCTCTCGTACTAGGTTGTTTCAATTTATTCACTTCGTCTGTTCTGCTTATGCTGCTTCCTTATTCGTTTGAATTTCAGTCTGCACTTCATCACTCAAATTGTGGTCAGAGTCTGTCTGCTCCTTTTCTGCTTGCCTTACAGTCTAGAACTTGATTCCTGAATCTCTGTTTCACCATGATATAATCTAGCTAATATCTGCCTGTATCCCCAGGAAGTTTCTAGGTGAATATTCGTCTTGCATGGTTCTTAAACAGTGTGTTCACCACTACTAGCTAATATCTTCCACACAGGGTGTTTAAACTGGGAGTGATTTGTTCTTCCACCAATTAACATATTGCCTGCATGGCTGGTTGATTCCGTCGCAAGGACATGCTGACTTGCACGTTGTATGATTAGAAATAATTAGTACGGGAAAGTATTTTCATTACTTCCTGGTCTGTTTAGGAAACTGCATTTGCTTTGTGTTTCAGGGTCACTCATTGCTGCGATTTGTCTGAGAGCTCTTTTTTTTCTCTATGCCTCACTGAACAAAGCCATATTTATATTAACAAATCTTGAATATGGTACTCTTCTTCGGAAATCACGGAAACTCCCAATGGAATAGGTGGATTGTAATTGGATTAGTGTTTGCCTTGGCAGTTTATAAATTCATGAATGTTCCGAAGAGCACAATGCTCTCACATCAAGTACACTTTTCTACTTGATCGATATGCTTATGGGCATTTCCAATTTGAACTTTTCCCATAGTCCAAAACAATTTGCAGCTTCACGTTCTGTGTAAATCAAAGTGATTAGCTTCCAAAAACAATTGAGGAATCCCAACAACTTTGCAGCACCTCTGGAAGTGCGAGCCTTAACCCATTGAGGTGCTGAAAATTTCGAGCACCTGGAACATGAAATAACAAAAGTGACATCTTTCTTGGTTGTACATGCCCATTGAATACATCCAGCTTATGACTTCTTTGGCAGCCTTTTGATCCTTTTGAAGAGTCCATATTTTGCCCGCTGATTTGCGCACGTGGTCCTTTGTGTGTGTAAAAATGCTTTACCCTTTTTTCGTACCAATTATCATGAAATGGCAAAAAATTATCACAATTCAGTGAAGTTGTAGCCTACAGATCAGATCTATTTAAATATAAATGTTTTCTTATCACTTAAAAATGGAAAAAATGCATTCCATGGCACCAATGCAATTAGATTACGTAACCTTCATGGTGAAGTGAGTATGGGTAGACATAATAATAAACACCCATGAATAAAGACTTTATTTTGGTAGGAATGGAAAACGACATTATGCCGAAAAACATTTGATGTCCCTATAAACTGACGATATCTGAATCAGCAGTAGTAATTTTTGTAGTCCTATTAGCTGGAAAAGGCTGTTTCTGATTGGTTGCCGACTATTTGTGTTGTATCAGTGCCTGTCACTTATTGGCTTCGTTTTTTTATTTTCCAATCTGCATTTATTATTTATTAATCGTTAACTGGTTAGTAAAACTGGCTGGAAAAGACAGATGATTTAATGAGAAAACTTGCAGAAATCAGTCTCCTATGCAGTGAATTATATTTAATGCTGTTTTCCTGTATTCACCTGCATTGCAAGAATTACTTTTTAACAACATGCATACAAAATGAAATGTAATTCGTAATGAAGGAGTCTGTGTTTAAGTTGTAATGCACCATTGATCATCTATATCTATAAAACGAAAACCGGGTATATTTGTGCCAGAAAAAGTCAAAATCCACTGTGAAGATTTTGATGGGGTTTTCACCTTTTTAGAGCTTAGAATCTCAACTCTGTTGTTGGGCATGTCTTACGCTTATACGTTACTTAATGCCTGAACATATGGTGAGGAATACCACAAATGGAGCCACTAGATGCAGCATGCTTTACACTAAACACACAATTATAATGTCTCTGACCATAGCCTTTAATGAAAGCAATAAGATAACTTTACAATAATAACTATTTTGCACATTAAACAAAACTTGAATATCTCTAATTAAAGGAAAGAATACTTCAATTTTTAAATGCTATAGATAGCAGTGAAAACAACAGATTTTCTTTAACCACGATCTCTGGCAGTGGGCCTACAACTAAATTGTCTCTGGCCATCAGCATTAGTCTTCTGTTTGAATAAAATCATTTATTTATGATGATATTATTCTAGATTCACTTTTGATATTTGTATCTTCAATTCACAATTGAATCAAATGTGAGTTTCTAACATAATCTAGAGTTGTTTAGTAATGAAGTAATGCACTTTCTTAACCAAATTAATGAAGCTTGATAAACATGAATATTTTCGAACGAATGAAAATAGTGTATGTGCAAATAAACTTCAATCCACCCCTTTATTGGTAGTTGGCGTGGGAATCTATCTAGGTTTGCTTTAATTCCGAAAAACGTTGGCGCGAATTTTATGAATCTTTGTACAAATGTTTCTCATTGCAGGAAAAAAAATAACGTACGGGTAAATCTATGCCAACTATACCGGGGAACTCCGCTAGTTACATATAAAATATATTTTCATACTAATAGGCTCTGTGCATGGGTGTATCCAGCAAAAAAAGGGGGAGCTGCATTTGCGTTGTCAAGATTATACCCTTTATTCATGACCAAAATGAGTATAGCAGATTTACAAAAGAACACGGAACTGGGGTATGAGAGGGATGGTATGACGGGAGAACTCGACATTTGGTACAATTTGTGGATAAAGAAGAATTTACCAGAAGACACATTAAGGGATATAGAAGTCATGGACCTGTTTAACAAAACTAATATTTTTTTCCCTGCCATGAGAGAAGCATTCATAATTCTTAGCACTGTTCCATGCACAACAGTGACAGTGGAACGATCCTTCAGCACGCTTCTATGAGTAAAGAATGACCTCAGGAGGGGACGCTATAATTATATATTAATTGCAGTTATAAGAAGTCTACTAATTTTGGATAATTGGCTGTTGGAAAATCAAAAGAAACATCTTACACAATGCAATGTAGTCTTCACGGGTGTACCGCCGGATAGTGTTGTGGAAACACAATATTTCGACGGCTGGTTCTGCCGTCTTCTTCAGGTGTAGAGACATCTGTAATGGTCGGCTGACCCACAGATCGTTCTTACATCTTACACAATTTTACAAACATCAACTAGACCAAATAGGATTTATGCTCCTAAGTAAGCAGAAGGAAGTTGAGAGAAAGCAAGTTCCCACAATTTGAAAACTAGACTAATTATTTTATATTTTTGCAGCATGGAGTGTTAAAGGTCACGTACTTTGATCTCTGTTAGTAATCTCTTAGTGTGCATGGACAAGGCATTGGCCATTGAAAGATTTCCGGTATAAAGAGTCTCCCACTGCTTACCAACGGCCTCCTAAAAGAGGGCAGAAAAGGGGGAGTGATCAGGGGACCCTCTTCCCCTTAGGGTTGGAAAAAGCCCCTAAAGAAATGATAAACTACATGGGGATGCAGAAGGCAATGAGAAACCACTGCATTAAAGACCCTAAGGGTATCCCGAGGTTATGAATAAATTGAAACAATCTATCATGATACAAAAGTTTTCAGAAATTGTAAGAAGTAACTCTAATGCGTTCGATTCATCCTCAGCTGAACTTTCAAAGACCAAAATAATGAAAGCTGCTAAAGAAACATAAGGCTTTAGGGAACAAGCCGCCCAAAAACTTGGATCACAGAAGAAATTTTGGAGTTGATGGATTGGAGGAAAAGGCATGCTCAGGATGAAGCAGGAAGATGTTGCCAGATCGTGATAAAAAGGCTCTGGCTCACCACTGATGGGCTTAAATATAGTGTTGGTATGTTATGTGGATTGTTTGGAATGTAGGTTTTCTTATTCAAGAAATCACTACATGGGTCACCATTCAGTTCACTCTTCTTTTGTTTCAAAACCACATACACATCTCCCTATCACCACTAGCAAGTAATATAGTTTATTAACTGTGGATAAGGCAGATCAAAACTTCTTCACCTAAAATTGCAGATTCTCACCACGCATTTGTTAGTTCAACAACACTCCACTCTCCATTGACGGACTAACTAACAGAAGACTCAGGTCTTCTAGAAACAATTGTCTGCAGTACTTAAAGACTACATTAGGCAGTATTTCTATCGCCTATATAAAAATGATGCAACTCGAGGCAACACACACTGTTACTGAGCACTCTCCTCTGCACCAGCGCCCTGCTTCTCTCCTCCACGGACTACTCTCAACAATCACTCCTCATTTCTACACTGTGCACTTTTGCACTTGACCATGCTTCCTTAAGAACTGAGCCTAAAACAATTAATCATGCTTAAATATTTCTTATGACTCTCTTATCGCAAAATATTTTATGTTAACTCCCAATGTTACACATTAAATATGCAACTGACAAGCAACTTGCTATAAAACTTCTGCACATTAACTTGCTATAATACTATCTCACCACAAAGACAGCAATGCAGACAGTTTAGACATCAAATAAACAGGCAATGAAAAGAAGCAAAATAAAGATGACTGCAAGAAAAGTGTGAAGTAGAAAAGGAAATGGTCGTAGTTAAAGCAGAGGTGGCATATAGGAAGATCAAACAGAATTTCGGAGAAATGAAAAACAGAAGTATAAACATTAAAGCTGCCAGTGGGAAATCTCTTCTAAGCTCAGAAGATAAGAGTTAACCAATGGAAGGAATGCATAGAGAAGCTGAATGATGGAGATGATTTGAACAGCAGTGTGGGAAAAAGAGATTGATATTGACATGGATGATTTAGGTGATTCAGTTTTGAGGATAGAATTTTATAGAGCTTTGAATGATTTGAAATCAAATAAGGCAATTGGAATTGATGAGATTCCTGCAGAACTACCAAAATTTCTAGGAGAAGGAATCTAAAGATTATTCAAACTTAAACCAAACAGTAACGAAACCGGAGAGATTCCCACCGATTTGAATAAAAGTGTTGTCTTCACACTTCCAAAGAAAGCACAAGCTGACAGATGTGAGAATTATTGCACTAGAAGTTTAACATCACATGCTTTAAAATTACTGACAAGAATAAAAAATATAGTAGAAGGGATTGTAAGTGAAGATCAGTTTGAGGTTTGGAAAAACTGTGGTACAAGAGAAGCGATTCTGGTGTTAAGATTAATACTTGAAGGGTGGGTCAAGAAAAATAATGATACTTTCATGGCGTTTGTTGATTTAGAAAAAGCTTTTAAAAATGTAAGGTGGGACAAGATGTTCAAAATTTTAAAGAAGTGGGGTCTAAAATACCGAGATAGAAGAATACTTCATAATTTTTATAAATTCAAGTAGCTATAAAAATAAGTAGAAAATCATAAGAGACACACATCAGTTGAAAAGGTTGTAGTCTAACCCCATTAATATTCAACTTGTATGTAGAAGATTTGAATGTGGCACAAGTGTTCAAAGAGATAAAAATCAGTATGCTACAATTGGCTGATTGCATTGTCTTGTTAGCAGAACATGTGGATATTGAGAAGTTACTGAATATCACGAACAAAATAATGAAGGAAGATTTTCCACTACTGGTTAGATATAAACCAAATCAAGACAAAGGTGATGAAATGTAACAGAAATGAAACCAATAATAATAGATTAAATATAAAATTAGGGTCTGATGCAATAGAAGTTAGTGAATTTTGCTACTTAGGAAGTAAAATTACAACCAATGGCCGATGCAGAAATGATGAAAGCAGAACAGCACTAGCAATAAGAACCTTCATGAAAAAGAGAAAACTTTTAGTTTCAAATATTGATCTAGAACTCAGAAAGAACTTTTTAAAACTATGTATCGAGCACAATACTTTATGGCAGTGAAGCATAGAATACCAGAATGAAGGAAAATTGTAGCATTTGAAATGTGGTGCTATAGAAGGATGCATGCTGAAAATTAAGTGGATGGATAAAGTATGAAACGAATTAGTTTTAGAAATGATGGGCAAGGAAAGAAATTTGTGGAAGAGTCTTACAGAAAAAAGAAACAGGATGGCAGATCATATTTTGAGACATGCAGGATTGGTTAACTTATTGACGGTAAGAACTGCAAAGGAGAACAGAGATTAGAACATATGAAGCAGATAACTGAGGACGTGAGTTGTAAGTAAGGGGTTTATTGAGGTGAAAAGGTTAGCACAAGATACGAAGGGATGGAGGATTGCATCAAACCAGTCGAGAGACTGATGACCACAAAAGACACGTATTTTTGTGTTTATACGTATCGACATTAAGCACAAAGGTGTTTACCTTAAATTAAATCCACAATTTAGTTACATTTTTGAAGTATATGTATGAAGTATGGTTTTATTAAAGTAATCTGTTTATTTTATCTTACTGTATATCAGAAAACTGGAGAAATAAATTACCAGTTAAAAAAAAAAAAAAAAAGGTTAATAGAAGCCAACGTGTAGTAGGACGATATTTTGTGAATACTTCTTAAAAGACACACTTACCTAAAATACCGAGTGATCTGTGGTGCATTTTTCCCATTTAGAAATTATTCATTTCTTTCCTGTCATGATGAGTCATAAGAAATTTAACAGATTTTAAGATAGACAGTAATATTTCCAAAATTTGTAAACACCATCCAAATTGCTGCAGCAGTTATTGCGTGATGCCTTTTCAAACCATCAGCTACATGCAACTCGCTTATAGATTTGCAATAGTATAGATGCAGTAGTTCAGAATATCTGTGTGCAAATACTGTCTACTGGATGAATCAGGAAGGGCTCTGAGCTTGAATCAAGCAAGGAGATTTATATCTTTATGTTCTGCCCTATATGCCACAGAAGCCATTTGGGTTGCGGTTGGAATGTCACAGCTTGTTTACCTAGAAAATAAACAGCAAAAAGAAAAATAGTGTGTGCTTCTACATACAGAGAGTGCACAAAAGACTTAAGCTCATTGTGCTATCTCTTGAATTCCAACAATTTTCACAATTGGGTCCTTTCTAAACATACTCGAATAGCTATTTGAGACTTCTGATTAATACTCAAACCTCAACGATAATGTGACAGTTGTATTTTAAAGACAAACAAGAATTGGAAAGAACAGTCCATCGGTTATCTTTTTTTTGCTTCTGTTTTACACCCTGTCAACATTAGAAGGTAATTAGAAGTGGGAAATGACTGTGGGTCTGGCCTTTTGAAGGAACCATCTCGGCATTCAGCTAGAGGAAAACACTGAAATCTGGATTGCCAGACGGGGATTCGAACCTGCGTACTCCCTTAAATAAGAGGTACTGGCCATTCGAATCTGATCCCGTCACCAACAGATGTGAAACACCGCCTACGGTTACTACTGTTGCGTAAAAATGCAAGTGTCAGTACCCTGTCACCTAAAACTTCAGTAAGGATGGGTGTAATTAAGGTTACATTTCATCTTCTACAGGGAATATTACCTGATATGTCTGAACCACAGGCTCTTATTGAAGGTGATTCTGACTTTCAAGATGTTAATATTTTGTTCAAAGCTGATACCGATCAGTCTTCATTTACAGCATGTCTCAAAATATGTTCAATCGAAGGCTTTCGTTATCTTGATGGTTAGATCACTCACCATGGAAGAGAGTTCGATGCTACCACAGGAACACCTACATTGCTAAAGTGTCCACCTACATTTGTATTACAGTGTGAAGGATGGATAGAAGCACTATCGTGGGGAAGACTTATACCATCCAATGTCTGGATGAATTAAGAGTTGCAATTTGATTTAATTTTTATGGATGTCAATGGTTTTGATTTTATGTCAAAAGAAAAGGAAATTTTTAAAATAATTAACAAGTATACAGAGGTGCCAGGGGTAGTGATGTAAGGACAAGAATGTTCTTTGTCTACACTACATGAATACAAAACTGAAACTTCAAAACGCGGCTGCGGCAAAGAGGAGGAAATCATGTCAATTCCTCCCATCATCTGTTGCAAAACTATCACTAGAAGGTATCCGAATCTCACTATCAAGTACTCAAAAAATTTCTTGAATTAATTGCTTTGGCTTCCTTAAGATGCGTAGATGTTAACAGTAGTGCGCTTTGCACATTTGCCACTTGCTTCCATTACTTGAGTTTGCTCTTACAGCGATGCCATTTTCAACAGCCAATCTCCGTTTGTTTCAATTTTGGTAGAATACCCTTGGTACCACCTAACAGCTGACAAGACCAGACGAACATATGCAGTCCCATAACACCATAATTTTTAAGTTTTGTGTCAAATTTTTCCAAGAATTTTCCAGGAAGATAGAGAAATTGTTATAATTTTGGAAAACTTCTTATGAAGTTTCTCACATGGAGCTTTTGATTGATATAGCTACAGAATTGTTCAAACTTTCAGAATTTGAGATAATAAATCTGCAAGATATTGACTTGAATATGTACAAAGTGGAATTGACCGAAGAATTTTTCTGTTTTGGATCAATATCCAGATTCTAAAAAATTAGCTCAGTGAATTTCAGTATGAGAGCTCTCTTTCTCTAAAATAAACTTTTTGGTTAACAAATATTAATCAAGGATAATGGAGACACTCCTTGAAGACACTCTGCACGTAACTTGTTTTCCAAAATTTAAAAAACTGGTTTAAGATTGCAAGTGTAATTTTCACATAAAAATATTGAGATGTGCATTAGCAAAATATTTTTAGTTTAATTTTTACTCTGTGTTTTGATTAACCAGAAAACATGGACCTAGATAGAAATAAGGAAGATAATCCAGACTCCACTAAAAATCACTTGCTGGCCCCTCCATGACCTAATGGATTTTTTAATAGTAAGTAAGTAGACTTCTTTATTGATGAAATTTGTGTTGGATCTTATGGCAGCAATCTCAACACTGACCTGCTCCTGCAGCAAGAATGGAACCTATGGTGTTGAATCTATTCTTTAAGTATTTCAATGTGCCTACCCTACAAGCATATTCCACACTTCCATATTCTCCCTATTACTTTGTCAAACTATCTACCTAAAGCTCTTTGGTTTCTGACAAAAGAATGAGCTTTAAATACTATATCTTACTTTAATTAACTCTACAACAGAAAACAACTTCTTAGCTGCTAATTTTAGAATGACCGATTATGGACAGATGTTACAAGAGCAGATGACAGTTAAAAAAATAGTCTCCATTATTGTCTTCACCACTCTTGCAGTTTATTGAACCTATCTTTATAAAGATTTGTTGTGTATCTAGGAAGCAGATTGCATAACAATTCTTGTACTTCTTTGTTGTCAGAAAATTTCTTCAAACTAAATACGGTCACATGGTGAAAAGTCTTGACTATATGATTGCTGATCCAAAGCAGTTCAATATAGTTCTTCAAATTTTACTTGCATAACAAGCAGCAGTGTGGGGCCATGCATTACTGTGCAAAGCAGGGTGCTGCTGATTGGAATACTGTCTTTTGAATTGATAGGCCTCTCTAGTCCAGCATGCAACACTGAAAATTTGTCATTCAAGCAGAAAATTGACGTACAGAACACCTTCAATGTCCCAAAAGATGATCACGAGAAAGCTGCCAGAAGAAATAGGTTTTTGCCTTCACCAAAGCTGCTTTCTATCTGAATGTTAATTCATAGTTTATCTGTTATTTCTGAAGGGTAGTGCTGTACTAGCTATTAATCATGTGTGTATATGCTTCAAAAACTTCTGAGAAATATCTGTCTTTACATCTGTCAAATTCTCATTCAACATTCTTGGCACCCACCTTGGAGTGATTTTGTGAAAATTCAACTTCTTTTTAACGACGGTCCACACACTTTTGTAACTTACTCGCAGCACTAATCCCACTAACAGGTTTTAGTGAATTTGTGCTTGAATTTGAAAATCAGAAAACGTGCATCAGCAAGCTTAGAAGTTACTATGTGACCTTCAGAAAATAACTTATGCCACAAGAAGCTAAAAAAAAGACTGCATGCAATCTGTGAAAAAATGTTCTGATTCAACACTTCCATGTACTATACACTCAAAAATTAAGCATAGCTCAATACACATATGAACTTCCTGTTCACTCATCACGATAATGAATATAGAAACAAGTGTGTAGTATTCATGCATTCAGACTGTGGACCTGTGCTACATCAATAAGCCCTAATGTATCTTAATCTTATTTTGAAAGTCTCATTTACATTTGATCTGCCCTTCCACCCATTACAGAACTACATACCTGTTTCAATTTATCAATAAACTTCTTTATATCATCAATTTTATCAACTTCAGCATACCTCTGACCCAAACTGTATACAATCAACTTCATAATTTTTTAATCAGGGCTTAATGGCACATTAGTGTTAGGATAATTACGACAAGGAGAAGATGGAAAGCAAGGAGCAGAAATGAATTTGGACATTATTTGCTGGAGTGATTGTGCAAGCAGAATTTGATTTTGCACTTGATAGTGATAATCCAATCAATCTCTTGGGGCAAATAAATGGCTTGCAAACTAAGGTCAAAAGTTGTACATGAAAATGTAAGGACTTTATGTGACATGTAGCTCATACCATACACAAAAGTTTGGTTGATAATGCCACTTTAACAGGTAATCAGTAAGGAACATTTCATTCATTCCAAGTCAGTCTCAATAAACAGAAATTTGAAAGCATAAAAGATAAAATGGCATAGCCATGATCACTGAATTTATACTTTGCATTGTAGCAACATGTTTCTACAAGAAAATTGTAAAAGGAATGTAGTGGACATTTCTAACGACTATTCTAATATTAATTATTGTTATTGTTAATAAGAAAAATCTGGGCAAGTCGAGTCCATACATTTAGAGTTCCATACACTATTCACTTAGAACACGTATCTAGCATGTTATTAATACTATTCCTATTACGGCAATTGTGTCATAATAACTCATTCCCTCAAGTCTGCAAGATGCAGTTGAATGCTTACAGACAATGGTGTATTTCAAAGGAGTATTTAATTTTTAAAATTGGCTGCTGTTTTTCCTCCTAAATTTCAGGAAGAACTTCAGTTTCCTGCAAATTCAAAACATCAACACTGAAATAGGAAATGTTTCTTTTTAACTACAGGAATAAATCAAAACAAATTTGTTTATAATATTCTGAGACTTGCATTTCAAACTGTGCTTTCTCTTTAAACAAGCTACTGACTGCTATTTAAATTGAAAGATAAATTATCAGAAGATTACGCTGGCAGAAGGTTTAAAAAAATAACACCACATTTGAAATTTTTGATCCTTTACTTTTCTCAACTGTAAGGTCAAATAAATAAATAAATAAATTCACTATATGCTAAGTAAACACTATCAAATCAATACTGTTCCATTCAAATTTATTTACATTAATCCCAGTTCCTCTATGTATTCTTGAAACGGTGTTAGAAGACTGCACAACTTCACCCTTAACTGAAAAAAAGCTCCTCCACGCAAATCTATTACACTTGTAGTGAAACAAAAAACAAATTTAACATTTAGAATAGCTTGGCTGAATCGTCTCTAAATACTTCAGGAGTTTCTATGGCCCTACACAATTCATTAAACAGTTGCTGTCCTTTCAAAAACAATTAATCTATGGGTCTACAGGCAAATATGCTGAACCCTTACTAAACCTTCTAAGAGACTTATGACACTTGATAAACCACTCTCCATTAAACATTGATCTGATCTCGGCTACCAAACTACACAAAGAATGCTTCATTCATGCTAAAGTTTGCGGGTTTCATAACTCCCCTACTCCTTGGGGCGGAACATACGCACCCACTCACATTTGTCGATGGAAAGCCCTCCTCCTGTGCTCTGACTCCCATGTTTCTGCATATGGTGTAATCGGGGAGGGGGGAGAGGGAGGAAGGTGAATGTGGAAAAGTTTCACATGGGTTTACACTGGTGCAGGTATATACTATTTTCCATTTTATCATACTTATTCAATTATACCTTCTAAGTCCCCTCTCCTGTGAATCCTTTACAAACATCTATCTATATAAAATGCTACTCTTGGTCACAGTGTACTGATGTCTATCACACTCTGACGTCATGCTTCCTGCCTTCCTCCCCAACCAACAACAAACGGAGATGTTCGAGGTTATGTGTGTTATTTAATAACAATTCTATTTAGCTAAGCATCCATGAGTAAGCACAATAAAAGGAAATTATGTATTTAATAAAAATCAACATATTAATTATTAGTTGCTTTTTCTTAATTAAAATTGGTTCGATGCAGATTTTTCTTATTATCTCTGTACAGCGATACCATTATTGCAGCAAGCTAAGAAATGAATTGCTAAAATACCAAGTTCAACACATAATTTTTGATGGGCTTACAAGGTATTTATATTCAATGTAGATATTTTAAGTTACTGTTATAATGTACTCGAAGAAATGGACTTTTGAAACCCTGAAATAAAAGTATGTACTGTATTTAAATTAATATATTAATTATTATTACTGATGTAACTATATCAGACACATGTAAATATTTCCAGTGGGTCAAATTTAGATCGCATTACAATGAATGTATTTGTATGAATTTTCAGCATGCAATATTAGTAGTTGTGGTTATGTCGAAATGGAGACAAGACCAAAATGACAATTGCCACTATTTTTTACAGAATAATTCACAATGAATTTAGTTCGCTTTCATACGCTCCGAGTTACTGAAGTTATTACTATACAGATGGTAGTACTTACTTCTGTATTTACTGTGCTGAATGAGAATTGGACCAGGAATAAAACCAATATAATGAATAAGGTTTTGGGATTCGTAATTTATTTTTAATTTCACTGGTTCCCTAATTCTGAAATAACAACTTCAGCAGAAGTTCCATCTGTATCGCTGTGTAAACTAAAACCAAAATATGTACATATCACAAAATAAGGTTATGAGCATTACATAACACAAATTCTATTTATTTAGGCAACCCCAAAGAAATGAATTTCCAGAAAATTCCTTTCACCTGCAGTTTCTGATGAGCTTAGGGGCCAGTCTTTAAACAAGCAATTCTTGTATATATATATATAGATTGTTTGGAAACAAAGGCGCTGAGAGCGGATATATTAGACATTGGGATTGGAGAAAAACCACCGCTTACCAAAGATGAGGGCTCCTTGGAAACGGCTCAAACGATTTGGATGAAATTTCATATTCAGATAACGTTCTGTTTTTTAAGTTTACATAAATAGGGCTCTTCCATGCAAAAACGTGATTTTACAAAAAAATCAGTAATTTCGTATTTGGTATCTCGGAAACGGCTCTAACGTCATCTCGTAGACGTTTCAGGTACCAGTAAGGCGACTAATGTTACACAAGTTCTCTTTGTTTACAACAAGGAAATCTTATATATTTAAACGAATAATTTTTTTACACTAGCTGACCCATGCTAATAGTATCGTGGTCAGTCACCGAATTGTAAAACAATAATGTGGAAACAAATAAATGAAAGTATTTATTAATGAAAGGTATTTTATTTTGAACAGTAGTAATAAATATAACTTTTACTGTAAAAAGTCATTATCATTAAATACTACATGTTCAATTGCAAAACATTTAAAAAGTAGATATTTAAAATATATTGGCTTTGTCATTTTGAAGCGTCAGACTTTGTGCTTTATTAATGTTCATAATGAAGATTACTTCTATTGAGAATTGTTTTCTTACTATTTGAAAAGGCAAGGCCGATCAGAAGATGTGAGTTTAATACGAGGTATGAGTATAGTTTCATCTGAGTAAATGAATTTAGCACTGACGATGTACTCGTCTAAGTGAATCACCACAAATCTTGCACCATTATTTAATCCCTGATTAGCATTAAGATTTGTATTCAATATAATGATAGCATTTTTCTTAATAGCAATTTATGAGGTGGTAAATCAGACAATCTCGGAAATGGCTCTAGTGGTTTGGATGTTACAACTTTTTGCTTTTAGGTTTATAACATGATTTTACAACCAAAAAAGAGAACTATTCTTGTATTTGGTATCTCAGAAATGGCTGCAACCTCATCTTGTAGAAGTTTCAGGAATCAGTAAGATTACTGATAATAGTTAAGCTTCTCTTTGGTTAGAGCAAGGAACTGAGCACTTCAAAATGCCTACGAAGTCTTTAATAATTTTTTTTAAGTTTTACTTTAATCAAACTTTACTCAAAATCTTTAATATAGAACAGAAATGGAAAGATGCCGAGCAAAGATCGGTAAAGACCTCGATGTTAAAAGACGTTAAGCATTTTAAAAAAGATCGGTCACCCAGGTACTTATAATAATTCCAGCGTCTGATACAGATACAAAGATTACACTTACAGTTTCCCAATAAATTGTCTCTCAATATCAAGAGATAACCCAAACTATTTTTTATTTTGAGTTGCTGAATCACACCTGTCTTCAGATTTGTGTTACTTTTCCATATTCTTGTTCAAATTATTTCCTGAAAAGTCTGTTAAATTAAGTCATACAATATCACTCAACCGGCTGTCTGTCATCATTCCACTCCCTTGTGGACACACCAATTAGAAATGTGAAAACGCTTTCATATTTTACAAAGTATAATTTATTTCAGGTAACAAGAAATTAGATAGCTTTAACAATGTCATTTATAGTATCTACTGTTATCATCATCTTCACTATCACAAGTTTCTTCAGTAACTGTGAACATCTCCTCCTCCTCAAATGAGATGAGGCAAACAATGGCCCTGCAGCAAACAATGAGAAAGCACATAATGTTTGGCATATCATTTAATCAAAATTCAGAAAATGCAGAACCTATCTTTTACCACATTTTATATGATGTTTATCATCATTTCACACAGCATATAACTATGAGGCATGTTTTTTTTAAGTAAGTACCGTTTTGAAATTAAAAAAGACGTGCAAATATGTATCAATAATTTTATTTTTACATGAAAGCCTAACCACACCCGGGAAACTGGAGATGGTCCTCAACGATATTGATGATGACATGAAAGCCTGTACCTTACTCTACTTTTCTACATAATTCACTTCAATATTGAGGCACTTGTCATAATGTAGTACCAGTATTTGAAAACCCTCCTCATAGAAGTCTGCCGCCTGACTTATTAATCACTGCATCACAAGTGTTTTGACTTCGTTATCGTCTTCAAGACGCTGACCGCCCAGGTGTTTCTTCAAGTGCAGGAACAGATGGTAGTCACTGGGCACCAGATCAGAACGGCGCAGATTGTTCAATGTCTCACAATAAGCTGCTGCATTGATTGTCTCATTACGAGGCAGAAATTCCACAAGCAATACTCCTTTTCTGTCCCAAAAAAACTGTGCACATAATTTTCCGGGCAGAAATCGTTTGCTTGAACTTAACTGTTTTGGGTGAATCTGAATGCCGCCATTCCATGGACTGTTGCTTTGATTCAGGTGTGACGTAGGCCACCCATGTCTCATCGCCAGTGACAATTTGGCTTAAGAAATCATCACCATCGTTGTGGTACCGCTCACGGAAAGTCAATGCACTGCCTGAACGTTTGGTTTTGTGCACACCCGTTAACATGTTCGGTACCCAACGTGAGCACAATTTTCAGTAATTCAAGTGCTCGGTCACAATGCCATGCAAAACACTATGAGAAACATTAGGAAAGTCATCACACAAGGAGGAAATCGTAAAGCGTCTGTTTTCTCTCACCTTATTCTCTCACCTTATTGTCCACATTCTGCACCAAACTTTCATTAATGATCGAAGGACGCCCACTCCGTTGTTCATCATGCACATTTGTGCAGCCATCTTTAAATACTCTCACTTACTTTCTCACCATTCCATCACTCAAAATGATTTGTCTGTAAACTGCACAGATCTCACGATGAATATCGATCGGTTTTAGGCCTTTAGCACAAAGAACTCTTATAACAGCCCATACTTCACAGTCGGCAGGACTCATGATTATCGGAGGCATCTTAAACACTCAGTGAACAATGTAAACAAGGAAGAATTAGACTGTAAAGGCATCAGTGCGTAGGCACGAGATGCAGGTACCCAGTGCGTATGTGCGGAACGCTGACCGTAGCGCTGCAGCCACGGTGTGACAATATGGTACTTACTTAAAAAATATGCCTCGTATATAAAACCAGTTAGCCTAAAAGGCTGAATCCACAGAGGAAATGATAATAATATAATTTATAAAACATAAATGAAAAAATAAATAATGCAGGAAACATTAAAGAAGCAATCAATCATTACAGTCAACAACGTAATAATGGCAAACAGCTGAAAAATTACAAAGAAAATTTTCAAACTAAGTGTTTCATCAGAAAAAAACTTGAATGTGGCAAGGGCAGGTATGCCATTGACATACAATGCTACATGTCAGGAAACTCAGTGAGTTTGACATGATGAAAAGAGGGTGATAACTGAACATCAAGGAAGGTGGTATGAGTGTCAGTGTGGAAATATGATCAGCTATTTGTGACTGAGCCTGTGTGCCCAAATGATGAATATAATATGTCTAACTTAGCCAAATTAGGAGTTTCAGTTTCATTTTTTTTCTCTATGGAAAGTCAAAGCCAGATAGCCTCAGAAGAGAATGGCAATGACATCAATGTCTCTGATCTAAGGAAACAATTCTATAATTGCTATAAGTGGTTAAGCACGACCACGTGATGTGTTTATATGGCATTCAAATTCTACCTATATTTTCAAAAGGCATCAAATTTCATCAGCTGAAAATGTCTTGCATGAATGGAAATGCTTACGTTATATCATGATGAAATTCACTTAAATAGATGGAGAGTACTGTTCCTGTTAACTATGAAACAGAATTTCATAAATCTACTTCATGAGAGAGAAAAATAGCGAGGGGTCATCCTACTGACAACAAAAGGCATATCTCATTCTACTTTATGAAAAAGAAGTGAGTGTTGCCATTTATGTAAGGTTTACTTATGTCTAAGGTGTTACTGTCTTCATGTAAAATGTATTAATGAAACAGAATGCTAAATGAGTACAAAAAAAAATATAATTAGAAATGTCCACCTGTCAACAGTAAAGGTGTGAATCTAGGTTGGGAGGAAAGAATAGTGTGTAACATTTACAGTTCTGGACCGAGAGTGAACAGATCAGGAATTGATACCTTAGCAGTGACTCCTCCATGCTGGTGTCTTCCCAGCTGACAGGCCCAGGATGGCTCACCTTGTGAGCCAGCAGCTGGTCCAAGACATGCCGCAGCCTCTGAAAATGTAAGTACATTACACTTCACAATTCTTCTCTCTCAAAAGAGGCAGAGAAGGAAGTTTCTACAGTAAAAAATGTGGTGGGTAGCAAATTAAAATGAAGACAGAGAAAGTAACCATTACTTCATACAAATAACAAAAGAACAATGCAGATACAAAAAAAATCAAAACTTTTAAATATTATGTGGTGATCCATTTGATTCCAGTGTGACAATGAAGGAGTGCATGGTACTGGGAGTAAATATGAAAGAGAATTACATAAAAATTAAGAACTTGTGTGTTAAAGTTTTACTTCCAGCTTCAATGTTTGTGTGATCACAGTTCTCCCTGTGAGGAACAGTTTTGTCAGTTCGGGGGTGATTTGGGAGGGGAGGGGGGGAGGGTTGGTGATAGGTTATTGGTACAAACTGATTCCAAGGAAACTACCTTGTATCATCTGAATCTCTCTCCCATCCTCACATCCCATCCTGAAAACTAACATTTTTCTTCTTTTCCTTCTTCTTATTTACCCCGAAAGTAACCACCTTTTTGTTTGACAGGTTCAAATGTATTCCAATATTTTATATTTAACTTTTTATTTGTTTATTTAAATATTTGGAAACAGTCACTTTTACCTCTAATTTCCAATGTGAATATACCACTACTTTCTTCCAAACCTCCTGAACTTCCACCTCCTTCCAATAATCCTACAACTAATAGAGAGTTCAAATAAAAAAAATAAAAAATATGTATCTGCAGAGCACTATCATCCAAGAAAGCCTCCTTTCTATACCATTATTTTTTTAAATCAGATGTGCATCTGTTCTGCAGGCCTTGGATACATTACTTAAACTTTATATTTGTGTATCCTGTTGAATACAATACAGGAGTTATTTGACATCACTAATTTATTGATTAAATTGAACAACATAGGCATTCAGTCTGCTGGTTATTACAATAACAAGTGGCTGCGTCTACCGCAGGGCTTACGCAAGCTCAGCCATGTACTTCTATTAACTTGAAAAAGGGTTTAACCTGAAATATTGTCTTTTCTGTGTTTGTGTGTGGTTTTGTGTTGCTGCTGCCCTCCTCCCTTCAGCTTTGGTGAGTGTTGGGTGTATTTTATCTGTCGTGTCCATATAAATATTGCCTCATGGCAATTCTTTCCTTTCATTGTTACCCATATTTTCAAAATATGATTTATATATATACTGTCACACAGTTATTATCTACCACTTTCAATTATGATATACCTTCAGCATTACCGACTATCTATTTGGTATTTGCCTTTGCCCTCTCTCCTATACTACCATCTATGCCAGCCATGCTATTCATCAGATGGCAGTCGTGTGCACATCTGGCTCTACCGGGTGTTCTCACTTTTGCAAGAATAAGGCTACCTTCCGAAATATTGCAAGTTTCTTGTGTTTGTTCATTTTTGTGTTCATCATTCCCAGCCACCTTCATCTGTGGTAAGTGTTGTGTCGTATTTCCCAATCCTTCCTTAGTTTTATACATATAAATATTATTTGCCCTATCTTAAATCTGATCTAAATTATTTTCTATATTAAAAAGCACAGACACATAACATTATTTTCTGGAGGAGTCAGAGAGCTACCCTGCACAATCCATTTTCTCCTGCTGAAGAAACATTTATAACCAAAAATTAAATTAACGTTCTATGAAGACTTTTTTTCCTAGTACTACACTGCCCTGTTGTCACCAAGGCACAGAATGGGTTTCTCTCTTTCCTTATTTATTTTAATATTTGCTAACAAACTCCTTTTTCTTCTGACATACTCCTCGTGTTTTTATTACTAGTCTCTCCCCCCCTCCCCCCCCCCCCAATGAGTGGTCTGGTAGCGCAATGGTAAAGGGGTTGGCTGGCTGGCTTTCTAAAGTTTGCTGCTCCAGTCCTTGGTTCAAACGTCTAGTAAGGTAGGAATTTTTAAGAGTTTTGTTTGGTCATATGAGCTATGGCAGGTCGTTCTGTGGTTCAGATTCCACACTGAACTGTAGGTCCTCTCAGAAGAAAGGGACATGCCCTCCTACCTCTAGCACAATGGCTTGGTATGACTCTTTCGGGAGGATCCAACCAACCTTCAGTTTGTGGCCTAATTTAGTGCTTAGTTATTTCTTTGCATTTGATTTGGTAATATACCATTCAGTAATTACCTCACTTCCTTCATTTCTCTTATATTGCTATCCCAAATTTCATTAACATTTTCTCAAATTTTCACAGTTAACTGCAATTTAGCCACTGATTCCCACCCTGTGCATTCCATTTTATCTTGATGGATTTTAGATTTTGTTTTTTATCTGTTTCTGTGGTACCCTGCAATAGTTCCTGTCTTTTTCCTTTTTTACTTTGTTTTGATTTACATTGTTTTGGAGAAATTTTATGTAAGATAATAGTCATAATAATGTATAACATAGTTTAAAAAAAAAAAAAAAAAAAAAAAAAAAAAAGGAAATGTGATTTATGAATACAACAGTCTGTTCCTTTGATCTCAACACTTCTGAGTTATAAATATTCTAATCTAATAAAAGTAAATATCCTAATAACATTCGTCACCTGTATGACATCAGCTGTGTTGCGATGGCAGGCATAGCGGACATCCCCAGGCAGCAACAGAACACCATCTCCATTCTCATCATGAGCTTCAAAACGTACCCCACAGCCAAAGAACACAATAGGCAGTGGTGCCACCATTGTGGTGTCATGTAAATATACATCTGTGCTTCGCATTTTTTGGTGATACACCAGCAGGGGTGAAATAAACTTACTACATTGTTCATTTACAGATTTGGGATGCAGTCTTACTTTGCCATCCTCAGGTGTGAAAGCAACCACTGAGACCTTCGATGCCCTTTTTGATTTGCGCACTTTCCTGTAAACATCCACACATTTAATGACAATAAATATGTAAATATGATATGAAGCCAAAATAAAAACATTAAAATAAACTACTGCGGAAAATAGCTGATAAAAAGGTGAAGACAGTAACATTTTCAGACAAAAAACATTAAAAATTTGAGTATTTCCAGCAAAAGGTAAAAAAAGGAGCTCAGTTATTGGATGGGTACAAGCAATAAGAAAACACAAAAAGGGGTTAAGAGTGAGAACCTACTGGAAAAAGAGAAAAGAGAAGGAGAAATATTACATTCCATAGTCCAAAATAAAAATAACAAACACACAGTACAAAAATATGTATGCACGAAGATACAAAACCATTATATAACTGTGGGAGTGTCATGGAATTAATGTTTCAGAGCCAGAGACAGTGTTATCTACTTCACATCAGGTACCTTGTAACATTTTAAATTTCCTTCTTTTTATGTTCCATGTTTATGTGAAAAAATAAACATATGATATGCCATTACATTTGAATAATGCAATATTTCTTTCTTTAAAAATGAAAATAAGAAATAGCATCCTTATTAGTTTTAAACATCTAAGAAGCTGTATCTTTCATTAAAAAAATAAACAATCATACAACCTGAGTGAAATTTTTATCAAATTAAGACATACAAAATGATGAAATTCATAATGCAAGTATTATCACTTCTTTAATTCCTGCTCCTTACGAATTTTTATGATGAATCAGAATTTTTTTTGTCCCTTGAATTTAATGTACAAAGAGGCTTCTCCATTGACATCAAGTCATATGTTTTGAAGTACTTACAAATTAATCAATATACTAGCCAAAAAGCCCGTCAAAAATGACGGGTTTAACGGACTGTTCTGGCAATTGATTTGTTTTTGGTTGTTTACCTAAATAGAAATTTTATAAAATAAAGCTCACTATGCTGTAATTTCTCGTCCCTTGCGATATAGCAAAAAGTTTCAGTTGTCAATTTGGTCCAGGTTGCGTTTCAGCCTAACTACAATCTTCGCCAATATAGCCGGTATAAAATCAAAGCTTCATTCACATGCGAATTTATACATTCCCTGAATCGCATGTCAATGTCATCATCCATCTATACCAATCATGCATCATGCGATACAAACTTGATCCAAAATCTTCACAGTTTCTTATAACTTTCTTATTGTTTATGATGAAGATCGATGTTTTAACGCCTGGTACAGCTTACATTCGGCTGAAATAATGACCCCAGTGAAAACGAAGGATGCTAAAAATAAATCTTAACTTATTACGTCATGTAATATTAGTTTCAATTGTGGTTTAGGTTGCATAGATCGCGAACAATTTGGAACTTCTTTAATTCAAACCAAGTAATCATATCACTAAAAAAAGCAACTAATAATCAATATGCAATTTAAACAAAATTCATACTTTTCTTTCAGTATTGTAGCAATTCATTTCTTAGCAATTGTTGAAATAAATTGAATTGTTATAAAATAAATGCAATTCCTATTGCCTGGCGCTATGACAAAAGGTTTCGGTTGCTATCCTGGTCCAGGTTGCATTTTAAAACTAACCACATACGGGAATAGTTTACATTGTGATTCATGATATCAAAACGTGACATAGTGCTTATGAAACCTGCTTAAATAACTGATAATAGCTAAATTCAACATGCTATTGCTGTGATAAGGTTCATTATTTATTTTTGTCCAGGCTGGATTTCAACCTAACCACAATCTCGGGTAATACTGCCACTACAAAATGAAAGCTTTAATCGCATGCGCATTGATGGTGATGTCATGTATCACGACATAAGTATAAAATAAGTTGTTGTAAGAAGTGAATTATACAATGCAGGAATATATTTATATCCTATCAAGAAACGTTGCCAGCGTTTTTACAGTTGTTGCTGTACAGATGCTATCTTTGACGTGAATATTTGAATTGGCGGTTTTGTGTTGTGTTAATTCGTAATTTTCATGTTACTTCACATCTAACGTAAGCTGCCTTTTGCTTTCATGTACACTTTTTCTTAAAAGGTATGACCATAAGAACGTATGTGGTAAATTTCAAACGAATAGCACAATTCTTTCGGCCTCGTTTTTATTTTGCCATAGCCAATAATATCACAAAACGAATGTGTGCAACAGTTTTCCGACCAAAACGACAATTCATTGGTGAGATACATTACGCAACAACATAAATTTCATCAAAAACATTTAATAAAAAAGAAAGCCAATAAACCAAAAATCTGCAACGTTCGAATAGCTGTCATAGTTACACATTGTGGAAATACGTAATAGCCTCAGTAATATTACTCAGTGAAATCAAAGAAGATTAAAATAAATCTGATAAACTTACATTATTAATTGTAGTGTAAGCTGCACAATTCGAAATGAGTGGGCAACTATTTCGGTTCAAATGAATTAATAATTTCAATAATAGGTACAGTTTAAATTATTCTGAAAAAAAGCTAAATTATTCATGCCCTCTGCCATAGCGTCAAATGTCAGTTGTAATTCTGATCCATTTTAAGTAACACTTTAACCAAACTTTTCTCTACATTGATGCTCGAAAATACAAAGCTTTTATCTTACAATATCTATGGACAAAGAATTTAAGGAATACTTCAATATATCAAAAGAATATTACGTAAATATAAGCATCTAATGATTGATATATCGATTTTAACGCAATACATTCTTTTCTTTCAGTGTTCTGTGAGTTAATTTATTCACTGTTGCTTGGAAATGATATTAAATAACGCGCACTCCCACAAATAATATCGTAAAGCGTGACGTCATAGCGCAAAGTCACCGCGTGACATGACGTAGGTGTGACATGCTACATTAAGCCTATTATACTAATAGATTGGTCCACTGTAGCTACCATAGTATTCACTGTGTTTTGATACAATATTTCAACAAACACATAATTTGTGACCATCTTCAAATAAAATGTCCAAGCTGGAAAACTTGAACCTATTTGTCTGCCAAATACAGTGAATACTTGCTTGGGTACCTGGGAACTATAAATTAATATCCAACGATGGGAAAAAAACTTCTTTCATTTACTTATAAACTACTTCCGACCTGCTCATTGGTACCTAGATTTATGAAAGATTATGCAGAAGATAAAGTACATAAATTTTCTTTACCCTGTTGATAGAAATCTTGATTCTTGAATTTTTTATATGCTGTAACTCTGGGAAAAAAATGGGGGCAGCTCCATTTTCAACAAACTATACCACAGATTATTATTATTAATTGCTTGAGTGCAGTAATGCGAATCCCCCAAATGGAAAAATGGAAATCCACTTTAAAAAGAACTATAATTTAATATTATAATTAGAATTAATCAATTCTATTTTAATATTTAAAATAGATTAAGTATTAGCCATTACTTTCAATCTGAAAAATATTGCTTCTGCTGTTGCATTGTACTGTTGTTTCATTGCATCATTGGAAACAATGTGATATCTTACTGACTGCAATGCAAATAAGATAGGATAGGGAAAATAAACAGTTACCCGTAATGCAAGACAGTGAGTTTCAAGATGATCAAAATTCATTGATCTTCATTTGAAATGCTATAAGAAATTGTTTGAATTTTATCACACTACACAGTATCGAACAATAAACAGCTTAAAAAAAGGGTATTTTGAAATTTAGGCCATTAATGCCCAAACATTCAGTTATATAACGAAAACAATTTCTACATATCAAAAAACAATAAAATTCAAGGCTCTATGTAAAACAGTTGAACTAATTCCAACTATACAATAAAATATGGTAGTTAGCTAGAAAACACGCAGTCAAAGATATAAGAATGAAACAAAAATGAAGTATAATTTCAAGAATAATGTAAAAGTGAGCAGTCAAACACCATACAGAACTAAAGAATAAAAGAGTCTCAACAGCCCAAATCAAATATAAACAACTAAGTCAACTGTTCAGGCCTGGGTTTTAGAGACAAACCTTGTTTGAGTAATGGTCTGGCCATCATGATTTTAGAAGGCCATTTCACATAAGCTAAATAGCTTAGTGGCTACAGTTCATAATTGTTGTTTTTATTGGGGCTTAAGGGCGCGTCGACGGCGGGGTCACTAGCGGCAATTCATAACACCAATTTATCACTACAATTAAGTTGGTCTGACTAGTATACAATCAATATGAGCCAAGTGCCATAGCATGAAGAGACATCAGCAGCTGACATGAGACAGTCGACCAGCTTGAGCACACAGACGACGGATACTGGCACTCCCTAGTAGCAAACCTAAATACATACAGGGTGGACACTGTTTAACATCCTGGTGCAGTGGTTCCCAATTGGTTTTTCCCTAGTACCCCCTTTAAGAAAGAGCTCAATCTTGCATACCCCTTACAGCTGAAACGATTAATAAAGAATGAAACCTGTTTTTTTGTGATTTATTAAAATTTAATCCAATAACAAGGTACAAAAAAAAAAAAACAACAAATATGCAAAAAATATGTACTGTCCTGGTGCAATTTTTTTACACTGAATTGCACACATGCAGTCATAGTCATTTTTCAAACCTGATCCGTGAAAATGTAGTGTTACAAATAAATGACACTGGAGTATAAAAACATTTCTGAGAACGTTTTAATTTAATTTAATTGCCATGGAGCACAGGCTCCGGTGGCAATTTCCCTACACACCCATCTTCCCCCTATCCTGCACCCATCTATATTTGCCCTCTACAAATTTTATCTTTAAATTCTTTCAACGTTTTCGGTAAATTATTCATCATTTCTCTTGATTTTATACAGCACAATAAATATTTTCAAACATTTGAAGGCTTCAATGGCAATAATTAAATGAAAAATGTTTTAAAGCAGTGAATATAAGGAGGATAGGGAAAGTAAGCCCAACACTTATCACATTTGATGGCAGCAGGGCAGCAATGAACCCAAAAAAAAGAACACCACATATAAAATAATATTTCGGCAGTGAACAGTAGTATTGTGAGTAGATGAGATACATCGCAAGACCAGATGTGATCACATCAATCTCCGCCAAGTTAATGGTCCAAAATTTTGTTCTATAAATCTACTGTCTTTTTTGTGTTTGTCGCTGGCCTGCTACAATCATCTACGGCAAGTGTTGGGTTTACTTTTCCATCCTTCTTTATTTAAATACTCCCTTTTAGCCCTGATGGCACCCAGCTGTCTTGGAGGAAAAAGGGGGAGAGAAGAAGCACGGAAGGTAGAGAAGATCATTAAAATTAAAATAGTGTTTCTTTTGGTTAGACATGGCTCTGCTTTGTGTAAAATGCACTCACATTTCTTTTTTTTTTTTGACTCAGTATCAAAACTTGTATTTAATAGTAATGCATAATGCTGGCAGATATAGAACTGCACTCCTAAGATTCAAATAGCAGCAAGACATAGTGACAGCATAAACAAATAAACAGCATTGCATAGGATTTCTCATTACTCAGGAGATGCTATTAACCGTGATAGAAAACTAAGCAACACATAAAACAGATCCCTCAAGAACAACTCTGTTTTAGATGTTTCTTTTGGTTAGACATGGCTCTGCTTGTAATTTGTGTTTGATTTGTTTTTGTGTTTTAAGAGCCTTTCTGCCTTCAACTTCGGCAAATGTTGAATTTGCTTTCCTTAACCTTTTTGTTTTTATATTGCCTCAAACCATCTTACTTTTATTTTTTGACATCAATCTTACGTAAACAATACAGATAAAGATGTTTTCCTCTGGAATAATGTTCAATGTGCAGGTATGTATCACAGTTCATACTATTCTTTAGCTCTTATTTGTGGTATTCTAAGCACATTTTTGGTGTTATAATTTTTCTCTACCAACATAAAAAATGAATGTTTGCTTACTTGACAATGGCAACATTAGGGTAGAGCCCAGCACAGATGATGGCCTTCACCAGACCAAGGTTTTCAGAGTTGATGTTAGCTGCCTTGTCCTTGGGGTCAGGTAGCGACATGAAGTTCATGTCATACAGGTGTTGAGCGAACTGCTTCTTCATATCTCTGAGAGAATCAAGGGAGATGGACAACTGAAAACCAAATACTAAGTGTTTTTCATTTTAAATGCTTAAAATATTAATATTTAATATATCAATTTTTTTGCTAAATAAGCAGGAAAATTATCTCATCTCCTGAATCCAGCCATTTGCACACTAATTTTTTTTCACCTTTATTTTTGTGCCTTCCATTTTAGTGAGAAATATTTTTTAGATGCTGATTTCAAAACTCACAAAGCCCCAAATTTTATTTGTAAGTGATAAATTTAAAACTATTATTATTATTGTATCAGAAGCAATCATAATACTGCATACAATTAAATCACTTACAATGATGTAGATATATTTTAAGCTACCTAAATTATATTAAATAAAGTTAAATAATAATTACAGGATGACAGTAGAACACAAGATCTTATTTCTTATTATTTTGTACTAGTAACATTGTGTACAAGATTTAAAGTAATTCACAATAATAATAATAATTTCTGTTATCACTTAAAAGTATTTCAGTCCTATTTCAATTGGTTTTCATCATTGCTATAATGTGATTTAGTAAATGTTGTAAGGTTTAGTTTCACACACTCTCAAATATCTTGAACAAGTTTCAATTCCATTAGATATGCAACACTTGCAATTCAAATCAACAGTACCTAAGACAGAGATAACGTAACTATTCTGTGAGCTAACGCAATATTGTTGCCATTCCTCTACCCGGAAATTCCTCTTCATCTCAACATACCCACTTCTTCAATTGTCTGCTTCATGTATTCTAATCTATGTTCCTTTGACTTTTCCCCCCATTAACAAAATAACTAATCCTGCATATCTAAAATATGACTTGCCATCCTGTCTCTTCTTTTTGCAAGATCCTTCCAAAAACTTCTTTCCTCACCCATCATTTCCAAAACACATTTATTTCATACTCTATCTGTCCACTTAATTTTCAGCATCCTTCTATAACACCACATTTCAAATGCTTCAATGTTTCTTCATTCTGGGTTTTCTAACGTCAATGATTTTCTACCATAAAGCACTGTGCTCCACACACAGAGCTTCAAAACGTTCAGTCTTAGATGAATATCTGAAACTAAAAGATTTTTCTTCTTCATGAAAGCACTATTAGCTAGTGCTATTCTGTTTTTAAAACCATTCCTTCTACGGCCAGAAATTGTAATTTAGCTTTTTAAGCAGAAGAATTCATTTACTTCTTCTATCGCATCCGATCCTATTTTTATATTTAATCTACTGTTATGGATATCATTTCTGGTACATGTCATCTGTTCTGTATTGGTTGGGTTTATATTTCGTCCAGAATCTTTCTTCAGTATTTTGTTCATGCCAGTCAGTAACTTCTCACAACCTCAGCCTGTTCTGCTAACAGGACAATGGCATCAGCATACTTATTTTTTCTCCTTGAACACTTATGCCACATTCAAATTTTTCTTTCACTTCGTTTATTGCTTCCTCTGCATACAAGTTGAATATTGTTAACGGGGATAGACTACAACCTTGTCTCTAACCCTTTTTAACTGATGTTTCTCACGACTCTGTAGTTTTATTATAACCAATTGATTCTCATACAGATTAGAAAGTATTTTTCAATCTCAGTATTTTAGACTTTTTAAAAATTTTGATAATCTTGTCCAACTTTACATTATCAAAAGCTTTTTTTTTTTTAAATCAACAAATGCCATAAAAGTATCATTGTTTTTCTTGATCCACCCTTCACGTATCTTAAAGCCAGAATTGCTTCCCTTGTACCGCGACTTTTCTTAAACCCAAATTGATCTTCACCTACTCTCTCTTCTACAATCCTTTCCATTCTTCTGTATATTATTTTGGTCAGTAATTTTGAAGTATGTGATGTTATACCAATGGTGCGATAATTCTCACATTTGTCAGCTTGTGCTTTCTTTGGAGGTGTGAAGATGATATTTTTTATTAAAATCAGTTGCAATTTCTCCTATTTCATAACCTTTTTATTTCAACTTGAATAATCTTTTGATTCCTTTTTCTCCTAGGGATTTAAGAAGTTCTGCAGGGATCTCATCAATTCCAACTGCCTTACTTGATTTCTAATCATTCAAAACTCGATCATAGTCTTCAAAACAGGATCTCCTAAGTCATCAATGCCACCATTGTCTTCTTTTTCTAATGCACTGTTGTTCAAATCAGCCCCATCATATAGTTTTTCCATGTATTCCTCCCATCAGTTAGCTCTTCTTAGCTTAAAAGAGGTTTCCCATCAGCAGCTTTTATGTTTATACATCTCTTATTCATTTCTCCTAAATTCTGTTTGATTTTGCTACATGCCACATTTACTTTAGCTATGACCATTTCCTTTTCTACTTTTTCGCACTATTCTTGCAAGCATTTTTCTTTTTTGCATTTCCTGTTGTTTGATTTCTAAATTGTCTGTATTGCTCTTTTCCTGCTTCATCCTGAGCATTTGTGGACTGCTCCTCTGATCCATCATTTACAAAATTTCTTCAGTGATCCAAGTTTTTTAGGCAGCCTGTTCCATAAAGCCAAATGTTCCTTTACCAACTTTGATTACCTCTTTCTTCAACACAATCCATTCATCCTATTTATAACTATATGTCATGAAAAAATAATCACTATCAATACAAATTAAAAGATGCTGTTTTTCACATGGAAACATGACAAGCTAAAATACAAAAAAAAAAAAAAAAAAAAAAAATTAAGCAAAGTTGCTGCCATTAATGAAAGAGGCTGGTCAGCTTGAAAAGTACCTCAAAAGATTTCTTCTTAACAAACTTTCAATGTGTTTGGAATGATTTTTTTCACCAATAAGAAAACAATTTCCTTTCCACATACAAATTCACATTAAAATTTAGAATTTTCATCTCTAATTGCAATGGTTGTGGTCTTGCTTTATGGCTCATTGATAGGAAAGAATTTGTGGAAGTGAACTTTTGATATTTTAAGGAACCTTTCAGAAATTAAACTGAGTCAAATTAGAAAAATCTTAATCTGGAAGGCATGCCAAATGAAAGTTTGCAGACTTTCTTCTAATTCCTACCTTGCACTTCCATAAAATAATTTTTCTGTTACTTCCTGAAATACTTCTATATATCTTACTGGTATCTTCCATTTTTAAGATAACTATGAGATAAATTAAAAATCTATCCAAAGACTTACGCAAGGAGTGACAGGGTGTTGTAGGATAGAAAATGATCCCTGCAGAAGGAAGCACGATGTGAACCTGCCGTCTCCCAGTGACGTAATGCAAATGCCAACAGTAAATGATCACTGCACCATCCTTCTGCCAGCTCTTTCTTCACTGCATCCACGTCACGCTCACGGCCCTAGATGTAACCAGCAACATGGTACTATGCTACAAATACACTATATAATAATAATGACAGTGAAAATACTGTTACACAATGAGATTTACCACAGTTAAACTTACCACACACGCAGATAGGAGACCATGAGAAACCCACGAACACACTTTACAGTATAAATCTTTGTCATATTAAACATGAGACGCATGACAAAGGACCGCATGTGTACACTTCAAGACCTACCACATGACCTAAGCAAGGGATAAACAATGTGTAATGGAAGAGGATGGCAAAGGTGGGGGGAGAAGCAGGTAATCAAAAATTAAAGAAAACAATATCTCTGGAAAGGCAGTGCAAAGTAACAAAATAAAATAAAGAAATAAAAAATCAAATACAAGAGTGAACTAATAAGTTTGTGATTTTGACAATAGTTAGCACACAAATTGCCAGTTTTTTGTTGTTCTGAAGTCATACATCTAGATCGTGTATTTTCTCTGGAATTCATTGTCATTGTTGAGAGCATCTGACAAAAGCAATATGTGTTTGTGTTGCTTAGTGTAAATGAGAAAAGTGAATTTCGTGTTCTGACAAATTGCTATTTGTTGTGTGAGAAAATGGTTAATGAAACAGGATAAAAACTGATAAACTATTTGCGTACTCTGCTACATTGCATGGATTTGGTACACAAGTTGTTTATAGAATTTTGCTGTGGCCATTCAAGGAAGGATAATGCCGAAGAAATGGTAAACAAAATTCACAATATTATGCTGGATAAACTTCAAGTGGAAATCTGTGAGACAGTTGAGATCATGAACTCTTCAACCTGAGACCATACTAAAATCCAAACAGTAACTTCTATGTGGCAAAAGTCCTCCAAAGAAAATAAAAACAGCTCCATCAATGGGATAAAGCATGGCAACAATTTTGCATTATTTGCAAGGTGTGATCTTCATTGATTTCCTACAAAAAGGTGAAACAACCACAGGTTCATATTATGCCCCATTAATAGATTAATTTCATGAGGAACTGTTGAAGAAATAACACCATTTGTTGAAAAAAAAAGATTCTCTTTCACCTGGACAATGCACCTGCATGCAAGAACAGCTAGGTAGAAAACCGTTAATCTGTTAATTGTTAATTAACAAAATTAACTTTAAAGTTAAACTAAATAATCATTAACGGTCTTCTTAACTTCCATTAAATTGAACTACCATTAACTTTAGCCCGTTAAATTGGTAGTTGATCTCATTTGGTTTGTTTGAATTGTGCGCCACGCCACGCCACGCCATGCCACGCTACGCTCATGCATTCGGTGAATCGAATGGCGACCGAGTTAGGTAATACGAAGTGCGAGTGTGATGCATATACAACTGTTATGCTAGGCATGGTGTGGATGTATGCAGGTATGCTAGAGTTTTGGAGCATCTGTATTTTACTTCTGCAAACTTGCGCTCTCTGTTCAGTTTCAAATTCGATCGGTGATTGATTCTGATACATTAATAAAATAACTTTTTTATCACCAGGAAAATGTTACTTTTTAATTGGTATTGGTTTGGTGTTCGTTAGTGAAATAAATTAAACTAAAATTCATTACATGATTACTTCATGGAAACTGAAGATCTTGAATCCGTTAGTGAAAACAGCAACGCTAGCAGTAGCAAGGAGAATATTAAAATTCCTTGGAAACATTTATGCGATTATGTTTCATTTAATTCAAGACTGGGAGAAAAGTTTATTTATAATGCAAACTGTGTTTGCCTAAACTTGCTACAGTCAAGGCTTACGTGTCTAGCTTTTATAATCTTAAACAACATATAAAAAAGATTCATATACCCAAATATGAACAGTTTGAAGAAAAAGTAAAAGCAGAGCCATTAGTGAGAAAAAGAAATATAATTCTTCAAGTGCTTTGTTTGTGTTGCTGTTGCCCTCCTCCCTTCAACTTTGGTGAGTGTTGCATGTATTTTCCCTTTCTTCTCCATGTAAATATTGCCTCGCGGCATTTCTTTCCTTTCATTGTTACCCACACACACGCGCGGTTGTTCAGCTTTTATAGGGATAGTGAAGAAACTGGCATGTTATATGTAGAAAACTGAGCGACAATTTTTTGTTCATTGCATTTGTTGCTTGTCTTGTTACGTTCACATAAACCAGCAAGCTTAAGTGCAGTTTTACATGAAAATTGGTTCACAGCCCTCTATACCAAAAGCAGAAACAAAACCACACACATGTGAAGAGTGCCTACATAAATAAGCAAACTATGTTGCAAAAATGTCCTAACTTCTGAAACTTACAAAGTAAGTCATAGAAAAATGATTGGTGGAGTTAAATCATTAGCAGACAATTTTACTAAGGTCAGAAAATCACATACCAGTGGGGTAACAAATGCATCCTTGAAGCTGAGACTGGCTGCAACAGAGAAGACAGGGTCCACACAGCTGAAGATGGCAGCCATGAGGATCATCTTGCCTGTTTGGGGGTCCATTGGCAATTTTGCCAGGTGGAATCCCAATGGCGTCAGGTTTTCATCTGCATCTAGGGCACCCAGTGACTGAAGAAGCTTCAGAAAAGAGAAGGACCAACAATTGTTACTAACACATTTAAGAAACTAAAAAAGTATAAATAACATATATTTCTTTACTGACACACTAACTATGATGCTTTCTCCTAAATTATTGTTTGTATACGCCATTCATCAGATGCAAAAACTGACAAGTCACAGTGCAGTTGCAGAAATTGTTCTTTACAAACTATGACAATATTATTTAGCTATAAAATGAATTTAAAGCATGCCACAACTGTTAAATTTTTTGGACAGTTTTCATTTACTGTGTATTTATAGTTTCTGTTACATAAATCTAAAATTTGATACTACACTTCAATGAACAATAAATTGTAAAATCAAGTACTGTTAACAGATATCATTGTATTAAGATTACCGGTTTAGTTTTCCCTATGGGACAAATGTGATTTAACACTATCTGCCCACACAGTTTCCAGACTGCTGCTGTTAGAATGTTAAGAACTAGGAACTGTGTACAACATCCAACAAAATCATATGTTACAACAGCTTGAAAGTTCCATTCCAGTATTGAAAAAAAAGGCATTTAAAAGAAAACTCCCTATAATTTAAATCATTCATAGATACTATAAACTGCCAGAAATGTCATTTACACTTTGACTCAAATGCAAAAGGAAGTTCTGGAAGCAATTTTGCTAATCTATCTGCAAATAGCTTTGATCAATTGTCTCACCCAGGTAACTTATAACGCCTAAATAAAATACAGGATTTGGCAAAACTCCCTCCTTAATTTAAAGGCTAAATAAAAAATGGTTGGTATAAACTTCAGCCCTTAAACCTTTAAAGCTGCATATACATGAGCAATAAACTTGCAACACTTATTTCAGTATCAACTTGCTTATCTGTTTACACTGAGGCAATAAGTGGCACAAGTTATTGAGGGACACTTAGTTCTGAGAGAAGTGTCACTTCTGTTACTTTTACAGTTTCATTACTTCTGCTGAAGCAAAAAAAAAGGGGGGGGGAAGGAAAAGAAACATTTCAATGAGAGAGTGGATTTTACGAAGGAGAGAGATGGTTGCTCATCATATATGACTATATGAGTAAAGGGTTAGGATATTCGACTGCTTGAAAAATTTCTGTGAATGGTGGTAGAGGATTTGAAGTACTCACTGGAATTAGTAGGACCAAGTATTTAAAAAGAGGACACTATATTGTGAACAGTGAAAGGCTTTCTGTGACATTGGGGTTTTAAGGAACAGGTAAGAACATTTTACATACTACAAAACATAAAATCAAAGAGGAATTTAAGATATCTTCATTTCACCACAAGAAGTATTGTGACAATAGAAATTCATTTCATTATAATACTGTTGTTATTTTATAAAAAATTAATGTAAATGGTAGTAAAAATAAAAAAGTTATTTCAATTGGACTTTTTACTTAAACCTATCTCTACTTAAGGGATTTGAATGGCTACATGATATAAACATTATTGCGTCGAAAAACTTCCACCTTGTACTTTGCTACATATCATTTGCTCCATCACGTGTTTTTTTTTTTTTTTTTTTTTTTGTTTTTTTTTTTGTTTTTTTTTTTTGTTTTTTTTTTTGTTTTGCTGAAACTGTCCTCACAATGCTTCCTTCATTGGCGATGGTGCTAATTTTAGCAGCTAATTCCCGTAAAGCACTTTAGTTTTTAATTCAGTTGCAGTGTCATTTACTTTTTACAGCCCACAATATCTGACTCCGAAATTAAAGCAAATACTTCAGTTTTATCCCATATGTTTTTTCTTTGACATTTTCTCTCAGAAAGCATAGAACAAAGTTTAGGCATGCTGGAGACTATAATGCACTCTCTGAAAGAAGTGAACTGACTGTTTACACTGCAGGAAAACCTGCTGTCTGAAACATCCCGTGTCTAGGGTTTGCTCTAAGATGTTTTTACACAAACAGTGAGATCAACTCATGCAACAAGTGTTGCAAGTTTATTGCTCTTGTATGAGCCTTAACTGGAGGGGCTGACGTACATTGCAATTTTGGAGGGGCAGTTTCAATTTCCACCTATTTTGTCTTGTTTATTACATTAATTTGTTCAGGAACTATGTTAGAAGTGAATTAAGAAAAAAATTTAAAACAAATTAATGGGAAAAAAGCATTACTAACTTTAGAATGAGCAGAGAAATCGAAGGTTTTGAAGGTGGAGTTTCTTCAGAGGTCGTTAGATTTTTTTTTTTTTTTTACTTATTGCTTTACGTCTCGTCGACGGCTAAGGTTGTTGTTGTTTTAGGGCGCATCGACATTGAGGTCATTAGCGGACGGCTAAGGTCATTAGAGGCGAGATGGCACTGGGGACAAGGAACGGGAAGGATTTTGACCTTGGCCTTTTTGAAGGAAGCATCCCGGCATTCACCTGGAGTGATTTGGGGAAACCATGTAAAACCCAAATCTGGATGCCCGGACAGGGATTCGAACCCGTGTCCTCCCGAATGAGAGGCCAGAACATTAAACCGTTCACCCACCACGATTGGTCTAGATTTTTTTTTTTTTTTTTGGTTTTTTTTTTTTAAATGGTTTCTGAACTTGGGTGATGAATCAGAATTGGAGAAATTCAAGAGCAATTGCAAATTTATAACAGCAACATTTAGCATGGCATGAAAAAAAAATAGTTTCGCCAATGAATATGTGATAAAAGGTTTATGAGGAAAGGTAGATGTGAGATTGAAAGATAAAAACAATTTTGGTTAGAATTAAGTGGTACAATAAAATGAAGAAGGCAGTGCTAGGCAGAGTGTGTGGAGAATGCTCGTCAAGGTAATCTTCAAGGGCACTGAGTCAAGGCATTTACGGATGCCGGTGTGTGTGATGACCAGGAAGAAATCTGAGGGCAGAGGTGCGGCAACTGCTGACAAGATGCTCAAGAAAATGGGGAGTGTCTGACATAGGAGGGGAGGTTGAAGGTATCAGTCCATGGACGCAGCAATGCGCTCTATGGGAGACCAATAAACAGCTGAAATCTGTATCCAGGGCAGAAGGTACAGGGTGGGAATACAGGGGCTCTTTGATTCAGAAAGTAAATAGAGTGAGGTGATAAACCTTGTAAAAACCTTGGAGACTGAGGAAATAACAGACTTCTAGACAGATCGAGTTAGTGGGCAAATATATAAGGATCCCTAAGGGTTATTATCATATAAATATAAAATGAATATTAAAAATAAACACTAATAATATAAAGTGTTAATTCATGCAGGTGATGAAATAAAACTATGGGAAACAGTAAGAAGGAGGAAGGGGGACAGTCAAGTGAGGAAAGAATGTGATTTATCTCAGATTTCCAGGTCTAAACCTACATTTTTCTTCCATAACCTATGGAAAGCAACGGTCCCCCTCTCTTTCATTATTTACAAGAATATAAAGAAATCAAAAGTAGCAGAAAATTCAGAACATAGTAAGAAAAAATAAACAGAAACAAGAAAAGATTATCTAACAGTCAAATTAATACAATGGACATAAAAATTATTCTCTATATTATTAAAGTTGACACTTAATCTACTATCATGTTGAACGCTAAAATTCTTTGCAGTTAGTACAAAAATCTGTTCAAAAATATTCAGGTTTTTAGACATGAGAAATAAAAATACTCATTACATCCATGCTAACTTATTTGTCCAGCTGAGCAGCAACACAAAAATGTGTTTATTTCTTTTGGACAATATTCTTAACTCACTTCAATTTCACATTTACTGTAACATTATAAGCAAAGAATATAAACATTGCGAGGAGCTTTGTTTCCCCAATCCCTAATTACAATCTATGTCACCTCTTCAACATTTGCACAATGTAAGGTGTTATAATGTGCTTTCCTGATAATATGGAAATGATGGAAGAGAGAACATTTACTGTACTTACATCGAGGGATAAATGGACAACTCTGGGGTCTGGTGGATCCATAACACGCTCCAGGAAGGGCGCAGCACGTCCCAGCTGCAAGATCTTAATTTGTAGAATCACCTCCTCAAGGCGTGACCGCAGCATTTCAGGTAGAGGATACTGCTGTAGTATTGCCTCACGGGCCCTCGTGAACAGATGATAGCAAACACCAGGCTGCACCCTGCAATATTTAAACCAAAGTAAGAAATCAGGCTTTTAGTTATATGACTAAGGAATTTCGAATTCCTCCACATCTAATTTCTGATAGACCACTAGAGTTGGAGTATGAAAAAATATTTGAAGTAGAGAGACAATGGTTCCAATAAATTCACACTTTTTTGTTCTCTGCAGACTTCCAGTATTAAAATAATTTGAAAACTATTATTTATTTATCTTACAGAACACTGCTCAGTACTGATCTTTTACACATAACTGAAAAACTTTTTATGGAAGTAGAAGTTAATTCTTATAACACCTTGCAAATTAAGCCAGGTAATTGAAATTGCACAGTAATTCGGCTGATAATTATGCTGTTGTCATCAGGTTAATGATGTCACAGTAATTTGATGATATCAATTTCAACAAGATTACCCAACACAAGGCACACTACACAAAGTGAAATTAGATAAGATATCGATCTTAATAACACTAATGTCATAATAGATCCACCTCTGGACCAATCAGGTTTCAGCCAACCATATTATACTTGTATTTCATATTTAGTCTTTTTATATCTACTCTCTGTTGTAATTATACAGCATTTTTGTTACTGTTTGTCACTTTTCTCACTTAAATTAGAATATCCTTTATGACCTCCAACCCATCAACAGGGCAGTAAAAAGAAATAATTTCATTATTCTTTACAGCTGCCCAAAAATGTTTTGATAAATGCTACTTTCATCTAAGGCAAAATACTGATTCACTGGTGCAATTCTTTGTTTACAGTCTTAATAATTATAATTCCAGCAACAATGAAGCAGGCTAGACATGTGGCTGGGTAACCGTGGTTTCTGTTTTAGCCATATGCTTAGCGTTCTTTAGTCATGAGGAAGCTCATTGCCCAAAATGTGTGTGTAGTAGTAGTAGTATTTTTTCTTGCTGGATCTTACTTCCTTCAACTTTAGTAAGGGATTATAATTTAGCCACATATCTTTGAATGTTTATATCATTTTAACACAAAGCAATGTCATAAGTATTTACAGTAATACTTTTGAATGTTTTTAGCCTCATACAATCTAACGACATACATAACCTTAGTTTATTGTTCTTCATTTGTATACCCAAAAAGAAGAAGGAAATGTATTAGGCAGTTCAACATTTTGTGTGTAGTAACCAGAAAATAATAGGTGGTAGGCAGCAATATATATGTACATGTGTGGGGAGAGGACCGGGGGGGGGGGGGATGACCAGGGCAAAGATTGGCAGGATTTTACAAAAATGTGGCATTAAAACAATTTTTCGTCCACCGGCCAAACATACTGTGCTCTCCCAAGGACGACTTAGCGCTACGAACACCAGGAGCGGAAAGGCAAACCATATGACGCATAAACCAAAGGTGCACTGAACATGCACACAACGTACGCCTGGATCAAACTGACAAGTTAGCAGTTGCCGAGCACAGCACTGACACAGGTCACAGCTTCAATTTTAAAGCTACAGAAATTCTTGCTCAAATGAGAGGTTACTGGGATAGCATTTTTTCAGAAGCTGTCAACATTCGTATATCGGATAATCTAGTAAATAGAGAAGCTGGTTTTCAACTAAGTGAAGCCTGGAGACCATTGATACAGAAAATGAGATAACATCAGAACTGTGAATAGCCTCTCTACCTGCTCCATCAACAATCAATGCCAACACTCAAGGCCAACATTCAGTGCCAACAATCCTGCCAGTATCTAAAGGCTCCACATGATATATAAGCAATCCAATTACGCCCAGGCAGCAGTCACTTGACAATGGCGGCAAAGAATATGCCCATCGTAACGTCTTGTGTCACAAAGTTCTTGCTCGGCTAGTTTCCCAAGAACATTTCATCTAACCACAACATGTTCTGGTTTCTTGAATACGCCCACAACACATTACTTCCGTTATGGCAATAACAAAAAAACAGCAACAACTTGTTGTGGCTAACTGAAAATGCCACAATACGAACTTGTTGTGGCCATTTTCAAGAAACCAGAATGCCTTGTGGCATTTTTTTTTTTTTGCTCAATGAGTGTTTTCGGTCTTTTAGTGCAATGCACATCACTCAGCGAAGTTGAAGGGAGGAGGGCAGAGCAGTGACAAGAGAAAGTGGGGAGGGGACGGGTGAAAACCCAGCACGCATCATATCAATTTTCATTTCACAATTTTTCATTAATTTTTCACCACTAATACATGTAAATTTTTTATTTACTTTGATTAATTTCTTTAGCATGAGAAGAAATTTTCACAAATATTTTTTCTGCATCCCTACCACCATCATTCTCATCATAATAGTCAAAACTACCATTCATGAGGATGTGTTGACAGCATGCGCCTGTTCAAGCTCAGTCATGTTTCCATTTTCATGAGTAAAGGTACAGCCCAAAATATTGTATTTTTTGTGTATGTGAGTATTTATTGTCATTGCGGCCCTTCTGCCTTCATCTTTGGTCAGTGGTGGGTATATTTTACCTTTCCTTGTAGATATATATACATACGAGCCGTGCCCATGACATTGTCCATGAAGAATTTGAGAGTTGTGCTGTTAACTCAAGAGACAGAAACTCAAAGAAATTATGGCTGTGTAAGAAAAAGCAGAATTGCAGTCAAGTTTCCCTCCCCTCTCTCCCCTAGAATCTTCTCCTAATTTAGGCTGTACACAAATGTTCATGGGCATCACTTGAAACTGCACTAATTGGGAAGATCTTATGGTCATGGATGACCCACAGGCATACATTGGTATTGTTCACAAAGCTTCTCTGTAATGGTGCTGTGTGGCAGATGCTCAAATAGATTGCTTTATTTGTATGTGTAAAATATGGTACAAAACACCTAATTAAATTAGAAAGATACAACTTTTACAACTTAAACATAATGTCACCACATGAGTAACATTTTGACTGTGAAAATTTTTGTGCCAGATAATATCATACATATATACATTCTATTATAGAGCAATTAATTTAGTGGACTTTATTTATTTTTCACATCAAAACATAACATACTCATGCTGTAAGCCATCACTATGTACAGTTTTGTAGGAATGGTTGGTTTTTGCTTAGTCTGTGTACCACGACTACAAAACTTTTAAACTTCGCATTTTGGCATCTGCACTAGGAACAAAATATTTGGCCACTGTGTCATTAAGAACTATGTTATTGATCTACATAAAAAGTATTATGTATGTTAGTTGGTGGCATAAGCTACTACCATCTGAGATTTTATTGAAATGTGTTAATTAGTTTTAGGAGATGTCTGCACAAATAGAGAAATATTCCAAATTTACTGTTCATTATTATTTATTAGATAGGAATTTTTCCTGCTCATTGTTATTATTAGATCAAAAAAAAATTCAAAACCAATCACACACCATAGATGAAGAAAGCATTGCCATGATGAATACATAAACGAAAAAATACTTTACAATATTTTGCTTAAAACTCTAATCAAGCAAGTGGTCAAGTGGTGAGCCATAAGGCAAAGGGATCAGATGTGTACACGTAGTGAATCATGTGGCTGTGTTGACTACCATGGATCCCTGCTTGAGTTCAGTCACATGTTTCTATTTTCTTGAAGAAGGGTATGGTCGAAGATACTGTCTGTTGAGTGACTATGAAGTGTTTTTTCCATTGTTGTTGCAAACTGATAGTAAAATATTAATAAATAATAATAATAAAATATCCATTTTAAAAATTAAAGGTTATTCCAAAAATATAAAATTAAGCAACATTTCTGGTAAGCGATGGTTTGCGAGAGGTAAAGGAGGAAAGTTTAAATGGATCACTGGGTATTTCTATAAGTGGAGATCCACTGGTTGTTTCATGCTTTGTTTATATTACTTGACCAACTCACACCTTCTGAGTTCAGAGGCGTTGCTGCTGTTTGGCGGGAATGTTATTGCATGAACAGTGCAGCAGAAATTGAAATTATTGGTACCATAAGCAGAGCAAGTTAAATGGTATTGGAGATTTTAGAAGTTACATGTCCTATGATAGGAGAGCTTAAACCAGTGATAGGATTAGTGAACGTTACAGATGTAGCAGTGTGGTTTGCTGCATAGGCAGAAGCCAGTCTGGTTGGATGAGCAGCACAGTATTTGTGGACAATGAATTGGCTGATTTTAGGGGGTCTACGCAGGGAGGATTTTGGACAGGAGAGATCTCATTTCAGGTCAAGCTTGAAGGAAATCATAGACCTGCAGAGCGATTAGATGATTCGCAAGTACTATATGATCAGGACTGAGCTATAGTTGGTTTTAGAGGATTAATGGTGGTTGCTGAGATAATTATTTTTGAACTACATCTAGCAGACAATGGCAGGATATCAGCACTAAGGAGGTTGGAATATTGTGCTATGGACTGCTGGTCAGAGCGCATATGACTAGCACAAATACCTGGGCTGTGAGGAAGGGAACCTTTGGTGTAATAAAGATAGCAACTGGCAAAATGGAGATTAAGGGTAATAGTCTAATGTGGATCGAGGTCCCTATTCCCATCTTCTAAGGTATACTCCGTAAAACTTGGAGAACCTACCAACATTCTTTCCAGCCATATTTTTCCTCCCATTCTCATTACATCTCCATCCCATTGTATCCAGTGTATCTTTTATAGTTTCTTGCCTTTTTGCAAAGGTCATTATCTTTCAATCACAATTCCTAATACATAGGATGCATCTCTCGAACAGCCAATGTTTCCTTTTCATTGTTGGTTAGATGCCAACATTCAGCATCAGACACAAAGCACTAATATTTTTTTCTGGGCTTTACACCTCATCAACGTTGAGGTCAGTACATGCAGAAGAGGGTTGAGAGTATCAGACAGTAAAGAATTTGCCCATGGTCTTTTGAAGTAACTATCCTGACATTCACCTGGAGGGATTTTTGGAAACCATTCAAACCTGAAATCTGGATGGCCATGTCCCACTGCCAGCTCCCAGCTTATGGCTCACCCACCAGGCTCAATAATATCGATGCACTAATATTTACTTTCTTTGAATATAGTTGCTGGTTTGAGAATATGAATATTTTTGCTTCCTCATGTTAGTCTGTATTTTTTATTTGTGCCATCTTTTGTACTGATACTGTCAAGGCATTTACAATGTTTACAGCCTTATTCATTTATATTATTTAGCATTAAATTTGTCACAATTTCCAGTAAAGTAGAACCTGCCATGCAGAAGTAATGCTAAGAAGAGGAAGAAGTTTGTCACAACTGCTCCTACTTTCAGGTATTCTGTCTTTATGAGATTAATAACCAGACTCCATTTCAAACGTTTCTGAATCAATTTTCACATCATATTGTTCAATCATATTTTCTTCAATAGACACTTCTAATACTCAGTCATCTGCAAACACGACACTGTTCAAACATACTTCAGCTATTTCTATAACCATCTTCCTTCCAAATTTCTCCAATTTTTAAGAGATTCTTGTATAAAGAATTTAAAAAATCTTGAATGATGGACATCATTTTTGAAGATTTAAAAAATAACCATTAACATATTAGTCAGATTTTATTACCAATCTAAATGCAACTTTTCTGCTTTAAAGCATAGGTTACACAATAACTTTACTTATAATTAATCCAGTTCAGATTGTTTCAATAAGGTGACTAATTTGTTTTGCTATCAAACAATTGAACACAAAAATGTGTCTGTTCTGCTATTGTATTTTTCAATTAATTATCTTAAATATGTTATAAAGGAATGGCCTACCAACTGCACTTCCATAACTTCATTATTCCTATCCTTTCCAAGCTTTTGTTCTTAATTTCCTTTGTTCAGTTTTTCATTTATATATTTCACTAAAAGTTGTAGTCATATAGCTAATCCACTCATAATTATGTTGACAGGAATGTCCACCAGCCCAAATTGACATATAACTGTTAAATCTTGTAAGAATAACATAAAGTTATGAATATCATTACACATGACACTAAGAAAGAAAGCAGTTAAGCACTTTGGGAGAAGAAATAATTTTTCTTCAACCAAGGAGAGAATATGTCTATATGCACAATATTACTGCGCACCAACATTTAAGGAGACAATGTTAGAAAACATACAAACCTGCCAGCACGACCTCTACGCTGCCTGGCATTGGACTGGCTCACCCATTCTGGTTGCAAGGTTGATAAATTCTTCTCTAAGTCAAAGTTCTTCATCTTTATTTTACCACAGTCAACAACAAACACCACATCGTCTATAGTTACTGAGGTTTCAGCAATGTTTGTTGAAATTACTATCTTTCGCATACCTGTCAAAGTAAAGTCACTGGTTGATTATATATCCTCTGTTTACACCAACATGGATATTTTCCAAGAACTAACTTACCTAGAGGTGGTCTTTCGAATACTGTTTTCTGCATAGTGGTAGGCATGAGTGAGTGCAATGGAATAACTCGATACTTATCTGTGGAGGGAAAAAAAGCTATAAATTATTACTGCAAAATACTTTATAAATTCAACGATATTCCACATTTCCAAACCATTTTTTGCAAAAAATTGAGAGGAATTTTTGTGCATGTGTTACGGGTTTAGCGGAGTGTTCTGGCAGTTTATTTTTTTATTATTTTTTTTTATTTATTTTTTTTATTATTTTTTTTTTTTTTTTTTTTTTTTTTTTTTTTTTTTTTTTTTTTTTTTTTTTGCAGTTTCTTAGCAAAATAGAATTGTTATTAAAAAAAAAGCTCAATGTAATTTCTCGCCCCTTGTGCCGTAGCAAAAAGATTCATGTGTCCACTTGGTCCACGTTGCATTTTAGCCCAACCACAATCTCTGTTAATATTGCCACTGAACAATCAAAGCTTCAATAAAATGTGAATCAATATATTTCCTGTATCACATGTCAATGTCATCATGCATCACAATATAAATTTATCAAAAATCTTCAAGGGTTCTTACATCTGTCTTTCTTATTATCTGTGATAAAGATAACTGTTTTAATGGATGACACAGCTTACATGCAGCTGAAATAAAGACCCCAGTGAAAGCAAAGGATGCTAAAAATAAATCTTAACAATTTATGTTATGTCATGTAATATTAGTTTTAACTGTGGTTTAGATCACGATCAATTTGGAACTTCTTTTATTCAAACCAAGTAACGATATCAGTAAAAAAAGCACATGATACATAATATGCCAATTTAAATTAGATACATACTTTTCTTTCAGTGTTTTGGCAATCATTTCTTAACAACTGCTTTACTAAATAGAATTGTTATAAAATAAAGCACAATGTAATTCCTCGTGCCTTGTGATGAAGCAAAAGTTTTCCATTGCCATCCTGGTTCAGGCTGTATTTCAACCTAACCACATACTACTCTAAACTTGCCACCTTAAAAACAATACTTCAATCACACACATATTAATACATGTACTGTATCGCATTTTAGTGGAAATAACAAATCACAACATAAACTTTATCAAAAATCTTCACAGGTTCTTACATCTTAATGTTTTGTTGATTCTTGGCTGACCAGGTAGCGCTAAGTCATATTTCTTGTAGCTGACGTTTCAACATCTCATTCTGTGGTCTTCTTCCAGGGCAGAACTGCATCTTCGATCAGTGTGCGGTGTTGTTTTATAGTCGAAGCCCGTCTAGAGGGTTTGATTTGCCCGGCCAATCAGAAGGTCTGAACCGTCACGTGTTTCGTTGGCCTGGTGGGGCGCGGCGCAGTCTGGTGGGAGGTGACACGTGACCTGCTCTGTCTGTACTACCGAGAGACAGGCATTTTGTAATTTAAGCACATTGTCTTCATTAATATTGTTTGGGCGTTTGGCAATACCCAGCGCCTCCTTGACCACCATTTATCCTCGCGCACTATAAGGGTGGTGTTTTCGAAGTTTATGGCGCTATTAGTTTTGACTGCATGCCGTGCAATAGCAGATTTATCGATATTGTTAGATCTATAATTGCAGATGTACTTAAGCAGCCTGTCCCCTATAGTGCGCCCCGTCTCTCCTATGTACACCCGACCACAAGTGCACGGAATCTCATAGACCCCGGCAACCTGTAGTGGAGGCTGCCTGTCCTTAACCTTGACGAGCTGGTTACTGACCTTGCTGTGCGCTTTGTAGACAGGTTTTATGTCAACTTTTTTAAATAGCTTCCCAATTCTGTTTGTAATGCCACTTATGTAGGGTAAAACCACTGCTCTGCATTCCTGAGAGGTGGCTTGATTAGATGTTGAATTGGCATCTCTCCTTGTCGTAGCTGCATGCAATGCCCGTCTAATACAATGGTTGTGGTAGCCACTGGACCTCACTGTGTGTTGCAGTGTCTCCAACTCCATCGTCAAATTATTTGCATCACACACTTTCGTCGCTCTTATACAAAAGGTCGTGAATACGTCTCTTTTTGTTACTGGATGGTGGTGCGATGCGGCATATAAATATCTGTTTGTATGTGTCGGCTTCCGATACACTGAGTCTCCAAGGTTCCCATCATCACGCTTGGTTGCAAGTATATCTAAGAATGGCAGCTGTCCTTGTTCCTCCGTTTCCATGGTGTATTTAATTTTAGGATGTGCTTTATTTATATAATCCAGGAATTTGTCAAGGGCACTTCATCCATGGGACCACACAACAAATGTATCAACAACATAGTGTAACAACAGATGCGGTTTGAGGGGCGTGTTGTCCAACATTTACGTCTCCGGTGCCTCCATAAAGATGTTCACCGCTATCGGTGAAAGTGATGAGCCCATGGTTGCTCCTTCCACTTGGGCATAAAATTTACCCAAAAATATGCACTCTTACAACACACCATTTTTCACAATTAATTCATAAAACACAAAATAAAAAATTTAACAATAATTGAAAGAGACTTCTGATGATATATCTTAAATTTAACTAGTAGTGTAATCGATCAAGAATCTTATTATTATTATTTGCTGCTTAGGCAACACATTAATATTTTAACTCTCTAATTGCCTTACTGTAAGAAGTTAACATTAAACAAAAAGTATTTACAAAATTTAATATAGTTACATACTATTTGGGAATTTCTAAATTAATTCTATAATGGAATTTTTAATTATAGATAATACCTAAAGTGAATTATTCACTGTAACTAATAAATTTGGTAATATTAAATTCTGATAGAAAAAAAAAAGACTAGAAAATCAACCAATACAATAATCACTTATTATCTGTGGAAATTTTATTGTTCGTTTTGATTACCTGTTACAAGTCAACAAAATTGGTGCCTAAATGTGTCTTGGTGTTCAGACGATTGTTGTCAAGTTCCAAAGACAGGCCTACCTTAAATGATTATGATAAAGTCTCTGTTTATTTATAAAACTAAATCCACATGTTTTGAGGGTGAGGTTAAAAACCATTTACCAATGATTTGCAAGGTCAATAACAAAGCACGGATAACAGCTGTTTTGTTCCAGAAGTATAAAAAATTATTTAAACTTCTTCTATTGACTGGCAGAACATCTCACTGCCCGATTCCTTGGGACTGGATCAACCATATGTTCAAGTAGTGTGTTTGCCATTTCTACTGCTATTAGGTCAAGGGGTGATTGCAGTTTTTAAGGGCAATTAAGAGTGAACCACTTTCACAGTTGTAACAATTGGAAGATCTGTCATTGAAATCTGGTAAAATTTAGATCTTCCAAAATATTGATTGATGGATGGATGAGATTTAATCTTTTCTGGTAAATGTTTTTCTGCCTTAAGTTATGGCGAATACTTGTAATTACTAGATATTCATGAGAACCATGATAAATTAAGTACGTTACTAAGCGTATACAAAACTTCCATAGTACACTTGATACTAAGGAAAAGTGGAACAGCTTATAGGCATTAAAAATAACAAAGGATGGTGAAAATAACCCATCATTCATTGAAAGTTGAAGGATATGATCAGCATATAACACAAGAAACAAACACAAACATACAATATTTGATTTAAAACCTTATCATGTAGAAGGGAATGAACCATTTGGTAACGGAGGTGTACACACACCAAAGTTTACCTCCTACATATGAGTTCTAAACCTTATGAATTGTTAAATACTATAAAACAATTATTTCGTATAAATACAACAAAATGCTGTAGTTTTTATCTATTAATTTAAATCAATCTATTTTTAATATTAATGCTCAAAAAAACAATTTAATACAAAAATTCTGAAAAGAAAGAATTTGATTTGTAAAAAAACAAATCTGAGTAACAAACAGGTAAATTTTTATTTTCAAACTGATTTGGAGCACAGAACCTACAATTCTCCTAAAAATGTAACATAAGAGGAAGAATTAATATGTACAGTTAAACCGATATTTCACAGATTGATACTCATCAAATTTAAAATTCAACTTTCTAAGAATGAATTATAGCTTTAAAAATAAAGAGAGAGAAACAGTCAGACTGCCAAGCTAATTAACTTACAGGGTGGAAAGCAACCCGACTGCTCCATAATCCTGTTAAGGGATGAGATGTTATCCCAGCCAGGCAAAAACACCAAGATAGCACCATCTGACCGTGTCTTGCAGATGTATTTTAGCAATTCACAAATCAATTCCAAGTTCAACTCCTCACAATCCATTGACTTCAGCATCTGCAGCACACTTCGCGAGTACTTGCCCTCTGCTTCAAGGTTCCTGTAAAAAATGTGTGCCATATATATATATATATATTAAAAAATGCTGTTCTCAGCCATTTGATTCTGATTTTATATTGCATCACTTGATGGTAAATAAGTCATTTTGCATTTAAGTCAGAAAATGTACTGAAATTAACAGTTATATATACTGTAGACCTCTATTTGCTGTAATGTAGCAGCATGAAAAGCCCCCTAGTGGGGGGAGGAGAAGAAAAAAAATAGTATGAAAATATACAGAGAAGGGATTGGGGTCCAATACTGTACAATAAACAGGGCGAACAAATCGCACCAGGGAAATATGTTTTATGTTAAAGAAGGAAAATAAAGAATGGATTCACTAAAACAAAGAACTGTTTTAAAAGAAAGAAGTATCCTGTTCCTATTATCCATATTAATGAAATGCTAATCTTGGTCGTGGTGATGAGGTGGTGCTGTGACATCATGCAGCTAGCCTTCACTCTTGTATTCACAACGCCCAGAGATATTATTCGAAGTTATGTGAAATTACGAACAGTTCTATTTAGTCAGTATCTGCGAATAAATGAGCTGTCAGAACACTAAAAGAAAAGTATGTATTTAATAAAAATCAACAAAATCAACATAATTATTTGCTTTTTCTTAATTAAAATTCATTTGATGTAAATTTTTCTTATACTCTCTGAGCAGCGATGCAGTTGTTGCGGTAAGCTAAGAAACATTGCTGTTATGAGCCTTATTTAATGAAAATTGTATTTAGTTCACAAAGAAATGAATTGCTAAACTACTGCAGTCAAGAGCTTACAAGATATTTATAATCGATTAGTCACTGTTATTCTATACTCAAAGAAATTAATTGCCAAAACACTGAGATAAAAGAATGTATTGAATTTAAATTAATATATTAATTATTGCAATGTAGTCTTCACGGGTGTACCGCCGGATAGTGTTGTGGAAACACAATATTTCGACGGCTGGCTCTGCCATCTTCTTCAGGTGAAGAAGACGGCAGAGCCAGCCGTCGAAATATTGTGTTTCCACAACACTATCCGGCGGTACACCCGTGAAGACTACATTGCAGTCATACGCCGGGAAAGTCTTCGTTCTTACAATATATTAATTATTAGTTGCTTTTTATTACTGATGTCACTATATCAGACAATATTTCCAGCGGGTCAAATTTAGATCGTGATACAGTGAATGTATTCGTACACAGGTAATAGAAGCTATGATTTTTTGAACAGCAATATTAGTGGAAGTTGTAGTTAGGCTGAAATGCAAGCAGGACCAGAGTGACAACTGACACAATTTTTTACAGAATAATTCATAATGAATTTACTTTCATAAATAATTTTAGTTTCTTTCGTAAGAACTGAGTTACTGAAGTTATTACTTCATACAGATGGAAGTAGTAGTTCTGAGTGAGGCCTGGACAAGGAATAAAACTAATGTTATGCGGTATAGCATCAGGTTTTGGGATTGCTAATTTATTTTTAATTTCATTAGTTCCCAAATTCTGACATCATTAATTCAGTGGAAGTTCCAATTGTATCACTGTGTACACTACAATCAAAATACGTACAACATTACAAAATAAGGTTATGAGCATTACATAACAATTCTATTTATTTAGGGAACTGCAAAGAAATGAATTGCCAGAAAATTCCTTTCATCCGTCCTTTTTGACAAGCTTAGAAGCTATTGAATGAGATAGTGGAGATACTTTCTGTCAGTTTTAGATTAAATTGAATGTGAAGAAAAAAGAATACATCATCACAGTTGCAATGAAGGAGAGACCTACCAGTGGAATTATGTTGGCAGGAAATCAACTAAAGAAGGTGAATAGTTTTAAACGTCAATGGAAATGTCATTGAAGAGCTAAGCGAAAAAGATAAATATTTTGAGAACTGTTAAAGCCAAATTTGTAATAAGAATGTTCCACAGGGAAGCAAAGGAATAATTTGCTGGACTTACTAAGTTCCGATCCTCCTCATACCTCCAAAACATAGGCAGTAAAGAAACGGAATGTTAATGAAGTTTTAACAAGATATATACCACTAAAGCAGAATAGAATCAATGAGACTGGGCTAAAATGATAAAATTATGGACACAGTAATTGAGGAATCTTTCAGAAAGGGGTAGAGAAGATATGATTTAGGTGGTATGGAAAAGTAAAGAGAATGTGAAATGACAAAATGCCAAGAAAGATACAAGAAAACTAGAGGATGGATGAAAGGATTGGAGGAGGATCTACGGAAAAAGATGGGTTGGTGGAAAGAGAGAGAGAAATTACAAAAGTTATATACAATATGATATTCATGGTAGACAAGAAAGAGTGTGGAAAAAAAGGTTGAATAAGACAGAAAAAGATAAAACGATAACTCAAAAACTAAAAATTATCAAGGTATAAGTCTGTGTGTACAGCATACAAAATATACGCAAACATGGAGGAAAAGTGCACAGGTGTAATAGCACAAACTCTCTTGAATGAAGTGCAGAATGGCTTCTGAAAGGGAAGATCATGTATATACTATGTATTCACTATGACACAACCTACAGAAAAATATTGAAACTTCAATATACCAACGATATCCACAAAGTTCATCACTTATAAAAAAGAATTTTATATAGTGAACAAAATGAAACTTTTTCAGATCATGTTAGATAAAGTCTACCCAAGCATATAAAGTGGATAATGGAGACAAAGAAACTGCTGTTAGGCACTGAAAACAATATAAGGTAGGGAAACACAACCCATCACTTACCACAAATGAAGGCAAACAATCCAGACAAACATGTAAAAAAGCACAAAATTTTTATTTGTGTTTTTTACATGTTTGTCTGGCCTCCAGCTTTCATCTGTCGTAAGTGATGGGTTATTTTCCCCTATCTTATCTTATTTTCAAGCAATAAAATTACTTGTGGAATACAAAGTTTAATTAAAGTTTCAGAAGATGATGAGCAGACTGAAACAGTGTAAGGAGTGAGATAATGTTTCTAATATTTAAATTTTTTAGAATCATATTGACAATGTCATTAGGAAATAGAAAAAATATGTACCTTTTTTTAAGTTACAGATTCTGTAATACATACAATGCTTTTAGCTGATAACTTTATCCAATATGGAAGAAAAGGACTATACAAGATGGAGGATGAGGGCTAAATGATTATGATCTGAAAATTTCTTCAGAGAAAACAAAAGTAAATACATTTGGGTGAAACATACCAATCTGGGCTAAGATTTTTACTAACAACTGAGTAACAAAACATATTTATAGTGAGGATATTACAATAAGCATCAACAGGAATGATAATGACAATAACAAAATACAGAAATTTCAACACCTTTATGGAGTAATCAAAAGAAATTTTAATAAAACTGGATAGGACACAATAATGATATTTTGGGAAGGGATATTTGTACCAACATTAACCATATGGACACTAAATAACGAATAAAGTGGATTGAAGCAACTGAAATGAGATTTCTGAGATCCGTAACTGGATACACTTTACTAGATAATAAAAAAAATAGTGAAAAATTAAGGTAAGAATTTTAAAAAAAAATTAACCTAAATAACGAAATAAATAGACATAGGAAGAATTGGATGGAACATATGCCCATGCACGGAAGGCAACAGTCCGCCAAAGGTGCTGCTAAGGGAAGAAGAAATATATATTGACCTAAGAAAATATGGACACAAAAATGTGTGTGGTTTAAGCCTTTGAAGACTGTGAACTTGAGGACACTACCTATATACCTCCAATTTCAATGACCTTGATGAGCCTTAAAGCTACCTCTCCCCTACCTCCATTTTACCTTTTTAGAAAGTGCTCATTTAAGGGTGATGATAAAAACCTTTCCAAACTAAAATGTTTTATTTTTTTATTTTACAATGTATATGCTATATACCCAGTCTGAATTTCTGAACAAAATGCAGGTAACAACAATGAAATAATCAACAATTTCACTGAAAGGTGTGATAACAGCCAACTCACCTGATATAAGGTGCTATGAAATCATTGTACTCTATGTGTTGCTGTGTCTTATCCTTGAATTTCTTGAGGTGCCTTTTCCAGGTCTGCGGTTCCCTTCTCGGTGGGGGTAACTGAAACCTGTATATATACAATTACCTTTCATTACAGACATACTTAAGTAATGGACAAGGCAATAGGAAAATCAAACTTGCCCTGTCAACTGCAGCACATCTTCAAGGTAAAGTTCCTCAACCGGGTACGTGAAGCCAGGGATGTTGATGCAGGGGCAGTCACCAAAGTAGTGAGAAAATGATTCTGCATTCAATGTGGCACTCATCAATATCAGCTTGAGATCAGAACGCTGGAACAGTTTTTAAGTTGAGCAACATTACTTTGTTTCCGATTTTAAAATACATAAACACTAAAAAGAGATATATGCAGTAAATAAGTATATGCCCCATACGACCTATTTGAGCCACTGCTCAGTTTGTTTATCTGGCTAGCTTTCCCTCCACATGGACAACAGTCAATGGTGGTGCAAGAACTAAATTTGATGTGGGCAAGATAAGTTTTGCGAACCCCTCTGATGGCGCAAGAGGGCGGAATTTATAAAGATTTTTTTTTTTTTTTTTTTGAAACTGTCAATTTCTTATTAATAAAAATGCAATTGTATTCACTGTATCTAGCTAGCATTATATTAATAGATAACAGCAAGGAATTAAAGAAATGGAAATTCGTACTCTTAGCCTTAGTGAATTCTATCTGCTTAGATTCTATATCTGTTCAACTGATAAAAATACCACGGCTGAAAGTCTTTGCTGACCCATTATACATAATAAATTATTTTAATTTTGAAAAGCTCCTTTTAGTGGAGGATGTACTTTCTGGTATGGTTAAAAAAAAATCAAATTACAATATAAATGTTTGGGTAACTTCCGTTATGTAGTGAAGCAACTGTTTCACATTCTTAATGAAATCAGGTAAATTTGGTATCAGCATTTGTAAATTCTCTGTATAATTTGTAAGGTTTGAAGCCATTGCTATTACCCACTGGATTTGTATAAATGTTGGTAGTTTTTGTTAATTATATGCTGTTTTGGAATATTTTTTAGCTTTCTTAGATCGTAGAGAAAACCGAAATTTTTATTGTTTTAAAGACATAAATCTTGAATCCCTATTGCTCACTATGAAATCAATAAAAGTGTTAAAAAAATCTGTTTCGTGCTGGCTTCAGGGAGACTGTATTGGTTCATCGCTGCTTTCATAATCTAACGTCCTTTTCTTTTTGGCTACCCTTTTATTTTTAATTTTTTTTTTTTTTTTCAGTAAATTGACCAGTGTCATAGTCATATAAGTGTTTGTCAATGTTCTTTGTTCCAGTCACAAAATTTATGCAAATATTCAAGACCAATTCTTAAATGAACTTATACAGATTGCCATAATTTGCTTAGGATTAACACGCAATAATATATCATACCGTAAATGTAATATAATATAAATTTTGAGCTAAGCATTTCATTCAAAACTGAATCACGATCACTAAGAGTGTCTGAGTATTCCGTGTGATTTTTTAAGCATTCAGTGCATTCAACAACGTAATGAAATTGAAATAATATGGCCTACACTGCCTCGATTCTGTAAGAAGTAATATGAATTGGAAAAAAAGACCAGTGGCTGGGGATTCCCAGCAACAGTCACTGTAACGCCAGCAAATGTAGCTAGACTTTTAACATTGTCATATCGTTTTATGATAAGTACAATATTTAGTCACAGTCCTAATCTATTTTACGGGTTAGATAAAGCTGCATAAACCTTTGTGGCGCGAGGCCCATTGGACCGCGAGACCGTAGGCAGTCGCCCACACCTTACACCGATTCTGTCAACAGTTTCAATCTTAATCAGTTTACTGAGCAATAACAAGTTTTCATAAAAAAATTGTGAAGCAAAAAATGGAAAGCGATGCTCTGTAATCAGTTAGCAAATGTTTGTTTCAAAAATAGTTAGCAACCTCAAAGTTAACATGGAAAATTATTTAAATAATTCAATACTCATCTGAACTGATGGTTGGGTAGCATTTAAACCATGGGTGGTCAACCCAAATGATCTTGTGGGCCACTATGGAAATGCATCATAACTCCGCGGTCAGCATATAAAATTATATATCCCCATATTAGATTTAGACCCACTATAGACTTTTTTTGGAGTGAAAAATTGAAACATAATGAGTTATTATTGTTGTGTTTACCATTATTCTTACATTTAAACATAGATAATATAATAATAATGATACTAAACGCACATTTTAAAGAAATGTTTAACACTAAAAATGATATACAAAATTTATAAAAAAATATATTTTCAAAATATGGATGCCCAAATAATATATGTTTTAATACATTGGTTTTCACTACTTTGGCCATTATAAAATAAATATATTTTGTAAAAGTGTGATAAATCTCGCGGGTCGGAAAAATATTCAAGACGGCGTCCCCAGGATGGCCACCTCTGATTTGAACAATGAACAACAAAAATGTGGATATTTTATACATAAAAAGTGGATGTATCAAAGAAATACACTAATCAGATATCGTCAGTAAATCAAACTAATCTTCAAGGATATCACAGCAAACTACACCAGAACCACCAGACACAACCACAATGAAAAATATATTACATTTATGTTTTACAATTTCAATGCCATTCATTTATTCATTTTTTTTTATCAGTTATGAACTCAATACAGTGATTTTCCTGAAGTGTATATTGACTTTTGGCTCTTCTGAGTGGTTATGAATTAACAGGTAAAACTGAAATAAGAAAATATGAAAATGTCAATCAATGGACAGTGTTCACCCAGAATCCAAACTACCCAGCAGCTATCCATGTAATGTCACACGACTCCAATAATTTTAATTCTTGTTTCGTGGTCCATACTATCAGAGTCTTCCCAAACAGCAGCAGCTTCTCTGAACTCATAAGGTGGGAACTTGCTTACCAGTACAGCTCCCACCTTCTGTGTTCAGAGGAGCTGCTGTTGTTTGGGAGGACTGTGATAGCACAGACTGTGAAACAAGAATTAATATTATTGGTGTCATGGGAGATGGCATGGATGGCTACTGGGTGTTTTGGATTCCAAGTGAAAACTGTCTGTCGGTGGCCATTCATTCTTATGGTTAATGGATTGCTAGTCAAACCTATATATGAAGCCAAGCAGTGTTTGCAGGTCAGCTGTTATATTACCTTTTCTTATTTACTTTTAATTTCTCAAATTAATGTTATGAACATTTTAATATATTAATCTTTGCTTTTTGCATTGCTTGTGCACTAGATCCAATTCACTGTCCCCCTCTCTCTGTCCTCTGTTTGAATTTGCCCCCACTATGTTCCTGACTAAGTCACACTGTGAGACTGTATCCTCCCTCCCTCCGTGATGTTCTCCTGTTGACGAAGGGCCAAGTCCCAAAATATTCATTGTTTTCCCCTGTGTTTAGTGTTTATTTATGTGTTCACCCCACGAAACCATCATCTAAGGTAAGTGGTGGTTCATTTCACTATCCTGTTTTTTTTTTTTTTTAATCCATTTGCTACTAAGCTTCTATTTTTTCCTGGTTACTATATATATATAATTGGTATCTCGGAAGCAGCTTAAACGATTTGGATGAAATTTCATATTTAGATAACGTTTTGCTTTTCATGTTTATCGAAATAGGTGTCTTCCCTGCAAAAATGCGATTTAACAACAATAAAATGAGCAATTCTTGTATTTCATATCTCAGAAACGGCTCTAATGCCATCTTGTAAGCGTTTCGGTACCAGTAAGCCTACTGATGTTAATTAAGTTTCTCTTTGGTAAGAGCAACAAATGCTTCTTTCAGCATGAAGCACAATTTGGATGGTGTTGACTATCAACAACATACAGATCATGCTTCTCACTGATTGGGTGGGTCCGCAACCACGAGTTGACGACTCCAGCTCAACATTGTTGATGTCTCGCAGGTTTTGCAGTGATCTTGCAAATTCTCGTTAGCAAGAGACCTGATGAAAACAACAGAGGATGTTGTCAAAACACTGTCATCATTTCAAAAAAATTTCTGGCCTAAAACCTGTGAAAACTGTTGCATTTATATGCCGGGAAAATCTCCATTCACGTTAAGATTTCTGGTTGTAGTGATTTGGATAAAATTTCATATGTAGATAACATTTTGCTTTTCAAGTTTGTAACATTATTTTACAGAAAAATGAACAATTCTTGTAATGGTATTTTGGAAATGGTCCTAACCTCATCTCGCAGAAGTTTCAGGCACCAGTAAGCTAATGATGTTAGGTAAGATTCTCTTTGGTTAGAGCAAAGAACTGTGGATTACGAAATGCCTACGAAGCCTTCAAGAAAAGCATTTAACTTTAATCAAACTTTACCCAAAATCTTGCATACAGAACAGAAATCGAAAGATGCTGAGCGAAGATTGGTCACCCAGGTACTTGTATATTATTTTTCCATTTGCTCTTTCTACCCGCCCATGATTAGTTTTGATATTCTGTAAAACTCAGGTATTCCTTTGAAATCACTATCTCCTTTCCCTGTCCTCTTTTTAAACTTGAACCATGTTCCTTGCTCAACAGTCACTAAGTGAGACATTCTTCTAAAGCACAACACACTATGATGTTCTACTTGCTGTTGAAGGGATATGATCCAAAATTTGCAATGTCCTTTGTGTTTATGTCCATTATGTGTGTTAACACTGCCCAGTCACCATATAAAAACAATTTGATGCACATGAACTACCCTGTTATTTTCAAAATTCCCACATAAAAATCATAATTCTGAAAATAATATATGTTATGCATAGGCATGGTTATTTAATGGAAACAAGAAAGGAAAGGTAAAGCAATTCCATCATTTACTAGAGAAAAGGCAGGGAGACAGTGACAAGCACAAAAAGACAAATACGCTCTCCAGTATTTTGGTATGTGAGAGAGACACGACCAATGGGTCAGACTGCACACACCGAGTTTCACCACATATTATAAGACTCAGTGTAGATATATTGGGCATTAAGGAAGAGATACCAAAGTCCTCCATTTACTTTAGAGGATCATGAGTGAATTAACTATGAAAGTGGGATTAAAATTTTTTTGCCAGAACAGTGCCTAAGTGTGGTGGAGTAGAGAGACTCAAATTATTTGTTTTAGAGGAAGTTTAAAGGGCAGCAGATTCATTTGTTTGTGGAAATTATCATTGAATACAACCAATAATTGATATTACTGGGAATTGCTGAAATACAAATAGCAAGTGAAGAGAGTATTGGGAGTATACAATTCATACATTGGTTATGAGGTTAGGACAGATATTGGTGGAAGAATTAAGATGTGTAGGAAAATTGCAACAGGAACAAGTGAAATATCACAATTTAAATTAACTAAAAAATATGAAGTCCATCAATAATAAAGTCAATTGTGCTGTTCCTAACAATAGTATACTTTAACATTTTCTCTTCGAGTTTCCTCACAATAAATTCAAAATATTAATTTAGAAAGTTTGAATTTATATGCTATTAATAAAAAATAAGATACAGACCATAATTGGAAGTACAGAAAAGTGATATAAAACTTTTTAATCTTACCACAGAAAGAATATTCTTTAGAATGGCCATAGCAAAATCACAAATGATGTCCCGTTCATGAACTTCATCAAGGATCAAGTGAGAGACCGCTGAGAGTGCAGGGTCTGAATGCATCCACTGCAACAGCACTCCTGTTGTGCAGAATGTGACTGACCCACGCCGTCGTGGTAGTGCACTACAGAAAACATTTTGACAGGTGTTAAAGAAGTAGAATTTTGAAGCAAGTATTGATATTGAGTTGCCCTTGACTAAAAAACTTTAAATTCTCTCCATCTAAACTTTTTAAAATGAGACTCCAACGACAGATCACCATACTTGTTGACTTACATTGCTTAAGGCCGGAATATATAAACATTGAATTGTGAGATTGTGTTGGAAGTACAGAGTGTGAAAGATTATAAATCATCATCGTAGTCCACAGTTTCTAGCCACTGGCTGGATCTGCTTTCGACACAAGCCTCTCTGTCTTCCTCCGTCACCAACTTGGTCCAGTACTCCCCTCTTTCAGCACACTCTCCTCTCCACCAGTTTTTCCTCAGTCTTCCTCTGGATCATCATTTTCCAAGTACTTTCCTTGGTATTCTAAGCTCCCTCATTCTATTCACACCACTTGTATCTTGCCTTCTCTATCCTTTCCTACAAAGGCTCCTCTTTCAGTGTGTGCCTAATTTTCTCATTCCTTATCCTATGTATTCTTTCAACCCCAATTCTGCTTATGTGAAATTTCATTTCACCTAATTGTTTCTTATTGATATCCTACTTCTTCATTATCCATGTTTCACCAGCATATGCATGAATAGGAATAAAGGCATATTATTCCAATGAAAAGAGATGATAAAGCAGACAAATAACATACCATATTTGAAGGAAGGAGGGATGCATTACAAATGCAAAACAAACACAAAAAAACACAATATTTGTGTGTGTGTGTGTGTGTGTGTGTATGTGTGCGCGCGCACGCGCACGAAGTGTACCCAGCCATCTGAATTGTTTGTTTTTGACCATTAGAGGCAGAGTAGATGTGGTATGGTGTGACCAAAACAATATCATTGGAATTGTTATGCATGGGACAGAAACTAATCTGAACTATAAGGCACTTCATATACTGGCTCACTTGCCTCCACTGTCTGAGCTCTTAGGTTGGCTTCACCAGTAATAAGATGAAAGCTAGACCACCCTGTTGCCGCCAGTGCCATCTTCCATACCTCAATAATTGTTTCATAGAGTCATCTAAGTATTTCCTACAACCACATCCCCATCCAAACCCTGTAAATGAGAATTTACCTACCAACATATTCTAGAACACTCTCTCAGGTCTAATTCTAACATGATACTAATCTTCTTATTTTCCATGCCACCATGGTAAACCAATCACTTGAAAGTATAGTTCACTCAATTTTTTTCATTTGTCTTGTACATATTTATGATATTTTTTCACTGTTGTATATTTCTTCAATCATTACCTATTAATAATTTTATTTTTACATATAACATTGCCAATGACACTTTGTCACCTCCCCTATGTCCGCTCTGAACTTAATGGTCAAAAACTAATCGTGGCTGGCTTCCAGTTGCAGCATGTGTGAACCTAACCATGTGCTTCAACTTTTATATTCATGAGTGAGTCTGAAATATTGTGATTGCATATTTTGTTTGTCATCATAGTCCTCCTTTGGGTGCGCAGACTTCCACGGTCGTTGTCAATGTAATCTTGCTTGTCCAGGTTGAACCGCATCAATTTGTCGAAACCTAACATTTCGGCCATCATTTTGTGGCCTTCTTCAGAGTACTGTCACGGCAGGAGTTGCTGCCGCCTATATATAGCTCCCGAAGAACGCGCTAGCCGTTTGGAGTGACGTCACTCAAACTACCGCCACCAGCGTGGCCGGTCCGATGGGGGCCTGCGTCCCGCGTTTTCCTGATCAAGCATGACCATATTTGGTCAAGTAGTAGCCCGCCATCCGCGTTCATATTATCTGGTCTTTTTTTGATTTCCAATGCTTCTCTGACACGCCGGGGCCACCATCTGCTTTCTTGAGCCAATACACTGGTGTCACTGAATAAAATTGCGTGCCCACTGTCAGCATAATGTTGTGCTACAGCTGATTTGCTGACGTCATTATTTTTAAGATGCCTCATGTGTTCACATAGCCTTTCCTTGACTGTCCGTCCCGTTTCGCCGATATACACTTGGCCACAGCTACAGGGTATCTGGTACACGCCCGCTGTCTGCAACTTCTCCCTCTTGTCTTTGACTTTTAAAAGCACATCAGAAATCTTCCTAGGCGCTCTGTATATTGGACGGATATTTTTCTTCTTTAAAAGATGGCCGATTTTATCCGTCACCCCGTGGCCGAAACGTTAGGTTTCGACAAATTGACGCGGTTCAACCCGGACAACCAAGATTACATAGTCCTCCTTTCTTCAACTTGGTGTATACTGTATTGTAATTTTTCATATTAATAATGCCTCAAGGTATTTCTTCCTGCTCCATTATTCCCTTACTTCTCTATGGCACATCCTTGTTCCAAATTGGTCTCCTGGAACTTCGTAAGAATGTTTCTTTGTGCCTCAGTCTCTCACCTTTATCTCCACTGCTCATTCCACTTCCTCCACACATGCCTCCCAGGCATTTAAAATTATTAATCTTCTACGGTGTTTCTCCTGCCATCATAATTCTCCTTTCTGATTGCGATCATATACTCACTTCTTTTTGCCCTAAATTTCATGCTATATAGTTTCACAGTTTAAGACCATATCTCTAATCTCCCCTGGACATCATATTTTATATCTTTTCAGATCATTGGTTCATCTGCAATAGTCATCAATAGGGTTCGGATCTTTAGGATAAGTCATATTTTTTTCCTGCCTTCTTTTTGAGCCGAAATGCTGAATTATACACCAATTCAATGTTTCTGATTGTATTTAAATGTATTTTATATAGCATATAATATAATGCATACTCAGACCGTTTTCCTAGTTTTGGTCATATTTCAATAATATTTATGGTCATATTTTGAGGAAAAATCTGGTAGTTTTTTTTTAATAGTATTGGGAATTCACAAGATATAGATGAGAAGAAATTAAGATAATTATTCAGAGAACTGTACTTCTGCTATACAGGAGGCGAAGAAAAACAAAACTAATTTTCACTGTGGTCAGAATTCACCAGCCAAGAATTAAAGTTATACATTATTGTCACTCTCTAAATGTAATGTTCTGCCCGCCTTTTAATCTCAACAATGCAGCAGAAGCATGCCTGTGTTGATCATCGTCAATAAATATCTCAATGAAATATCTTCAGTCATCACTAAATATGCAGTGGATCAGTCAATACCTACCGCCATGCCGAAAATAAAATTTCCTGAAAGTTACGTAAGGAAATTTAGAGAGGAGAATTTTAGTACAGATGAAAGAGTTCTATTCTGTAAATTATCTGAAATTAAAGCGACTTCAACAAAATTTAATTTCTCAATGGTGCAGCGAGTGCACGGAAGCAAATTATGCTGTCTACATAAAGTGACACTAATAGATAAAATAAATTATGTATAATTCAGCATGTTTTGGTGTATGGTAATTTAAAATGTTTGTTCATATTTTGTAGCTTTTAGGTAATGTTTGCCCATTTTTAAGGTCATATTTGCCTGCATATTTCTCTACTTGTTTGGTCATAAAGATCCGAACCTTCGTCATCAACTTCATGTTGTTGTCTCCAATTCTTCCTGGTCACAATGAAAAGAAGAGGAAAGGACACTTCCTCACTTTACCCGATTCCTCTGTTCCCATCAGTTCTTTCTCCCTATATATATGAATAGAAATTAGGATAGAGGAATAAACAACCACTATATAATGACAAGATAGCATCAACAAGCATAAAAGAAATGAATACACATGAAACATTATAGTTATTGCTTATACAATCATTCCTCACCAGTAGAAAACTGCAGACATAAGGTGGGTGTTATGGTCAATATTTGGATTTTCTGACAGGTGAGCAGAGGGCACGTCAACAAGGCGAGAGAGAGAAAAAAAAAAGGACACGAGTTGAGGTATAGAATAAAAGAGATCATACCAAAGCTTCACAAAATTCGTAAAAACATACAATGGGCAGAAAAAAAAAGAAGCTGACAGCATATATTTCTGCAAGTAAAAATAAAATGAACAATGATTTAAAAAATCTAAAATTAAATATCACCTCTGGTGAGTGGTGGTTCATGTAAGATAGTCACAGTAGGGTGTGGCTATTGAAAACAGGAGTTGGGAAAAGAAGGAAATTTAAAAGGATCACTGGGTTACAACATTAAGTGTAAGCTCATTACTGTGTTTTGGGTACGGTCAAAGGTCTAGAACAGTTCCCAGACAGGTTAAGGTAGATAAATGCCTACTTTTGGCAGACCCACTAACAGGTTTTTTTTTTTTTTGATCATTCTTGTATCTGTTAAGGTCAATTTCAACCAAAAATGCATTGCACAAAATTCTGAAATTGACAAAGAATGAGTTTTTAAAGACAAAAACCGAATACTTAGGGTCAAATGTCATGACAGTGTGACCTGAAATACGAACATGGCCCTATTTGTTTGCTCTGCTAAATTTTTGTTGAGTTTGAAGGGACTCAGAAGTATTAAGAGGAACAGAGATGATCTCCCTATAAAGTATTTAGGTTCATTGGTCTGATCTGGCTGAAATATCACCTTGACCTGCAGTTCACTCTGGAAAATTGTATTAAACTTTATTAACACTTCTGTACTCTTTAAGTCTCATATTTCGTCCTACCCCAAATTTTATCAATTCTATTCTAATCCATGACTCCCTGCCATTCTGCTGTACAGTCTGTAGATGGTACCACCTTGCTTCTCATGACAGTGAGCCAGATCATTGAGATGACCTGGAGTCTAGTCTCCCGAAATTGCATACTTGGCCACCACCTTTCCACAAAAATCATTCTAATCAAATGTTTCAGAATTTCTTATGCATCAGTTTTGCATCACACAGTTTTTTTAAACTCTTACCGAACAACAGCAATATTACCACTGGCAAAACCCGTACCTTGAAAGAACTACTGACTAATCCGAACCCGATTATCCTTCCAGCAAACAATGGCTCAATTCTGAATTGAAGTGGCTATATAGCTATGAAGTCCTTAATGAATAATCATAGACAACCTACAGTTTCTGCTTGTGAATCTCCAACTGAACACATCTCTACTTTGATAGACCACTATCTACAACCCACATTTAGTCAGGTTCCCTCCCATATCAGGGATACATAACACTTCCTTCTCTGTCTTGTTACAGTTCCTAAGACCACTTCCTACCATCTCCAATATGGTGGCCAAAGTTGTATCATCTTTGTATACCAAGATTCCTCACACCTGATGGGCATAAAAGGATCCCAGAATCCAGACCACCCAGTGCATGCTTATATTTCCTCTCATGAAACTAATAATTTTAATTTTTGCTACACAATCCGTGATATCAGAGTCCTCTAAAACAGCAGCAGCCCTCTAAAATCAGAAGGTGGCAGCTTGCCCATCAGTAAAAATTGAATGCCAGGAAACCATAACCTTGACCCGTCAAATCTTTTTTCCTTTCTCAATTCTATTATCTATTTTATCCCCCAACTGACTATACCTAACATGACCCACCACTCACCAAAGATGAAGTTTTAGTTTAAATCTGACAAAGTGCAACATGTTTTAATGAGCGAGTTTGATCCACATTATAAGTTATCCAGGCATATATTTGAACCATCTTGTACTTACTAGTAAAAAATGTCGAATCATACCAAAAGAAATAATCTGTTCCCAGAATTCCAGGTTCATGAACATTATTATTCCTGCCTGGGATTTAAGAACCCTTATCACACCATACCTCTCCAGTCGTATCTGATAGCCACAGCTGGCATCAGGTCCGCCACAACTCTCACCACGTTCTTCAGCAACCCGCTGAGCCACTGAGATGGCACTTATACGACGTGGCTGGGTAGTGATAATGCAGCAAGCTGAACCACGGCCTGCTGCTATCTCCTCATCCAGAAGAAACTGTGCCACCTGTGTCGTTTTTCCACATCCTAATAATGTAAATCATTAAGTTAAAAATTGCCGTCAATTATAAACGCAAGAATTATATTTCTAAAGTGGTAAGCACATACATTTTGTCACAAGGCTGACCGCCAAGTAAGTAATTTGATTTAATAAACTCAACTAACAGCATAAAATTTCTGCACATTACACATAATCTCAAATAATAATAATAAAAAATAAACATGAATCAAAATGCAATTTTCATTGCACATTAGTGGAAAGTCAACCGTACTATCCACCGAAGGTAGTTGTTTCCATCCATGTTGACACACTGTTTTTCCTATCTATATATTTCACCTGACTTAATTTCAAGAGATTTGTGATTTTCTTTCCAAATTAAAATCTGCTTTGGAAAGTTATAATTTTGAATTCACTAATTCCACTAAGGAAGAGCTGAGCAGCATACCCAAAGAAGATTTCCAGGAATTTTTCATTCATGCCAGAAATGCTGTATTCATCATAGAGACTGTAGAGAGGATTAATCTGGTGACTCAGCAGCTTAGTCAAAAAATTGGTTTCTTAAAAACATAGTGACCATAACAGCAACTGTGTTTACATCTTATTCCCACCATGTTTCATAAATTATGCTTAAAAATATATCCTAAAAAGCTGTTAACCATGACTTTGTTCATGTGGACTTAGAATTTCACTGCCAGAATTGGATATAGAAAGCTGATAGTAATGTACAATTTGTCCCAAACAACACCAAGTCAGCATAATATGACAGGAAAGCCATCACTATATCATTCCATAGTCAAACCTGTCTCACGAAGAGAATCACTTTTCCAACATACTTAGAAACAGAAAAACAAATGGTCCCTAAACGAAATTTACTAACAAATCATGCGCGAGAAGCACAGCTTAAGCAACCAACGTAACATTACAAACTAACACATACATCCATCTGTCTGTCACCATTTGATAAGTTCTCAATTTCGTGACTAAAACTGTTATTCATACCAAAAAAAATATCCTGTGTCCTTCCTACAGATATAAAGTATTTCCTTGTCAAATTCTATCACTATCAATATAGCCATTTAGTCATCAAAATATAACAGAAAGACAGAGTCTTACTTCTGCATTTATAATATTACTAGCAGTTACCCGCGACTTCGTCCGCGTGGAAGAGTGTTGTAATATAAGATTTTGTTGAGAGGTCTGGTCGCTCAGTGGTTAGGGCGTCCAACTGGACATGGAAAAGTCCCCAGCTTGAATCCCAGTCTCACAGAGGATTTTCATAGGTCCTTAGCTCGACCTTCACCTCTGGCACAGGTTGTTGTGTGATGTGAAGTGCGCCAGAATGCTCACATGGTTCTGATTCCACGTTGAACTGTAGGTCCTCTATGCCAGTAGGATTACTGCATTATGTTAAGCGGCTACGAAAGGGGCGGATTGCATAGACGTAATGAAGCCTTGCCACCAAGTCCATACGACCATAGAATTAATTTTAGAGCTATTTTTATTGGTGATAGTAGTGATAAATACTGCAATAAAATAACAAAAATGTATTTGTTCCAAACAACTTCATCGAACTTTTAAAACAATAAAAATATTTTGTATGTTAGTAGTATTTTCAGATTAATACATCGGTATATATATTGTAGGACTTGTTATTTTCTGAAAAAAACATGTAAATTTTTTGCACTCGATACCCGCGAGCAGGCAACATATAGTTGACCAAAGGAAAAGCAGTGAGTATCCAAGTGTATTCCCACCAATGTCAACGTTTGACCTTGCGATTTATTAATTGTCATTGAAAATGAAATTTTTAATGGTAACTGTAAATTCAAAGGGAATATTACTGGGAATAATTGGGATACGCGGAATTATAACGGCTTCCCATTTAGATGCACCCATAAGAATTTAGGGGGGGGGGGAGTCGAGATTACGCATCAGGAGAACTCGAGTGCCAACCTTAAGCTCGAGTTTATGGACGATAGCACAGATAACTCGAAGGAATTTGAAAACTCGACGGGGTAGGTAGCAGCATCGTCAGTTAACATTACTGTATCGATGGAAGAGTGTGTTGTCACTCCCCGACTATTTCCTCTAATATATATATATATTTTTTTTTTTTTGCCTCCAGAATCATTTTTCGGGGCAAGTATTGTCCTTCCCACATAACCCAGTTTTCGTCATTGATAATATTTAGGTTGAATGCTCGGGAAAACATTAGAAATGAGGCTCGCGTTTTGTTCAGGTGTTTCAGCAACTCGTTGCAATCCCAAATATGTAGCGTATTGTTATTGCCGTCTTTGTTTGCTTCGGTGTTTCAGAAGCTCTTGAGATCGATTGCCAATCCGCTTGCTCTTAGCACCAAGCTCGCAATTTTCCCAGTGTGATCTTCCAGACACCAAGTGTTCACTTTTGGTGTTGTCGCCCAACTTGTGACTGCTCCGGCAATTCAGCATCTCCAGAAGCCGCAATACGTTACTAAGTGCTCAACCCTGTGCAGCTCTGCTAGAGGATTTGTTCCTGGGTTTTGGCTTTTTTCACAGCTGTAGTTTTCTTACATTTTCATTGAAAGATTTGAATTTCGTTTACCCAGCATCTCTTAAAATTACTAATTTCAAGACTTGCGAATAAAAATTAATATAGTTTTAATTAATGGAAACTCAAAACGTCAAAATATGATGGAAGCGACTAAACATCAAAAATTTACTAACATTCAAAGAGCAAATAAATACCTAAGTGGCCCAAGGACGTTGATCTCGTTAAAAAATTGCAAAACTAAAAATGTATATTTTGATTTGCGCTGAATATATGAAAATTAAAAAAAAAAAAAAAAAAGTGAACTTAATTTGCTCTCTGAATATTCATTTTATTTTGAAGATATGTGGGTTCCATCAATTAATTCTGTTTTAAATCAGAAATTTAGGTATTATAGTAATAATTGATTCTTTTATTCATAATGTTCAGTGTTAATGTTCGTTTCTCTATCTGTGAAAACAGTTGACTGCATGTAGATCAGTATACTATAGTTTGTTCGTTTCGATCCATTAATTCTTCTCTGAAATATAAATTACAATGTTAAAGTAGTAATAGATTCTTTATTCATAATAGGTTTCTGAATCTGCAAACAGAATTGAATGTCTACCGGCAAATCACCACTCTGCTTGTCTGACTCTCCACTATCTGAATAAAAGATTTATAAATTTCAAAAATTTACTTCGAGCAATGCCGTGTGTTCTGCTAAATCATCCAAGCTTATTATATATCTTTTGATACAATATCATTATAAAGCGATACATGACGTCACTAAAATGGTGCTCGTGAAAGAAGCTTAAACTATTAATAATGTTTCAGTTCTCATTTTGGTCCAGGCTGCATTTCAACAAAGTGACAAACTCCGATAATAATACTGCTAGAAAATCAAAGCTTCTATCACTCGCGCATTAATACATTAGTAACGTGAATTATTATTTCAGATCGCAGGAAAATAAATACTGAATACATATGAAACTACATTCATTATTGCAGTTACGTAATTAAAAAATTTATACTAAAATGCTTGTAAATTACAGTGTACAACGGAAAGTTCATAATTCTCTACAACTCTAAGACAATTTTTGTTAATATTGCTGGTCAAGCTTACATCGCGATAAAGTGACTGTTACTGCTACACTAATTAGGAATCTTGATATAGAAAATTCTGTTACTATTCGAAATCCAGTTCCAATGCTTATAATGTGTTGAGATGTGTTCATAACATTTGATTTTGTAGCGGCAATATTAGCAGAGATAGTGGTTAGGTTGAAATGCTTCCTGGACCAGAATGTTTTTGTTACAGTATAAGGCAGAAGTCATTTAGTTATTATTAGTAATAAATAAGCAGCTTTCATAAGCTCCGTGTAAATGAGGTGTTTCGCGTTGTAAACGACTTGCAATATTGCTTCATGAAACATTAAGTCTCTACGTTAGGCCATTCAATACATTCGTTTTAAGTGAAGGATTTACTGGAGTAGTTTACGTGGCGATACATAACGTCACAACGTGACATAGTGCTTATGATATTTGCTTAAATAACTGATAACTAAATTTCTCATGCCATTGGCTGTACAAAAAGATTCAGTTTTCATTATGGTCCAGGCTGAATATCAATGTAACCACAATCTCCGCTACAAATTCAAAACCTCAACCACACGCGCATTGAAACAATTATTTTATCCTAAGTTAGCATAGTCGTGTATCGCGGCGTAAACTTGAACCGGATTTATTAGATATTTGTAGAAATTGAACAGTAAGTAAAAAGGCACTGTTTCCTAAATCATAGTCTACTATTTGTACTGATTTATACAAAAATTTTGAACAAAAAAGGGTTAGTTAATAATTTGTAATATTACAGAGAATGTATAGGTGGAAAAAAAGAAGACACACAGGAAATAAATTAAACCGAGATAGAATGGAATCCGTAACATTTTTATAAATACGACATTTCGAGCACCGGCATTTTGCACTTTTAGTAAATCGACTTTCGTGCTGGTATAATCATAGCATTTTACGTTGTTTTGTTCCAAGCTCTGATTTTTCACATTTAGTATATTACGATCGAAATTATGGTGCAATATTTGAGATGTCACACTATTTTATGTACGCAAATGAAAAAATCTCTTTACGAACTTAACAACAAGTACCTACCTTTTTTAATTTAAGGTTAAGTACATATTTATAATTCCTGCTTCCAAACTATTGTTTGTCAAGTGCATTGGTTTTATGGCTTTTAAACTAAACACAAACTTGCATATGTAAGAAGGTTTTCACTTTTTATTTCTGAAAAGCAGTGTTTGCGATTTATGTAAAAAGCAAAGAGTAAACGTTGCACGGCTGTCTACAAAGTAGGAAACTCTTTGTTGATCGCGAATTGATATTAATGGCAATTTCTAAAAGAACTATGCGTTTTTGTGGGATAATTAACTGACTTCATGCCAAATTTCATTTAAATATGTTGAGTTATCATGGCGTTATAGATTCCAGACGTACATCCAAACACACATCCGAACTTTCTCGTTTTCTCATTTATAGATATACTAGCAGTTACCCGCGACTTCGTCCGCGTTGAAGAGTGTTGTAATATAAGATTTTCTTGAGACGTCTGGTTGTTCAGTGGTTAGGGCGTCAACTGGAGATAGAAAAGTCCCCAGCTTGAATCACAGTCTCGGCGAGGATTTTCAAAGGTCCTTAGCTCGACCTTCACCTCTGGCACAGGTTGTTGTGTGATGTGAATTACGCCAGAATGCTCACTTAGTTCTGATTCCGTGTTGAACTGTGGGTCCTATATGTCCGGTAGGTTTACTGGGTTATGTTAAGAGGCTACTAAAGGGGCTGATTGCGGAGACGTAAAGAAGCCTTGTCACCAGCTCAGTACGACTATTTATTTTAGAGCTATTTTTATTAGTAATAGTAGTAATAAATATTGCAATAAAATAACAAAAATTTATTCATGTTCCACAACTACCTCTCTGAATTTTTAAAACAATAAAAATATTCTGTTTGTTAGGAGTATTTTCAGTTTAATAAATATTGGGGATTTGTCTCCTAGGTTTTGGCTATTTTCATAGCCCTAGTTTTCTTACATTTCTTTGAAAGATTTGAATTTCGTTTACCCAGCATCTCTTAAAATTACTAATTTCATCTCGCGAATAAAAATTAATTTAGTTTTAATTAATGGAAGCTCAAAACGTCAAAATATTAGCAATACATTGACGGAATCGACTAAATATCAACAACAAAAAATTATTAACATCTAAACAGCAAATAAATACATAAGCGGCCCAAGAACTTCATTTCCGTTAAAAAAAAATTGCAATACTAAAAATGAATATTTTGATTTGCATTGAATACCTGGAAAAAAAATTAAAAAAAGAGAACTTAACTCTTTGAATATTGATTTTGTTTTGAGGATATATTGGTTCCATCAACAGAAATTTAGATATTATAGCAGTATGTATAGTAGTAATTGATCCTTTTATCCATAATGATCAGTGGTATTGTGGTAATGGCTTCTTTATCTGTGGAAACAGTTGAATTGCCTGTAGACCAGTTTACTATAGTCCATTCGTGTGGATCCATTAATTCTGCGCTAAAATATAAATTTCAGTGTTAAAATAGTAATTGATTCTTTCTTCATAATTGGTTTCTCAATCTGCCAACAGAATTGAATGTCTGCCGGCAAATTACCATTCCACAACCTGAATAAAACATTTATAAATTTCAAAAATTTACTTCGGGCATCGCCGCGTGTTCTGCTAAATCATCTAAGCTTATTATAAATCTTTTGATACAATATCGGAACAAAACAATACACGACGTCACTAAAATGGCGCTCATAAAATAACTAATAATGTTTCAGTTATTCTGGCCCAGGCTGCACAACTCTTCTAATATTACAGCTAGAAAATCAAAGCTTCTATCACTCGCGCATTAATGCATTAACTATTCCATGTTAGTGACGTTACGAATGGCAAAAAAAAACTTGACTCATTTCAGATCGCGATAGTAAATGAACCGTGAAAGCGCAGTAAATTAAATACTGAATACATCTGAAACTACAATCAGCCGCATGAAGTATGTCATCAGTATCATGACAGTTATTGGAGTAACGTAATTAAAAAAATTATACTGAAATGCTTGTAACTTACAGTGTACAACGGAAAGTCCATAATTCTTTACAACTCTAAGACAACTTTCGTTAATATTGCTGGTCAAGTTAACATCTCGATAAAGTGACTGTTACTGCTCGTGATTTAGTAAGGTGTATAATTACATTCTATATGTTGAGGTGTGTTCGTATAGTTTGACTTTGTAGCGGCAATATTAACAGAGGTAGTGGTTTGGTTGAAATGATGCCTGGACCAGATTGATTTTTGTTTACAGCATAAGGCAGAAGGAACTTAGTTATTATTAGTAATAAGTAAGCAGCTTTCATATGCTCCGTGTAAATTGTGTATTGTGTTGTAAACGACTTCCACTGTTACTTCATGAAACAATAAGTTTCTACATTAGCCCATTGAATATATTCGTTTTAAGTGTAGCATTCGATAGATATTTGCAGAATATTGAACAGTAAGTAAAAAGCAGTTTCGTGAATCATAGTCTCTATTATTTGTACAAAAATTCTGAACAAAAAATAAAAAGGGTTAGTTAAGTTTTAAATTTCGGCAAAAATAATTTGTAATACAGTGACTGTAGGTTCAAGTTTACGTCGCGATACACATCAATAACTTATTATATAAAATTATTGTATCAATGCGCCTGTGATTGAGGCTTTGATTTTGTAGCGACAATATTAACGGAGATTGTGGTTAGATTGAAATTCTGCCTGGACCAGAATGAAAACAAAACCTTCTTGTCACAGCAAAAGGCAAGAGGAATTTAGTTATCAGTTATTTAAGAAACTTTAATAAGCACTACGTAACGGTGTGACGTGATGTATCGTGACGTAAACTACTCACAGACTGTTTAGTAAGAAAGAGGAAATAAATTAAACCGAGATAGAACTACGATATTTTGCACTTTTAGTGAACCGACTTTCGTGCTGGTATAGCACTTTACGTTGCTTTATTTTTCAATTATGGTGTATTATTTGATATGTCATACTATTTTATGTACGCAAATGAAAACATCTCTTTGCGAACTTAACAACAGTACCTACCTTTATTAATTTAAGGTTAAGTACATATTTATAATTCCTGCTTCCAAACTATTGTTTGTCAAGGGCATCGGTTTTATGGCTTTTAAACTAAACACAAACTTGCATATGTAAGAAGGATTTCACTTTTATTTCTGAAAATTAGTGTTTGCGATCTATGTAAAAAGCAAAGAGTAAACGTTGCACAGCTGTCTACGAAGTAGGAAACTCTTTGTTGTTTGAGAATTGATATTAATGGCAATTTCTAAAAGAACTATGCGTTTTTGCGGGATAAAATCTATCCTATCTCACTTCGCACGCAATTTACTGACTTTATGCCAAATTTCATTTAAATATGTTGAGTTATTAAGGCGTGATTGACTGCAGAAGTACATCCCAAACACACATCCGAACTTTCCTCGTTTTCTCATTTATAGATATATAGACTAGTGCAGATCACACACACACTGACTGCGAGAGAAAACAATGCCCGAGAGATAAATATGACGTAAAAATGAGTACATCTACAGCATTGTTCGACCACCTACGATTTGCCAAACATTGCACCCTTAAATTTGTGGTATCCTAGTTTAACATGGAGTCCGAACAACTGACCGTCCTGGCTTGGCCCATATGATCAAAAACAATTCTTAAAAATCTTTGCTTTCACCGGGATTTGAACCAGAGACTACACTCCAGGCATAAGAAAGCAACCGTATTACACACTGAGCTACCAGCCTGCTATACAGGAAGGTACTTACACATCCTATGCGTCTGTCTATCGCTGTTAAGTAATTTTTCAAAATTATGTGACAATATATATTATTTATACAGAAAAAAGTATCCTATGTCCATCCTAATGCCAAGTAGCATCTCCTTGTCAAATTTTATCATGATCGTCCATTTAGCCCAGGAAACGTAACAAACAGAGAAACAGATAGAGTTACTGTCACATTATAATATTAGTATAGACTTTTATGTACATATAAAGTTGTATGCAAATCAAAATTTAGGACAGAAGAAGAGCAACACTAACCAAAGCTGACAGCAGAATGTTGTCTACAAAAACCATGAATTTGTGTGTGAATGACATCCTGCCATCAACTGTGGCAAGCAGTGGTTTCCTACTTTTTAATTTGAATTGGCCATCCACTACCTTTTCGTTTATGTAAATCGCTATGATTATACACTCATTAATGATAACAAGAAACTTCTGTTAGGCTTGTTTTCATTGCCTACAATTATAAACAAGCATTTTCTGCATTTCTGAATGCACATTATTAACACACCTGTTTCTCCACTAAGTACAACCACTTGGTTGGCAGTTACCAGGTCCACTATTTCTCTGCGCATCTTGTAAGCAGGCAACAACTTCCGGAATTTGAGGAGAGGGCTATCTGCTTCAATCCTACTCTCTAATTGCAGGCGTAGTTTCTCATCCAGTTCTGGGTCTCTTCTCAGACCCTTACCAACCCCTGTTCTCACAGCCTGTGATAGCTTTTCTTCCAAGCTGCCAGTTACACTCTGCAGGAACTGATGTTTGAAACGTGATTCGCCCAATGTATCGTACCTTTGCTCCAGATCCTGCAAAGAGAAGAAACAATTATAATTTTCCAAAATGATTGTGATGTTCAGTTTAATTTATTATTATTATTAATTAATTATAATGAAACAATTTCCTTGCGTAAATTTACACTTTAATGTTTGAGGTAAATTATTCAGTATATCTTTCAACACTTGCATACCGTCAAATTAAAAAAATTTCCACTTCCTCATACCAGGTAGGATGCCAGCTTTTAGGTCATGATCATCTCCACCCTTCCATTTCCACTTTTAATTTTTCTCCCAACATCCATCCTGGCGTCATCACAAACGTATGCATTTGAATAGAGATGGTGTTTTCATTCAAGATAACTAAAATAAATTACCAGTTGGCAGTTGTGTCACTGAAATTGACAAACAAATCAGTTTTGTTTCTCAGATGTTATGTAGCCTAAACGGAAAACTGATGCAAAGCACATAATCACCACAGTCTCCTTTACTGCAATGACTCACCAACAGTGTGTTATTTGATCATTTAAAAACCGCACGTTTTATTGAACTTATAGTCATAAAACAATTTAACACAACTGAACAAACGGTTTCTGAATTTTTTACTTCTTCAAGCAGATGACTGCAAGATAAAAAATAAACAGCAATTCTAAATTTCCTGCACCATAACACTTCTAAAATATCAATTCAACATTCATCTCTAATATCCAGATACTGTAGATTTGACCTCAGGGCAAAGACTAATGAATGTATCATAAGTTGATATCTGTGACTTCCAACAAAGTGCACCAAATTTCATACCTTGATGAGGTGCTCTATAATTCAGAGTGGTAAACACAGAATTATTATCAGGCAATATGATACTTGTATTTTAATAAGGCTTGCTTTTCTATTCTATGTATCACAAAGCCAAAACTGAAATCAGCACTTTCAGAGGCTCAAGAACATTTAGCAAGCATCAGAAGACATTTCAAAAAAATTATTTCAAAGCGTTCAAAAATCTAACGCTCGTTATTATAAGAACTCTAATCCAGATGAATCTTTGATAAAAAATCAGAATTATAAAGAAAATTATTTTATCAAGAGATAAAACTTACTACTTACACTTAAAGGTAGCTTGACTAAAAGACTTCTGCCATGGTTTACCAGAAGATATTGAAAATCTGTATGAAACGCCTGTTAGTCAAACCATCTGAGGTTTAGAACTTAGACAACAAACAATGCCATCATAAAAATAACTGTACTAGAAGAGCTTTTGGTTTTGGCTCAATACGAGGCCATTAACCCGGCTCCTAGGGTGGTCAGAACCTCCTTCTCTTTCCGCCACCGGATAAATCCTGTCTTACGCATCCTAGTCATGGGGGTGGGCGCTCTGCACTTCAGTAGGCCGGAGTGTGGGGCGGCTAAGTCCAACAGGGACCCAGTTCTGAGTGGTATATCGCAGTCCCCTTGCCCAGGGTTACGAGTGAAGTCCTCAATGGCAACAACGGCGCAGAAGATCTTCAGTATGGCGCTGCTGGCAGATGAGGCAACGAATCAGGGCTACCCGAACAAGTCGGCAACTGAGATGGCTCTGCACGTGGCGACTTGTTTCCCCTGCAGAACTAGCTGTCGAAGTTGAGAGGAAGTCACGACTGCTGGGCAAGTTCGTGGCTTCTAACTACCGTCCCAGGTGATGTAGTGACGTGGAGAGAACACTCCACACGTACTTGACAAGGTGCGGAAACAACACGGAGGGGTCACAGTCTGTGCTGATTGGTGTGTGCATAAGTACCAGATGGAGCATTGGTGGGAGAGTCCATTGCGGCTAACTGATCAGTTACCGTCTGCCTTGTTGTTGTTGTTGTTGTTATTTGGGTTTTAGGGCGCGTCGACGACGGGGTCATTAGCGCCCTAGCAACAACCAGGCGTGACAACGTGGCAAAATTGCCGTCTCTGTGGCCGACTGTAAAGGGGTCGGCCACAGAGACAGCACAATAAAATACTAACCTACTAACTAAAATACCGTCTGCGTGGCCGACTGTAAAGAGGTCGGCCACACAGACGGCTACATAAGATATAAAACTGAAACAAGGCAATAAAATATAAAAATACATACATTAACTGGATGGCTGTAAAAGGGCCAACCAGTTTAAAAAGCAAGTTAGCTGGCTGGCTGTAAAAAGGCCAGCCATATAAGCAGTGTCACAAGTAAAAACGGTACTTGGATTGGTGGTTGTAAAGGGCCACCAATCCAATTAAAAACCTAGGCCGATCTGCCCAAAATTTTTGGAACAAGACCGGCCAAGCAACAAAATTTTAAAACCTTAGCCACGTTGTCACCATCATCATTTAAAATAAGGGACAGATCGTTGGCTAAGCCAACGTCTGCCATTAGATCTAAAAACAATACACATTCGGTTAAAATGTGGCGTGCCGTCAAAGGTACGCCACAAGCATCACATTCCGGAGGGTCCTCTCGGCGGAGAAGAAAGCTGTGCGTGAGAGGACAGTGCCCTATACGGAGGCGAGTAAGGAGAACCTCATCTCTCCTCGCCCGCTGGAAGGAGCTGCTCCACGGCTGAATGGTCTGTTTGACCAGCTGGAGCTTATTATGCTCTACTTCCAGCCACTGCCTCTGCCAAATTTCAAAGATAAATCTCTTCGCCGCCGAGGCAAGGTCTGACTTTGGGACCGGATCAAAGTCGGTTCTGACCTTGTCGCAGGCTAACTTGGCAGCTTGATCAGCTGCCTCGTTCCCCCTGATTCCCACATGGCCTGGTACCCAGCAGAATACGACCTCCTTCCCACAAGATTGGAGGGAAAGGAGAGCGTCCTGGATGTCCTGGACTATACGCTCTGCTGGGTACATAGTTGCTAACGCCTGAATACAACTGAGGGAATCACAGCATATGATGTACTTCATGTCGCGCCGTGACTTCATATGCTGGAGCGACTTTAGCAGGGCATAGCACTCCGCAGTGTAAACACTGCACCTGCTATCCAGCTTGTATTTGTAAGTCGCTCGGGGAACACTACTGAACACCCTACACTGTTAGCCTGCTTAGACCCATCCGTATATACCGGGGTAAAAGTGTGATATTGATTTAAAATATCTGTAAAAATATTAATAAAAACACTGTCAGCAGTTAACAGTTTACTGTGCCGGGAGAGTTCTAAAATTATTCTGGGCCTCTTTAAAAGCCAGGGAGGAGATTTACTCCAACCCTGGTGATACAAAGATGGAAGCTCGAATCCGTATTGTTCTAAAATTGCCTTTGTACGGTAGCTGAACGGTTTAGTGGCTCTATGCCGATTGGCATAGAGCCGCTCGTAGTTGGGATGTACAACTATGTCGTACACGGGACTGCCAGGTGTTATGGCAACCTGCAAGTAGTGTCTCACCATGAGGAGTCGCCGGCGGATGGTAAGCGGCGGCTCGCCCGAGTCAGCACAAATGCTGACAATAGGGCTGGTGCGATATGCACCCGTCGCGAGTCGAATTCCAGCATGGTGGACACTATCCAATATACGCAGGTAACTGTCCCGTGCCGAACCATACACGATACAACCGTATTCCAGCCGCGACCGTACAAAGGCTCTGTAAAATTGTAGCAGGCAGGAGCGGTCAGCGCCCCATGACCTGCCACACAGACATTTTAAAACATTCAGAGCTTTTGAGGCTCTGGCTTTCACATCTTTAAGATGTGGCAGCCAGGTTAGCCTATTGTCTAAAATGAGGCCCAGAAACCGAACAGTATCGGTAAAACGTAAAACAGTGTTCCTCAAGGTGAGGTGGGGCTCTGGTAAAAGAGTCCTACTACGACTAAAAAGTACGCACCGGGTTTTCTCGGCAGAGAAACGAAATCCGGTGCACACAGACCATTCATCCAGCCTGTTCAGCGTGAGTTGCAACTGCCGCTCGGCACTTCTCAGGCTGGATGATGCAATAAAAATTAAAAAATCGTCCACATATAAGGAGTACCCTATGGGACTCCTTATAACACTTAGAATGCTATTAATGGCAATAGCGAAAGGAGTCACGCTTAAAACTGACCCTTGAGGAACACCGTTTTCCTGAATAAAAAGATCAGACACTTCACTACCGACTCGGTACCGGAAGCAACGACCAGATAAAAATGATTTTAAAAAACGGGGCAGGTTACCCTTAAAACCCCATTCGTGCAACTGCTTTAAAATAACATGCCGCCAGGTAGTATCGTAGGCCTTCTCCAGATCGAAAAAGACTCCCACAAGATGTTGGCTGCGAATGAACGCATCCTGTATTGCCGCCTCCAGGAGGATCAGGTTGTCCAAGGTGGAACGGAACTTCCTGAACCCACACTGAAAGCGGCTCAGCAGATTACGGGATTCAAGACACCAGACGAGGCGGCGGTTAACCATCCTCTCCAGTGTCTTCCCCACGCAGCTAGTCAAGGCAATACTACGATAACTACCTGGCAACAATTTGTCTTTGCCAGGTTTTAAAATTGGAATTAGTGTTGCTTCTTTCCACGAGTCGGGGAAGTGTCCTTCGGTCCATATGTCATTAAAAGTATCCAGAAGGTACTCTTTAGCATCTTTACTAAGATGCCTCAGCATCTGGTACTGGATCAGATCAGGTCCTGGAGCAGTGTCGTTAGCGCTATTCAACGCTGACTCCAGTTCCCAAAATGTAAAAGGGCGGATGTATGCCTCTATATTCGACGAATCAAAGCACAGCGCGTGCCTCTCGGCAGCAACTCTTTGTCGCTGGAACCGAGGTTCAAAGTTGGCCGATGAAGTGACGGCGGCGAAGTTCTCCGCCATCAGCTGCGCTATGCTTCGTTCGTCGGTAATAATACGTCCGTGTTCCAGTAATCCAGATACTGGTGGGCGGGAGTACCTTCCGGATATACGGCGAATGGACTCCCATACTTTTGACGAAGGAGTGGAACGATTAATAGTGCTCACAAAGTTCTGCCATGACCTTTTCTTGCTATCTTTAATAACCCGATGCGCCTGAGCTCTAGCAATACGAAACGCTGCTAGGTTGTCAGTTGTTGGGCACAACCTAAAACGACGTAGCGCCCGTCTACGACCCTGGATGGCGGATGTTGTTGTTGTTGTTGTTTTTGTGGCTTTAGGGCGCGTCGACAATGAGGTCATTAGCGCCCTAACAATTACCAGCAAAGGCTGTGATTAAAATTCATAATAAAAGTACTGTCTGCATGGTCGACTGTAAAGGGGTCGACCATACAGACAGCACATAAAACAAATCACAAAAATAAGATGTAGCCCTAAAGGGGCCGCCTGGAACTAAGACCGTTGTACACCTGGATGGCTGTAGAGGAGCCAAACAGGTTCACAGAATACTTAAAAAAAACACTGAGCTACCTCTGTGGATTAAAAAAGTACTAAAATACTGTCTGCATGGTCGAATGTAAAGGGCTCGGCCATACAGACAGCAAATAAAATAAGTCATAAAATCAGACGTGGTTTTAAAGCGACCACAACGACTTAAAACCGTACAACACCTGTAAGGCTGTAAAGGGGCCAAACAGGTTCAAAAGAGGATAAAAAACACTGCATATCTTGCTGACTGTATACTGGCCAGACAGACATGAATAATAACAATACAAAAAACAAAAACCATGCATATGGATTGGGTGACTGTAAAGAGGTCACCCATCAGTCTTAAAACTGGACCGATCTGCCTAAAATTGGTTTCACCCGCCTCGGTTCGGGTGGGTCTTCGATCATTGCCTGCTGAGGAACGGGATCAGGCTCGTCCACCAGCATTTCTATTTCTTCTGGCTCCGAAGAGTCAGACGACTCCGACTCAGTTGACTCCTGGCTGTTCTTCTTCTTCTTCTGCTTCTTCTTCGCCCCTTTCCCCTTCTTCTCCCTACTACTTGGTAGTCTGGGAGGGGACGAAGAGGGGGATTTCACAAAGTGAGTCGGGTCCGTCATTCTAAACTTTGGGCCACGGATCTTCTGATTGCCTCCATTCTCACTTGTAGCAGTTGGCAATGCTACCACCGTGATAGCACGTGGTGGTATTGGAGGTGGCGTTGTTTTCGGTATCAGTGCTGGTGGATCCTTCTTCGCTGCTGCTGGTGTGGTCGAGGACGCAGACGTGTTGCTACCAACGTCCGCGGTCGTAGATGTTGTGATCTTAGCGGATTTTGCACCGCATTTGCACTCACATGAGCACGATGTGCTAGTGCTCATGTCTGCAACTGACGTCTGGGTAGCAACACTCTGCTTCCTGACGGGAGCTGAAGCCATCTTAGCAAAAGTAGTTCCGAAAATTGGAGCGGCGAGTGACTTGGCCCTCTTTTTAGCTTCCCCATAGGGAAGACCGCTCTTTAGTCTTCAGCTCCTGTATCTTGCGCTCTTCAAGATACACTTGACACTCCCTACTCCAGGCAGGGTGCGACCCGGAGCAGTTGACGCACACCTGTGGGAGCGTGCAACCAACACCCGGCTCATGTGCGCCCTTCCCGCAATTACCACAGGTTGGTTTTCCTTTACATGACGCCGTCGTATGTCCGAACCGCTGACACTGGAAACAGCGCATCGGGTCCGGAACATACGGACAGACGTTCAAATTAATGTACCCTGCTTTGATGTTCTTTGGCAGCACTGGAGTGTCAAACGTCAGGACGAAGGTGGCAGTCTTTTCAATACTGCCATTTACCCTTCGAGTGATCTGACGTACCTCGACCACTTTCTGTTCCTTCCACTCCTCAACAAGTTCCTCGGTCCCTATGTCAACTAAGTCACGGCAGGTGACAACGCCTTTGCTGCTGTTAAGGGATTTGTGGAGTTCGCAGGTAACGGCGAACTCCCCGAGCTTCTCACAGTTCAGGAGTTGGGTAGCTTGCCTACTGGAAGTTGTTTCCAGCAGCAGCGTCCCGTTCCTCAGCTTCTTTACAGTATTCAGGGTCCCTACCAGACCCTCTAAACCCTTAGAAATATAAAATGGCGAAACTTTTTCAAAAGTTCCTTCCACTCTTTGCATAACTATAAAAGCATTCGCTAGCGAACAAACTTTTCTGTTACTGTTACTTTCCAAAGCGGGGGGGCTATCAACCCTCACCCTCTTCTTAGAATTGGGTGTATTTTGATTATTCTGCGGCACACCCGTACTGCAGGGTTTTTTGTTTTTATTGTGAGTCTTAATTTTGGTCCCACGAGTAAAAACAATATAGAAGGAAATGCTAATACAACAGGGGTGCGCAGGTGCCCCTGAGGTTGCACGTTAGCGGGTGATTTTCCTCATCACTCATTCGCCTCCTCGGCACGTGTCTGACCTTGAGGTTGAGGGTTTTTTTATAGAGGTTTGTTCCGTCCTCGCAATCCGGGCGATGAAGCCAAGATTCCCGTTCTCCTAGGCACACAACGTTCCACCGCCACGCCTTACGGTGGTCGTTGAAGCATGGTAGGAGCTTACGGTGTGGGAAACTTGCGGCGCTCACAAGTTTCCAGCTCGGGCACCGCGGGTTCGCCAAACCCGTACCTGGCACTTGCGTACCAGGCCCCTGCGGGGTGGATGGCGGAACGACAATCGTCGTTCCACCAGGGGACGGGCGTCCTTCGCAGCGTTCCGGAGCTTTTCAGCATGGAGACGTCAGCTGCACGGTGAATCACTTCTGTGAAGTGATTCACCTTCTCCTGTATACTGCCACAGGGGTGCAGTAGTACAGAACGCCAGAAGAGCTGCCAATCTGCACCACTGACGTTCCATTTACGCCGGTTATTACATCCTCCACGCTCACACTCAACGTGCATCCAAATAGGGAAGTGATCGCTTCCATGTAGGTCGCGATCCACCTCCCACTGCACGGAGTCCGCAATTGAGGGAGAACACAAAGAAAGGTCAATGGCAGAAGACGTACCGGTAGCAGTGGTGAAATGAGTCATTTGCCCTGTATTTAGGATACAAATTTCCTCCTGCTCCATCAATCTACCGACCACTCGGCCCCGGGAGCAATCGGTGGCGGAACCCCACAACGCACTGTGGGCGTTGAAATCTCCCAAAAGGAGAAAGGGCCGAGTGAGTTGTCGTATAATGCCAACCAGGTCGTCGTAGTCGACGGACAAACTGGGTGGCAGATAGATAGAGCATACGGTCAGTTGGATAGGACCGTGTATTTTCACCGCTACTGCTTGTAATGGGGAGGTGAGAGCAACGGGTTCGGAATGAACGGTGTTTCGGACCAACACCGCCACTCCTCCCTTAGCTCGATCACCCTCGGTATCGTCCTTTCGGAATATGTCATATCCTCTTAGCACTGGCTGGTGTGGTGGTCTGAAATGTGTCTCTTGCAGACAGAGACACAAAGGATCAGACCGTGCTAAGAGGTGTAACTCCTCTTTGTGAGCTGTAAATCCATCGATGTTCCACTGAAGTATGGGAGCCTTCCTTACCTATTTAAACTCACCCGCCCCGGTTCGGGTGGGTCTTCGGTCATTTCCAGCTGAGGAACGGGACCAGACTCGTCCACCAGCATTTCCGTTTCTTCCTGCCCGGAAGCGGAGACAGACATCTCCGACCCAGAGGACTCCTCAAATTCCTCGTCGTTCTTTTTCTTCTTCTTCTTCTTCCCCTTACCCTCCCTACTGATGGACAGTCTGGGAGGAGACGAAGAAGGGGACTTGACAAACTGGGTCGGATCAGTCTGTCTAAACTTGGGACCTCTGATTTTCTGGTCACCTCTACTTCCACCGCTAGCTAATGGTATCGCTACCATTTCAATAGCGCGCGGTGGAATAGGAGGTGCCGTTAACTTGATTGCTGGTGGAGTCTTTGATACTGCTGCTGGAATGGTCGAGGTTGCAGATGTGTTGCTAGCGACATCCGCGGTCCTAGGTGTCATGACCTTGGTGGTTTTTGCACCACACTTGCACTGACATGAGCACGTAGTGCTTGTGCCCATGTCTGCAAAGGATGTCTGCGTAGCAACACTTTCTTTCCTGACGGGAGTCGAGACCGTCTTGGCAAAGCTTGTTCCAAATATTGGAGCGGCGAGCACTTTCGCCTTCTTCTTTGCCTCTATATAAGGTATCCGCTCTTTGGTCTTCAACTCCTGTATCTTGCGCTCTTCAAGATACACTTGACACTCCCTGCTCCAGGCCGGGTGCGACCCGGAGCAGTTGACACACACTGTGGGAGCGTGCAATTGGCACCAGGCTCATGTGCCCCCTTGCCGCATCTACCACAGGTTGCATGACGCCGTCGTATGTCCGAACCTCTGGCACTGGAAGCAGCGCATTGGGTCCGGAACATACGGACGGACGTTCAAGTTAATGTAGCCAGCCTTAATACACTTGGGCAACACTGGAGTGTCAAACGTCAGGACGAAGGTGGCAGTCTTTTCAAGACTGCCATTTACCCTCCGTGTAATCTGACGCACCTCGACCACTTGCTGATCCTCCCACTCCTTAACGAGTTCCTTGGTTCCTAAATCCATGATGTCACGGCAGGTGACGACGCCTTTTGAAGAATTCAGGGATTTGTGGAGTTCGCATTTAACAGCGAACTCCCCGAGCTTCTCACAGTTAAGGAGCTGGGATGCCTGCCTACTGGTGGTTGTTTCCAGCAGCAGCGTCCCGTTCCTCAGCTTTTTAACTGATCTCAAGGTTCCAACCAGTCCTTCCAACCCTTTATTAATATAAAAAGGGGACACCTTTTCAAATGTCCCCTCTACCCTTTCCATTACAACGAAAGCGTTCGGTATCGAACAGACTTTCCCGTGACTATGGCTTTCTGAAGCGGGAGGGCTATCAACCCTGGCCCGCTTCTTAGTACTGGGTGTATTGGGTTTAGCCTGCGGCACACCCGTACTGCAGGGTTTTGTAGTTTTTGTGTGTGACTTCGTTTTGGTCCCACGAGCAAAAACATTTTATATAGGAATCCTGATACAACAGGGGTGCACAGGTGCCCCTGAGATCGCACGTTAGCGGGTGGTTTGCCTCACCACTCATCCACCTCCTCAGCACGTGTCCGACCTTGAGGTTGAGGGGTTTTTTATAGAGGTTTGTACCGTCCTCGCGATCCGGGCGATGAAGCCAAGATCCCCGTTCTCCTAGGCACACAATGTTCCACCGCCGCGCCCTACGGTGGTTGTTGAAGCATGGTAGGAGTTTACGGTGTGGGAAACTTGCGGCGCTCACAAGTTTCCAGCTCGGGCACCGCGGGTTCGCCAAACCCGTATCTGGCACTTGCGTACCAGGCCCCTGCGGGGCCGTCTGCCTCAAGCTGGGCAGCCCCCCAGCCAATTAGGTACTTATCCGTCCTCCATCTTTCACTTCTATAGGTGTGTGGAGCAGCAAGCATGTCAAAGTGCTTGTAACATTGATGAGGTAAGCAATCACCTCGCAAAAAGAAAAACAGTTATAAACCATATAAAAACCTCATAACGACAACGAGATTCGTTTTGTGGAATGTGAGAACCATTTTACCACATTCTGATATCCCAATTAATGGCGTCCCAGAACTGATGGAAAACAGCTATCATTGACAGGGAACTGCTGCGTTTGCGAGTTGATATCGCCACTTTGCAAGAGACTTGGCTTTCGGATGAGGGCATTCTTCATGAATTACACCTTCTTCTGGAAGAGTAGAGACAGTGGCATGAAGCAAGAGCACAGGGTGGGCTTCGCAGTTTGCAACAGCTTGTCCAACTGCATCGAGGCACCCATCTGTGTTTCATAGAGAATTATCTCCTTGACAATAACAACTGCTTCGGGTCCCATCACCCTAATCTCAGATTATGCACCAACTTTAAAGGCCTCTCCAGAAATTAAAGATTTTTTCTATGAAAGCTTACGTGCACATCTAGCAAAAGTACGTCTCTCTGACAAACTTTTTATTCATGGTGATTTCAATGCAAGAATCGGCAGTATTTCTGACAACTGGCCAGATTGTATTGGCCACGATGAAATAGGAAACAAAGGAAAATGGTCAGCATCTACTGGAACTAAGCACATCACATTCCCTCTTCATATATAACACCTATTTTCAGAATAAGCCTGCTCACAAAGTGTCATGGAAACATCCAAGATTAGGTCACTGGCATCAGCTTGATTTTATCATTGCGATTTGTGTGACATTCTCAATGCCAGAACCAATCATAGCACAGACTGCAACTCAGACCACTCTCTGCTAATGGCCAAAACACGCATCATTCAAAAGTAGATCCATTCAGTGAAAAGCAACCGCCGCAAAATTAAGTTTAAATCCCAGCCAATCACGATGATGCTTTAAACAAACAATTCGCAGCCGAAGTTAAAGAGAAACTCAGTCATGCTTTACTGCAAAACACAGGTAGCACCGAAGACATGGCGCTTCTTGCTAAAGAAAAGCTTTTACAACTGCTTTTAGAACCTTTGGAACAGAATGTCTAGTTCTCTGATTACAAGGACAAATTATGTCCATACATTAAGCACAAAAGAGCAGCTCATATAACACTTATAAACAGTCCTGGTGATCATGCCAAGTTGGAATTCAAAAAAGCTAAAGCAGATCTACAACATATCACTTGCCATTGCATGAATAAATATTGGACAAACCTCTCCAAGTCCATAGAGCAGTACTATGATATCGGGGACTATCATGCCATGTATCAAGAGCGCAGTTGGGCCCACAATCATGAAATGTGCTGCCCTAAAAGAATTAAATGGGAAACCTATTGTTGATAAGCAGAAGCAGTTGGAAAGATAGTCAGAACACTACACTCCGGGGCAGTCAGCATAAAGCCCAAAGCACTGGACAATTACCTACTTATCCCATTGCATTAGAACTTGATGATTTACCTTCACAGGATGAACTTCATTTTTCACTGAAGAGACTCAAGCTGGGAAAAAGTACAGGCCAAAATAATTAAACTTGACTGTGTCTTTCCTGTCATATATGAACTCCTGAAGCGGTGCTGGCATGAGGGCACAATGCCGCAGGCCATGCAACATGCAGATATATTTACCCTAAATAAGGGCAAAGGTGACTGAGACGATTGCAACAATTATAGAGGTATATCCCTTCTCAGCATTGCTGGCAAAACTATCGCTTCAGTGGTCTTGACAAGACTGGAAAATCTCGCCTCATGTGTCTATCCCGAATCCCAGTGCAGATTTTCTGCCGGCCGTTCCACAAGTGACATGATCTTTACTGTCCACCAACTTCAAGAAAAAAGCCGTTAACATCATGTGCCTTTATACATGGCTTTTGTTGATCTAAAGTCTAAATTCTTGATTCTGTCAGCCATACTGGCCTTTACGACATCCTGCACAAAATCAGCTGCCCGCCTGCACTGCTGTCTTTAATCAAGGCGTTTTTCATGACAACATGCAGGGCTCTGTGATATTTGATGGTGAAACTTCTGCATCCTTCACAGTAAACCGGGATGTACAACAGGGCTGTGTCTTAACACCAACATTCTTTGGAATTTTCTTCTCTACTCTGCTCCTAGTAGCTTTTAAAAACTGTGACGTTGGTGTACACCTGCATGCAAGGAATGACGGTAGACTTTTTAATATAAGTCTATTCAGGTCCACTAAAAAGCGTATTGAACTAATCATTCGTGAACTTCTCTGTGCTGACGATGCGGCTTTTGTCGCTAATACGGAAAATGAGCTTCAGGAGATGCTCACCAGATTTGGTCGTGCATGTCATCTGTTCTCGATGAGTGTCAATACCAAGAAGACGGTTGTCATGGTTCAGGGCACAGACCGTCTCCCAAAAATAACATTGGACGGCATCCCTCTTGAAGTGGTAGAACACTTTCGCTATCTCGGCTCCATCACTACATCCAACCAGTCCATTCAGGAGGAGATTGATGCACGCATTAGCAGAGCCGCGACAACCTTTGGCAAGCTGTCAACACATGTCTGGAGAAACTGCAAGCTAACACTCTCTACCAAAATTCTTGTATACCAGATGTGTGTCCTGAGCATCTTATTGTACGCATCTGAGACATGGTCCACTTACACCTGGCAAGAGAGAAAGCTGAACGCTTTTCATATGCGCTGCCTGCGGACAATACTTTGGAGTCACGTGGCAGGACAAAATGAGCAACGAGATTGTTCTGTCTAAGTGCCACAATATTACTGCCATCCTAAAACAAAGACAACTCCGCTGGCTTGGCCACATCCATAGAATTGTCTCTGAAAGACGACCATGGAAAGTCATGCTCAGTCAGATTGCTAATATTAAGAGACTGGCAGGATGCCCGATGCTAAGGTTCAAGGATTCCTGCAAACGTGATTTGGAGAGCTTCGGCATGTGCACTTTTGACTGGGAGGCTTGCGCCAGCATATCCAAACATGACAGAGCATGGTTGGATAAATAAAGCTGAAAAAGCTTTGTAACACAGAAGTACATCCACCAAACCCTATTTCGTGTGTGATAGATTAGGCAAGATTTGTAGCACTGCCATCGGACCATTCAGCCACAAAAGAAGATGTGGTGCACTCAACCCTGGCAATAACTAAGTTACAACAACTATCAACTGTGAAGATGTTGTGCCCAATATATATATATATATATATATATATATAGGTAACAATGAAAGGAAAGAAATGCCGTGAGGCAATATTTACATGGAAAAGAAAGGGATAATACACCCAACACTCAACAAAGTTGAAGGGAGGAGGGCAGCACCAACACAAAACAACACAAAAACAAAGAAAAAACAATATTTCGGGTGAAACCCCCCCCCCCCTTTTTTAAGTTAACAGAGGTAGGTGGCTGGGCTTGCGCAAGATTTGCGTTTGAAGCAGCCACTCACAGAACGCAATAGACCGTCAGAGGTGGTGGGGGGAGCAATGATAATATAACCATTTTAATCTTTCTTATATATATATATCTAGTTGCTTCGCACACGCAGGTCTTGGCGTGTATAGAATTACTCTGAGCTCTTTTAGTTTAGCACCAAATATTAACTTGAAGAAATAAAAAATATAGATTTTATTTCAAGATTTTCCTTCCTTTTAGTTACTACCTGAGATTCAGTTTTCATTACTATAGTTCGAAATTTTTTATTATACTTATATTTTAACACAAAATAATATATGAAAAATAAGAAATTAAAGCTACATAAAATATTATGTCTAACAGTCCAATAAAAAATTTGAAACACATTTTCTGGAGGATAGAAACTGCCTATTAATGCAAAAACAAATGTACTTTAGACATAAACGAAACACCATCTGCGATAGTTTTGACAGTACATTCAACTGCCATTTATAAGAATATCTTTGCCTCCAACAATAGCATTTACAACAACGAATCTAAAATTGCTGGCCATTTTTCGTATGCCATATATATATGGTACATTCTCATGCCATAGGTAATAAAACGTATTTTTTGCTTATAACTTATACGCATCCACCCGAACTTCTAGCCATTTTTTATCATCGTATCTCAAAATTGAAATGGTTACATTGAAATATGGCCTGGACCAGAAAAAAATATGTCGCCATTGCCACATGGAAATATAGACATGGACATGCACAGCGGTTGGTTTGTTTTTGTGATTACACTTCATCACTAACATTTCAATCATTAAAGTAGCTTATTAATTATTACACGTTTTGGTGTAAGATTAGTTTATATGCTCTTAAAAATAATCATGTAACCAAACTGTTCATAATAATTCAGCAGTTTCCCTACTATCTCGTTCATAACACATACCACACTGGTAAATCCACTGACAGCTTGCGTCCAAATTAGTCTATAATCCCCAGACCAGAAATCCTGTAGATCCTTCCTCTAATACTAACTATGCCCAAAAACATCCAACTTATATAATTCCATATTCCTTTTTAAGTTCTCTAATCTAAAAGCCGATTTAACCTACCAACATTCATCATTCTGAATCACAGAACTTTTTTGTGAGCACCGATAATTCCATCCTAAGCAATATCCACCCAGAGATCTGACTGGGGGACTACTTTGCCTCCGGAATATTTAATCCAAGAAAAAGCCATTATTCAGTACATAACTCAAAAATATCGCACGGCCTCGGGGCTGCCACATAGCTCAGGCAGCAGAGCATCTAACCGCAGCCCTGATGAAACCGAGGACTTTTCTTCAAAGCTTAACTTCCTATCAGCTGCCCAAGCCCATTCAGCATACTATCCAACGACTACTGTGGAGGAAACTGCGGGAAGGTTAAGAATGCCTCGAGGGTAGTGTTTACCCTATCATTTCCCTCCTAATGACAATGGTTGTAATGGGAGTTCAGAGCTCTACTTCTGTGATTCCTGCGGGTAGTGGAAGTAGCCGTAGCAACCCTGTGACCTTTGCCTCACACAGTCTTGGAATACCCTTTGGATCTCTGATGTAATGGCCTCCTCTTGCATTCTGCATCCCAATCATTTTTCATTCATCTGACTTTAGGGGACTTTTTACAAACCCAAGGGCAAGAGGGTGCCCCTGACCACTCCCAACTCTGGGATACTGTTAGCAAGAAGTAGGCGACTTCTTATACCAGGAAACATTTGGACAATAGAGCCTCATCTGTGCAAACAGGTGGACCATGTAACAGAGCAATTGCGCATCATCTCTCTCTCTCTCTCTCTCTCTCTTTTTTTAGCTTTGAGCCAGCCACAAGAAACACAGTGAGAGATTAAAGGGATGAAAATAATCTTCGATCTTCCAGAGAATATTATCTTTCTCTACTGATAAAGCAAAATTCAACAATCTGAAAAAGAAATAACTATAAGAAGCACTGTCTGTGCCGACCTACTGGGAACAACTGGTAAAGCATGACTAATTTCATGAATACTTTGCAGGGAAATTTTCAGGAACAGGTCTCTGCAAACTACAAAGAGACAAGGGTTACAGGAGAAGAGCTGTTGTATGTAATAGAGGGATGACAGTACAAACTTAGCATTTAGCTGTGATGCTCTCAATCCTCTGTGTTGCCTTCACAGCTGGGCAGAAAATTGTTAATCCGTTAATTAACACAGTTAACAAAATTTCAGAAATTAAACTTTTAAGCCAACCCAAAAAGATCGTTAACGTTCTTCTTAACTTCCATTAAATAGAATTTCCGTTAACTTTAGTCCATTACATTGGTTGTTGATGGCATTTCTTTTGTTTGGAATGTGCGTCACGCCACGCTGGTACATTCGTTGAGTCAAATGGCGAATGAATCAGGAAATTCGAAATTCGAGTATGATGCAAATATATGTTATGCTAGATTGTTACGTATGGCGTGGGTGTGGGCAGGAGCGCTGGAGTGTTTGTATTTTACATCTGCAAATCGACGCTCACTACTCATTTCAAATTTGAAAGATGATTAATTTTCAAATATTTACAACCTAACTTTTTACGAGGAATATAGTGCTACTTTTTAGTTTGTGTTGGTTTGGCGTTTGTTAGTGAAATAAAGTAAACTAACATTCATTACATGAGTACATCATGGAAACTGAAGATTTGGAATCTGTTAGTGAAAGCAGCAACGCTAGCAATAGCAACGAAAAGATTAAAAATCTTTGGTCACATTTATATGATTATGTTGCATTTAAATCAAGATTGGGAGAACAGTTCATTTATGAATGTAAACTGTGTCTCCCTAAACTTTCTACAACCAAGGCTCAAGTTTCTAGCCTTAATAATCTTAAATAACACATGCAGAGGATGCCTATATGCAAAGAATTACAGTTTGAAGAAAAAGTAAAAGCAGGGTCAAATCATGGGAAAGGGTAAAACTGAGCGTGATGGGTGAGCAGTTAACACTCTGGTCTCGCATTCGGGAGGACAGCGGTTTGAATCCCCGTCCGGGCATCCAGATTTGGGTTTTCCATGGTTTCCCCAAATCACTCCAGGCGAATGCTGAATGCTTCCTTCAAAAGGCCATGGCCGAATTCCTTCCCGTTCCTTGTCCCCAGTCCCATCCCGCCTCTAATAACCTCAGCATCGATAAGGCGTAAAGCCATAAGTAAAAAAAAGGGGTAAGGGTAAAACAATCAAAAGCCTTCTTTAAATGCTGTGGATTCTTCTGATGCAGACAGCAGCAAAAGTGTGTTCTTTTTTTAATCTCCATCTGCTAATAAAATGTTTAGTCAACAAAGGATTGGTGAATCTTTCAGCATTGTAGTTACCGAAAGCGGCGTATCTATATACATACTCTGCAATTCACAAACATTGTGGGTGGCAGAGGGTGCTAAGCACCAATCTTAATTCTTCACATTCCAATCCCGAATAGCACGAGGAAAGAAAGAATACATATAAGCATCAGTGCGGCATCTTATTTCTCGAATCTTATCCCTCTGGTCATTGCGACCTAAATAGGTTGGTGAAAGAGGTATTTCATTACACTCGTAAGTCAAAGAATTTCACATAATCTCCAATAAATTCAGATGCAAACAAAGTCATCTGTCTTCCAAATGATCCTGATCTATGTATCAATACTGTGCCTCTTTCATAAGGGCTGTAGCAACCAGTCACGAACCAAGCGGTTCTCCTCTGTACCCTCACCACTGAGTCAATCAAGTCCTTGCGATATGGATCCCAAACCCCACAACAATTGGGATGCACTAGTGTTTTATACACTATTTCCTTTGTATGAACATTGCATTTCCTCAAAATACGACCTATCAATTGTAATTTAGAATTAGCTTTGCCTACGACGGAAGTTTTGTGCAAGTTCCATTTCATGTTGCTTTGTATTATAACCCCCAGATACTCCAGGGAATTAACCATGTCAACAACTGAATTGTTTACTTTGTACTCGTGAATGAACTGATTCTTTTTGTTACTTATTCACATTGCCTTTCACTTCTGCAATTAAGTGTAAGCTGCCATTTACGGCACCATTTGGAAATTGCATCCAAATCAAGCTGAATTTCTAAGCAATCGTCAGAGCACCTTATTTTCCTATAGATAATTGCATCATCAGCAAACAAGCATTTAACGTTGTCACCTAGATCGTTTATAAAAATTAAGAATAGAAGTGGTCTTATTAGACTTCCTTGAGGAACGCCCGAAATAACATTTAGCTTAGAAGAGGGTTCCCTGTCAACAATGACATACTGTATCTACCAGTTAGAAAATCACATATCCATTCGCAAATCTGATCCAATATACCGTATGCTCGAATCTTCGCTAAAAGTCGGTTGTGTGGTACAGAATCAAAAGCTTTCTGAAAATCCAAGAAAATTGCATCAATTTCTCAGCTGATGTGGACCAATGCATTCTAAATGTTTTCGTTGCCAACATGATTCTACCAGATGTTGTAGAATTCGATACTTTTGAGAAGCTGATTAAAATGTAGAAACCCATCGTTAACTTTTAACAGATAACTGTAACTTGCGTTAAAATTGCAAAAAATTTAACGCTTTAAAAATTATCAAAGTTAACTTTTTGAGTAGCGGATTAATGGTTAACGAAGTTAACTTTTTGATTAACTGTGCCCAGCTCTGGTTGTCTTTATATGTAAATTAAAACAATTCAGAACATACATAGATGTCCTAATTTTGTGATCAGATATAAACGCATGGAACATGTGTGAACATACAAATGCACAAGTTGGTCTCATCACATTATTCAGAAAAATGTTATGGTGAGTCACAGCTTATAGTTAATCCAGCACCGACTGTGGAGAAAGATTAGGTATAGCTGCAGAAGAACAAGATGAAGTGAGAACCTTTGCAAAGAACTGGGTTCCTTGCTTTCTGGACACAGTCTGTTCTGTTCCTTGTTAGCACAACATGCTGTTGAAAAATCGTTCTGTTGCACAGTAAATAATGTACTAAGTGAAACTGAAAACTGTCATTTATCATTAGTCTTTAAGAAAATGGTATTTGGAAATTATATACAGTTCAATTACAAGCAACATCTTTGTGTTTGTTAATATTTTGAAGAATGGAACTATATATGATTTTTCATGAAACTGAATAGCTGGTTCAAATAAAGCATTCTGAAACTTTTCATTCCAGAAGTCATCAAAGCCATTTCTATATTAAATTTCATATGTCTCAACTATTTTGTCATGCTTGTCCCCAACAAATATGAATTGTTTAAGTAGAGTAACTGCCAAGATGATAATTGAAAACTACCCTAGTTACACAACCAACAATTTTACAGCCTAAAGTTTGGTTTCACTTAAACTCAGGCAAGCTTACAGATATGGGGCAACATAGCAGGCCTAATGTAGAGCCTTTAGTTAGTGATGACACTAATCAATTGGCTACACATTGAGTGAGTACGAATAGAGTAAAGAATAACATATTAGGCATGATATAAAGCAGCAGAATCTATAACATACAGAACCTGGAGTGTGGTGGAGTGACATGGTGTGTACAACATGCAAGTGTGTTGTATCGTAGTTTTGCATTTTGAACAGAAAACATAGTTTGAATCTGACAAAGATAAACCATCTTTTGTCTTGTCTTCAAACACCATTTAGCAGAAAACCTGAAAAAACTACAGTGTGATAGAGTGTAGTCACTACCAACCTGACTAGAAGGTACATCCTTCACATCTTCAGAGCACCATTTCTTTTCTGCAGAACGCAGCAGTGTCATGATTTCATCTTCACAATTAGGATCCAGGCGAATACGTTGTTTCTGAAATGAGCATATTTTAACTATTAAATTAGAATGTTGAAAAAAATCTACTTCCCTTTATATAACAAAGAATTTTTTTCACCTAGGTGACAAAAAATCATAAGCTTTGTTGAAACATAAGAGACAATATGGATTTAGCCTTATAATTAATGTGATGCAACATCAAGATATGAATTATTTTAATTTCTCTTTGCTTTCAATAAAGCCGTATTATTATTTTAGTCGCATATAAGTACCTCAAGCAGACCAAGATTCGATAGCGAAACAGTGAATGTATTAAAGCGCATATGACAGAAGCCAAGTTTTTCATTAGGTTGAAATCCAGCCTGGACCAGGATGGCAATTGATACGCTATGTTACAGCATAAGGCATAATGGATCTAGTTTTATAATTTACGTGGTGTAACAGAAAGTGTTAAGATGTCTAATTAATTTTTAATTTCATTGGTCGCATGTTGCTACCATCATCAACTCAATTACAAGTATGGAGATAAACATTAGAAAATCAGGGTTATGAAATTATTTTATAGAAAGAACAGTTTATTTTAATGCCTGTGGTTTGAACAGCAGCCAAAATTTGTACAAACATTTAAGAATATTTGCACACGAGAGCCACTAAATATATATTAATCGAATAAAGTCCGTAGAAATAATAGGCAGTTCTGTAGAAGTTATTATGCAAGAACTACGTATTTACCTGTTAGCTTTTTTCCAAGGCATCTTTCTTTGAAAAAAACTTAATTTCGTATCCATAATGATATGTAACGAAAAAATATTGTCGTAATAATGTTTATTGTACTTCCTTTGGCGATCATGTAAGACATATTATAAGACAAACTGTTTACCTATCTACCACACTGTGGTACAGAAAACCGAATAAGAAAAGTAAAAAAATAAAATGATATCCTTAGTTTTGTCAGATTTTTGTAAAAGGAGTTAGCATCTGAAAGTACATAATGATCCGCAGCCTGCAATTTCCCATATATAAAGTTTTTTAATTGCTTGCTCCTTCCCATGGTTCATATAAGTCATTAGGTATTTTCCCAGATTTTGACTCGCCCCATTAGTTCTAAAAATTTGAAAACCCCATCCAAATTGCTGTCAGTTTTTGCGCAGCTCCCATTCAAATAAAAAGAGACATGCAGCTTGCTTAAAGACTTATAATAGTATAGATTTGACTTTGCCGTAATTTTTTCTACAGAAGCCAAGGTGGCTTAGGTGGTGATAAGTGACAATATACTAAATTAAAAGTAAAAGACTAATCAACTAATATTTTGTGACTTGTGGATTATTTCTTATTGGACCATCCTATCTCATAACTTTCGGCGAATCCGGCCGTAGCAGATCAAATTATGCCAGTAGTAGAGTTGGAAGGAGGAATACGAGATAGAAAGATGAGCGTGGGCTGGCCAGATGCCAAGGCCCAAATTTTAATAATTGTTTCTGTGTGAATATAAACGCTGAAATTCTGTCACTCACCACAGATGAAGACAGGAGAGTCACGATGAACACAAAAACATGAACACACGTTACAATATTTTAGTATACCGTACACTCTCAAGGGCTCGAGTGTTTGCTTGGTATAGGAAATTTCTAAAAGGCTATGAAGAGGTCAAAAATGAGAGCCACGATTATTGTCCATGGACGAGCTTAAGAGAGCAGAACATTCGCACAATTCTTCACTTAGCAAAGGCAAACGACGTTTCAAAGTTTCCAAAATTTCTTGTGATATCAAAATAAATTATGGCAGCACTCAAGCCACCATCACAAAGAACCAAAGTTTCCAAAAAATATCTGCCCAATGGGTGCATCATCTTTTGAATGTAGAACAGAAGTTGGTACATATGCAGAGTTGCGAATGACTCTTGGCACGGTTTGTGGAACAAGGGCATGCATTTTTAATTGCAACATAAATCATAACCTGTGATGAAACATGGGTCCATCATTATACAACTGAGTCAAAACAAGCAAGTATGGAGTGGCAAAAGAAAAATAAGGCTGCCACAGTAAAGGCCAGCAATCATCTGGAAAGATGCTAGCAAACTTTTTTTTTTTTTTTTTTTACTTATGGCTTTACACCTCGTCAACATCGAGGTCATTACATTAGAGACAGTATGGGACTGTGGACTAGGAACGGGAAGGATTTTGGCCAAGGCCTTTTGAAGGAAGCATCCCCGCATTTGCCTGGAGTGATTTGGAGAAACCAAGGAAAACCCAAATCTGGATGCTCAGATGGGGATTCGAACCGCTGTCCTCCCGAATGCGAAGCCAGAGCATTAATCGCTCACACACCACACTCGGTGACATTTTGTACATCGACTTTTAACATGGACGTTGCACCAATCAATGTAGCAAACTACTGCACACACTTGTATGAGACAAAGCTTGCTTGTTGCCAAAAAAGAAGTGACCAGCCGAAAAGAGACATAATTCTTCTCCTTGACAACCGCACACTGCAGCTTTCACTGAAGCAAAATTTGAGAAAATGAATTGGACGTCACTTGATCATTCTCCTTATAGCTCTGACTTATCACCATGTGATTTTCATCTCTCTGGATGACTGAAAACAGCACAGGGAGACCAACAATTTGAAGATGACAATGTGATAGAGGGTTTATATGCAATTGGCTACTGACACACCCCCTTCATTTTACGATAATGGCATCAAAAAGCCTCTGATACGCTGGGAAAAGTGTATTTCTAAGACAGGAGACTATGTTGAGAAATAGCTGGTTTATTTGTTATGTTAAACAACTAAGTTTATTCCTTCATACTAGGTTCCGAAGGTAAACAGGATACAAGTAATACAGAAACAGATGATTTAAGAGAATTAAGCAGAGGTTATGGTACTTCAAATAATAATAATAATTCAACAAATGTTTATGATGGTTCAGAAGAAAGTTGCATTGTGATTGGTTTGAATACTAATACTCATGGCGAAGATTATGAAGTACTTTCAGTTGATGGAATTAGTGAAAAAGATGAGTTTTTTAATGTAAGTGAGGTTGTAAAAAATTTACTTAATGTAAAAGTAATTGGAAAATATGCTGTCTTTACGGATTAAAAGAGGTCATAAAAGTGATGAGTTACGATCTTATAATTTCTTTTACATTATTTACATTCATGTTATTAGAAGTCTGATAATGTTATGTTGGTAACTTATTACCTTGGTGGTGAAGAATTAAATAATCAAGTTGATAAAAAAAACTGAATTAACATGGAACTAACTTTCCTATGCTATTTGTGAGATTACCTTTTGTAACAGCAATTCATTAAAACAAATAAAATTACATATTTAGACTGAAAAAGGGAGTAATATTGTTAAAATAAAAGTTTAAGGAATTAATAAAAAAAGAATAGCAGGCCTAATAAAAATTGTTTGCTCCGATATGTTTGAAAATATAGGATCTCTGGAAAAGGAAGAAGTTAGGAGGACTGTTGAAAGAAAAGGCGAACAAGCAAGTGGAGGATTAAGTTTGGAAATAATAATAGATGCATAGTGAGAAGTTTGGAAATAATAGTTGTGGAGAGAAAATTAATAGATCTTGAGTAGAAAAGAATCTGCTAATCTTTCAGAGCAAATTTAATTACAGAATATTCCAGACACGGTCAAACATTGTTGGTATGAGAGGAATTTTTGGAACAGAACAAACAAAGGAAAAAATAAATGGCAATAGATGCAATGTTAATGCTTGTATAAAAGCTATTTATTTCATATTGCAATTGACATAACATTGTGACACTTTTCTAATCATGAAGAAAATGATTTTTTAAAACAATTTTCTCCCTGGTATACCAACACGGCAGGTTATCAAGTAATCTCCAGTTATACAGTCAAACTATTTAGACTCTCGTACTAAAATGAACCACTAACAACATGCATAATTTATACATGACTTCATGACAGGACACATTCAACTGCTCCCTCAGTATGAAATTTTCTGAATTATAAAGAAGAAATGTAACATAACTGAAATGAAAATACTGAGTGATGCATACATATCAATCTAAAACATCATCATCAGAAGTTTTTGCTTTTGCACGTAGTCTTCCATGTCTGGCGGTCACTCCAAGATTTTTCCTCCACCAATTGTCTCCAACCATCTTAACCTCTACACTTTTCTTCACTGGGTCCTTCAGTCTTGCCTGTGGTCTTCCAATAGGCATTCTTAGCTTCAACTGTTCAAGAAGGCTACTTCAGCATTCTTCACTCCTCCATCCTCATAACATACACCAACCACTGCAATATTTTCTTTGCCGACATCTCTTCCAATGCTTTAACCCTTAATCTCTCCCTAATGTTTTAATTTCTGATTTTATCTTTTCTCATGAAGTTCGCTATCTCTCTTAGAAACCTCTGTAATTCGATAAAATTTCTCTTTATCCAAGTCTCAGAGCCATAAGTCAGTATAGGCTGGTAATATATTTTACAGAGCATTTTGGCTTACCTCCCTATATTCCATCTCCAGATTACAGCCTTTATCTGAGAATACAATTGTCTATTCTTCAATATTCTCTGCCCTATTTATTTTCTGTTCGTAGTTACCTTGCTTCCCAAATACATGAACTAATCCATCCATTCCAGTTTCTTACCATTGAATAACACATTCTTTGATGGAATAGTGTTTCTTACTAACCTCATTATGTTATCCCCCCCCCCCCCCCCACTCATTTCCAGGCCATGTTTCCTTACTGGAGTCTACCATGTTCCCAATTTTTTTTCAGATTCTGTTCTTTCTCTTCCTATTTAAGTAAATCTAAACCATGATTAAACTAGAATAAAAATCCAACAACACTTAATATTTCACTTCACAGTTTTTTACTAACTCTTGACTGCAACTTCATTCACTTGGTGTTTTATTTTACAAAGCGTTATGAGATGAGGATAAGTCTTCTGTGAATGTTACTTGTATGGACAATTTGCAGTCAATGCATGGTCCATAATGTTGCAAATGCAATGAGAAATTCCGAGGGGTTACTATTCTCGGAAATGAGTTGAACTACTGATGAAGATTTGCAGTCACAATTAAAAAAAAAAAAAAAAAAAGAAAGAAAGAAAGAAATAAAAAAAACACCATATGGTGACATGGAATCGTCAGTAGAAAGTACTACTAATAGAGCATATTTCTAACAACAGCCTTTATTTAAGCCTCTGCAGTTTGCTTCATTTATTTGATATTCAAATTATCTATATGAAATATTTTCTTCTGCCCTCCATTAATTTCCCAATAATTATGATTTTTCTAAATTTTATGTTACCGTTTTACCAAAGTCAATAAGAACTCAAGTAGGGCACAATTACAAATTTCTACATTAAAGGGTAGATGTTATGAAGGTGTGACAAGACGTTCAAATGAGTGAATCCATAAGAGTTTAGTTTTTCACTCAGAAGACACAGAATCTTAAAATAGGGTGATTTAGATGACTAGAAAAAACAAATAAAAAGAAAAATTAAAATTTCTAAGAAAATTTCCTTCCCAATTACATAAAACCAAACTACTCGCATAGCTTTGCAAATTACTTGCATTTATTTGACTACAGTAACCAAAAGGAAAATGCTGAAAGTCACAAGGTATGGTTTGGCATATGTGCACATGTTGATCTTGCAATATGTTTCTTCTCCCTTTCTAAGGTAACTTATGGATCATATGAATTATTCTTGGAAGTCCTTTTTTTGCCACTGCATTTCCTCTTTTTAAGAGGAGAGATAGGATGGTATTAAAGGAGCGGAGGCATTCATCTGGAGTTATTTTGGGAAACTAAGGTAAACCGAAAGGATTGCTGGACAGCTATTTGAAGCCACATCGTTCTGAATGCCAGGCCCCAGTTTTACTGTTCATCCACTGCGTTTGGTGTGTTCCTCCTACCTCCAAATATGTTGGTTTTCCTTCCCCCCCCCCCCCTCCTCCAATTCTTGTTCATTTTTAAGAAGATTATTCTTTTGCTTTCAGCATAAGGACCAGCCAAATATCTAAGAGTAATAACTAAGTTGGGAAAATAGTGACGGAAATGTCACTGGACAGTGAAAATAAAAAAAAGACAGGAAAATTCACCACAAATGAAGACAGGAGGATTGCAGCAAACACACAAACGAACAGACTTTACAATACTTTGGTATTAACATTAATCATGTATACAGGTGAGATATATGACAAGGAGATCATTTTTTTACACACTGAGAGTTATCACATGACTTAGACCAAAATTCATGTTTACACATTTGTTGCAGCCCTCCTATCTTCATCTGTGGTGAATGATGAGTTTACTTTCACTATCCAACCTTATTTTCAGCAACTAAATTTGCTAGTTATGTAGTGTTATGAGAGCCTATCTAGACAATTGGAGGAATTTTTAGTGTGCTCTAAGCTACTACAAAATAAGGGAAACAAAAAATCATTACCTCAACCTTTTCTGCCTGCTCCTCCTTCTTCTTCCAGGCAAGGTGTCTGTAGAATAAACCTGTAAGCAAACAATATTAGCAGCATGATACATAGTACACACTGTGACAAAAATAGAAAAAAAAAATGCTATCTCTAAAGATGCTTTATCCACAAATTATGTCAATAAAGTAGTAGTCCCGTGATTTCTTGATACAGGTCATTATAGTGCACATGATATTTACAAACAAACAAAATTTTAATATCTAAAACACATCCCAATTTTTTTTAAACATCTATTAGCATTATGAAAAGAAGGAAATTTAAACGTCTCAAAGCCCTGATTGAAAAGTTATAACAATATCACTAGTAGTTTTTACAATGCAAATAATAACCTTAAAGACTAAGATTCAAACAATGCTTAACTAAAAACAAGCAAATGGAAAATTATCCATTTCAAAATTAGGAACTAACAAAACCGCTCGTTAAAGAAGTAATTTGTTTTTCCTCAATTTCTCCCTGTGGTAATAACTTCTTTCTGTTGTCTTGGCTCCAAGATTATTTATTTTTCCACTTTATTCTGTATGACTCATAAATATCTTAAAGCTAGTTTACCAGCGGAAAGGTGTTATCTGCAAGAGACCTTCCACAAGAATGGTAACACCTGAGGCACTAATGGGATCAGTTTTCAGAAGTGCAGGAAGGAGGAAAATGTAACAGGAACATCCGTGCTGCCTCGCCTTTCTTCCGTATGTGAAGTTACTATAGCACAGATTGGAAGGTCTTTACAAAAATTTGGTATTAAAACTATTTTCCGATCATGGGTCGAGATTAAAAACATACTTTGTTGGCCCAAGGACAATATAGCACTAAGAAAACCTGAGGTATGTTGGATTCCTTGCCAATGAAGAAAGGCATACATTGGGTACATCATACAATGCAAATAAAAGGTGTGCCAGACATGTCAGCATTTGCTAAGCACAGCATCATCACGGGATGCAGCTTTGATTTTAAATCTACAAAAATTGTCACATACACACACACACACAAGAGGTTATTGGAAAAGCATTTTTTTCTGAAATCTGTATCACATAATATAGTCAACAAAGATGCTGGATTCGAACTAAGCAAAGCTTGGAGCCCACTGATCCAGTCAATAAGACTGCAGTAGAATTTGTGAACAGCCTTGAGATATTCCTGTGAAGTATGCACCTGTCCATCGGTTCCCCCAACAGTCCCGCCAATATTTAATGGCTACCACTTTTCAAAGAAATGATGATGCAACATGGACTCATCGTGGTATACAACCAGCCTCATCACCCACTCGCAGCAGTCATTTGACAATAACAGAGACTTTGACCGCCAAAACATTATGATTCACAAACAAGACTCACTCAGCTAGCTATCCCAAGAAATGTCTTTGCTAGTGTTTCGTATTCTCTCTCCTTACCTACCCCTGCTACAGGAATAGTACCAGCTCCAAGCTGTTTGGTTACCTAGTACATCATCCAACAAAACAGTTTACTTTACAAAGGGTTTTGAGGTGAGTCCAGATCTTCTACCAAATCAAGACTTTGAGCCTGTCCTGAAATAAGAAGCCTCCTCCCAAAATATAATAATAATAATTGATAAAACTGCGATGGAACGCACGTTCCAGTGACAATCTTACACACCCGTGTTTCCCTTTCCTCTTACTTTCGTCCTCTGCTAATTTTTACTTTAAATTCTTTCATTGTTTCTGGTAAGTTATTCATCATTTCTCTTGGTAATTTATTCCAATCCCTTAAACCCTTTCCTACGAAAGAAAATTTTCCCACACCCTTAGTCCTGAAATGAAGTGCTAGCTTGTGGTCACGGTCATCTGTACCCTTCTATGCACCTCTCTTAATCTTCCCACCAATATCTTTCCATGCTTCATAACCAATAGATGCCTTGCACACTCCCATGATTTTTATCCCACCATATTCAAGCAACAGTCTGATTGAAGTTTTATATGCCAATTCCCTCACTTCCCTGGTACATAAACTCATCCCCATTCTCAATAAATGAAGGACTTTGAACTTTCTAATATGTACTGTCTAATTGATTTGATTATCCAGTGAACTGGCAAAAATTTACTGTTTGTACCTTTAACAAACAATTCACTCTCTTATAATTGTAAAAATTCTATCTTTTTTGCATATCTGCTTATCTGGGTCTGGCACATATCTTTATTTCAAATCGAACTACCCAAATAGATATCCCTACAAATGTTCACTCCTCAAATTTTAATCCTATCACATAACATTTTGTCTCCAGCAAACAACCAACTTCTGACTTTAAACCAACAATCCAGTCATTAATTCGGATAATGAATAGGAATGATCCCAATAAAATATACTGTGACAAAACTTCACACATGACTGTGGAAATTATGGATGTCTACACATATTTTTCCTTGTTATACGTTTTACTTCTTACATGATTAAAGTTCGCCTCTATCATGAATAAAGTTATTCACCAAAATACTGCAAAAGGTGTTCTTGTATCAATGTACATCTGGCCCTCACACCTTCGGCTGTGATAAATGATGGATTATTTTCAATATCCTTTCTTATTTTAAAGTTTTTATCAAAATATTGTATAGTTTCTTTGTGTTTCCGTAATCACCATGGCCCATTTCCCTTAATCTGTGGTAAATGATGGGTTATTTTCACTGACATACTTTGTTTCAATACTTTTATAGAGATTTCAATAACCTTATAAGAAGGAATAGATTCTGAAATTTGATATATTTTAGGAAAATATTTATTTATGGATGGAGAGAACTTGTACAGTAGAGGGGAAATGGATCTTTGGCACAATCATCAAACAAAAAGAAAAATCCCAACTTTTTGATAATTGATGTGTTTTTAGCAGTAATGATTATGGCTTTCAATATCACTTGCCATGTTCATCATGACTGGTAAATGTTGCCATAATACTTTAACACTCACATAGCTGCTTGATTCGTAATGTGGTCACCTCACAGAAAATTTGCTCTGAGAATATAAATAGTTAACTGGTTAAACACAATCCAAAATAGGCAATATACAGATGCTTAACTTTACACTGAATAAAAACACTAATGCTGCAAAGTTACTTTTTAATCAACCAAAAATGTTCTTGTCAACACATTAACTGATTACTTATTCAGGTCTTAGTGAAATAGACTTTCAAATGGCTCTATCTCATTTAGTAAAATTCTCAGTCTATATAAACTTAGTATTGAAATGTTTGTTTTTAACAGTATTATGGTAATGAATGTGACAAAATTCCTACACTTTAGAATTATGATTTTTATTTTAGACATATTATTACAATGGTCTTTATCGATTTTATTTCAGTCCATCACTCAACAATCATGCAAACCCTTCTAGAACAAGGAGTAGATCCAGGCAATATCGACTTACTGTACAACATCTACACCACTTCCACTGCCTCTGTCAACATCACTGAAGCCACCAAAGAGTTCCCAGAAGAAAGAGGGGCAAAACAAGGAGGCTCTATATCCACCAAGCTATTCACATCAGTCCTGGAGTTGGTAATGTCAAAAATCCAATGGCAGAACCGAGGTTTGAGAATAAACGGAAGAAGTCTCAACAACTTTAGATTCGCTGATGATATAGGTTTACTCTCAAATAGTCTGGAAGAGCTCAAAGAACTGATAAATGAACTAGAGGCAACTTGCAGCGAAGAGAGCCTTAAAATAAATATAACAAAAAGCAAAATCATGCAAAACAAATGGGCAGAAAAAGATAAAGACAAGGCAGACACAAAAGATGCTGGTATTGAGTCCATAGATCAGTACATCAATCTTGGCCAACTGATCAATATGAATGGCGACTCAAAGCCTGAGGTCTACCGACTCATAAAGCTGGGCTGGAGAGCATACGGAAGAAATTCCATAGTTTTTAAGCCTAACATGCCAGTACATCTTAGAAAAAAAACAGGTATTTGAAAAATGTGTATTACCGGTCCTCACATATGCCTGCCAGACTTGGACCCTAAATAGTCACACAAAGCAAAAACTGAGAACTGCCCAGCAAAGTATGGAAAGAGTAATGCTAGGGTTTACAAGAAGAGACAGGAAAAGGGCAGTGCACATTCATTCAATAACTAAAGTAACAGACATCTTAAAAAGACTCATGACCCAAAAATGGCAATGGGCCGGTCATATTGCTCGCAAAAGAGATGAAAGATGGACTACGGAAGTACTGGATTGGATACCAAGAAACCTGAAAAGAGCAAAAGGAAGACCCCTGGATCACTGAGATAAGGATATATGTCAAGTTACAGGCGTGAATTGGAAGAGGGTGGCTCAAGATCGATCAGCCTGGAAACAACTACAGCAAAACCATATAGAATTAAATTCTAATATATAGCTGCAATAATAATAATAATAATTACAATGTTGGTTTAATTTTGCATTGGAAGTCATTTATTGTTACAATTATGCTTGTGTTATTAATTTGCAATGTTACAGGCAATGGATTTATTCCCCCTTTATCATTTACCCACGACACCTTCTGGTATAACTCAGTTGTACACCACAGATAATGAATAACAATATTTAGTTTTCAATTATTTCAATGACTTCATTACCATCCCACATTTATATTTTTCCAGGTGTTTTTCAAAACAATACTAAATACTGGCACACCTCTACTTAAATTAGGAAAGCTTCTGTAGCAATTAAAAAATGTTCATTTGCAGTTTTTTGGGCAAATTTTTGAAAACTTTACACAACTCTAATTAAAAAACGAGTGGATATATCTCAATTAAATTTGGTATTTTTCCAAGTTTATATGAATAGTATACCTGGACCAGATATCATTAAAATCTAGGATGTTGAGGTTAATTTTGTGTTAAAATTGTTGATTTGATGTGGAATTACCCAGATATGAAACAAAAAAAGCATTTTGTCTTTTTGTGGAGAACATACATCTTATTTATATTACAATTTATAATAATATATTCCAATTTTCACATCTAAAATGATTTCTGTTTACACAGTAGCTACAAATCTAGAAAGAACAACAAAAAAAAAAAAAAAAAAAAAAAAAAGAATTTCTGAGTTAAAAACATGTCCCTTACCAATTTCTTTACCACGTAACCATGGTGGATGGCCTCTTCCTCCACGATGACCTCTTCCTCCACCATGACCTCTCCTGCTACTGCCGCCACCACCACTGCGACTACTTTTTGGTCTATCAATATCATCTGAGGGGAAGAAAAAAAACAAGATGATATCAATAAGTACAGTTTGTTGACAGCACAATGTTATTTTGTATCGATATCTCTGGACATAAAAATACAAATATACTAGGTTTTCTGATTTTTTACAAGTCTGATACAATCTTCTTCTTCTGTTCCAGCAGTTTGTGGTATGTTTTTATTATTATTTTTAAAACTTTAATTCCAAGTTCTATTGAAGTTTACATCATTACTGCTTGGTACTGGTTGCTTATACATAGAAGCAGATGTAATGAGAATGATAGATATGTTGTTTTTCCAAGATTTTCCCTTCAAATTTACTAAAGTGAGAAGTAATAAAACATGCTTATTAAAGCAAGAATTGAATCTGTTTCTGGACCAATTATATTCATAGTATTAAAGTTTCGATTCAAAATGTGACACATTTATAGGTCTTTTCATCTACTGCACTAGCTATCATGTAGAATTAAGTCTGCATTAGATTTGTCCAGAAGAAATGGATGGAGAAAATAGTTCCGGCAGAAAAAAACTATAATTATGATGATAGACTGGATTGGGTCTTGAGTAGTCAGATTTATTGGGAGACAATTAGAAACTGAACCACATTATCTGCCTGGGCTATATGGTAGGTAAGTACAGTGGCTGCACAGAGGAATTACAAAGTAATTTAATTTAATTGCAATGGAGCACAGGCTCCGGTGGCAATTTCCCTACACACCCATCTTCCCCCTATCCTGCACCCACCTACATTTGCCCTCTACAAATTTTATCTTTAAATTCTTTCAAAGTTTTCGGTAAATTATTCATCATTTCTCTTGGTAACTCATTCCAATCCCTGACACCCTTACCTAAAAAAGGGAATCTTCCCACACCCTTGTGCCTGAAATCGAGTGCCAGCTTGTGGTCATGGTCATCTTTTCCCTTCCATGCACTAGACAGGTACGTCAAATGTAGTAAAACAACATATTTAAACAAGTAGGCTCATATAAAATTAATCTTATCATACTATGATCTTTTTTAAAAAGAAGACCGCAAAGAATTCTCTTCCCCCCCCCCCCCCAATCTCTGTTGGTGTTTACTTTTAAATATTAGCAATTGAGCTATGCCACAATTATTTATATTTTGTCATGGTAGTCAGGATTATAGATCCTACAAGCATGGTAAGTCCTTATACTTCTCAATAATCTCCAACACAAAGTATTATTGAGACGAAATTATTTATTTAAAAAATAAGTAAAAAAAGAAATTAATCGCTCTAATTGTTACTTAACAATATTTAAAACTGTATTATTTTCAATTCTACATTCAAAATAATATTTAACTAGTAGCAAAACAAATATTTCTACAGCAGATTCAAAACAAAAAAGAAATGGTACAATGGTGCACAGTCCACTCAAAGCACTGATGATGTCTGCTCGGTGGTCGGTGACAGAATGAGAAGAGTTTGGACCGGGGTTTCGCCATACACGAGCCAACTGCAGTGATGGCTTGGTGTCACTCCATATGGTTTTCCCCACACACCATCAGTTGGCTTGATGACATGATGGACGAAACTGATGGATATTGGACTGGCCGGATATCCAAATAATCCTGTCACTCCACGTCATCCACATCAGTTTCCCCACACACGACGCGATAATGGAGTGACATCGACACGATAATGGAGTGACATTGCTCCGGATGGAGCGACCGTGTATGGCCACCTTAAGTCAAAGCAATTTGGCAGTTTTGGTTATCTTAATACCTTTGCCCACTTGGAAGAGATACTGAATCAAAACTAAATGTTATCTGGAAGACATTCTAAAGTCAGACTACTTCTAGGTCAAAGGACAAACAATAAACAATATTATATTTGCTGAAGATGCCATGTTAGCTGCTAGACCAGAAACTAAAATAAACCAATGACAGTCTTTCTTTATCGTGCACAAACATGGACAACCAAGGCAAAGGACTAGAAAAAACGGATGCTTTTAAGATGTGCACAGACAAGAATATTGTGGAATGGATCACAAAACCAACACTCGCATTCGGAAAGAACTGAATGTGGAAAAAGAGAATGTCCTTAAAATGATACTACTGAATTCTACATTTCTTTGAACATATTGTTCTACAACAAGGAGACAATTTGTAAAAAGTCAACATCCAGGAAGAAGGTCAGTGATATTGTGGAAAGTGTTCAATGTTATGGCTGAGCCAAAATGAGGAAAAAAACTAACCAGATGACAGCTCAAGTGTACCAGGAAGCAATTAAGAAGCACAAGATCAAAACCAGTGCAAATGTAGTGTCACTTATTGGTCACTAACTTTCAACACTGACAGATGACAGAAAATAATTCTACAAAGATTACATAATTATATCAATTAATTACTTCAAAAATATTACTGATAATATTCCCTGCAGTGTTAACAAACATAGCTCTTCAGGTGATATGTCATCTTATTATATTAATTTGAAGTACTAAGTGGCTGCTGTGCAAAGTACAGTCAGTAGAAAAAAATTGTTCTTTCTGGATGGCATTAATATTCAAGCAAAAGTGGACGCGAAACTGATAAAACAGGTAGGACAGAAGTAATACGAAGCAAATCATCTGGTTAGGTGAGGGGCAGTTCTATCATTACCGTGGCGCCAAAATCTGATGATGAATTCTTGCAGAACTCGACAAAATAAATCGAAAATAAAGAGTAAATTTTTTTGATATATCGCTTGGTTTTCAAGATATAGCTTCTTAAAAATGAGCCATAGGTATAGTTCCTTCTGCTTTTGCTGTTTTTTTCTTCTGGTCCAGGCCGTATTTCAACCTAACATAAATCACTAGGAAGAAAATCAAACACTTATAGTGCATTTCCACCATGTAGATATGGTGGTTTTGGTGAAAAAAATTTTTTGGTCCAGGGCGGATCTCACCCTAACCTCATCACTTTTGAGATACAATATCTCGAGAACTAAGCGAGATATCAAAAAACTTTATTCTTTATTTTCCATTTGTCTCATCGAGTTACGTAAGAATTCATCATCAAATTTGGATATAGCGAAATTTTTCTTCTGGTCCATGCCGTATTTCAACCTAACTACGTCAGATTTGAGATACGATATCTCGAGAACCAAGCGAGATATCAAAAAATTTTATTCTTTACTTTCGATTTGTTTTGTCAAGTTCTATAAGAATCAATCATCATATTGTGGCGCCACGGTAATGATAGAATCCCCAGGTGAGGTATTAGACGATGTGTAGCAGCCATCATTACCATGAATGTGCTCCCTCCACATGCGGTACACATGTTGATTTTCAAGGAGCTGTTTTAGCAGTGGGTGTGGTTAGTTGAAATGCAGCCTGGACCAAAATGACTACTAACAGTCTGTGGTATAGGGTGGATTTTGAGAGAATAAGGTACCTGTCATACCGAATTCTAATTATAATGACCTCAGAGACAGCTTGACACATCTATTGTCGATAAGTCATGCTTAGTGGATTTTGAGTGAAGAAGGCAGCAGCCATACCAAATTCTGACTACAATTATGTCACAGGCAGCTCAAGACATTTAATAACGTTAAGTCAGTAATGTGTAGTAACCATATGTTTCAGTGAGAATTACACCTTTGTTACATATCATACAGCTTTCGGATACACTTTTCCTCGAAAGGTAAACGCCAAGGAAACAGCTATATTTTCAACCCAAATTAACAATTTTTTTTTCTACTGGCCGTACTTTGCACAGTAGCCTACAAGCTAAGACAAACAACATATCTTTAAAACAAGGAAGAAAACATGACCACTAGTACTATGAACCTCAGGAGACGAATAAAGGCCACTAAATGCAATTAATTGAAGAAAATTAAATGCACAAATTTGGTAATGTAATATAAGTCATTTGAGGTTTACAATACCAGCACTACAATTTTTTTGCGTGCGTAGTGTCTTGTTTTAATTCTATTATTTTCAAGTAGTAATTAGGTTGTAATCCACCATGGACCATAAGGATACACAGTATTAATTAACTTGTAATTCATTTTCACTATTCTAGGGGTCCATGGTCTATTACAACCTAAGTACTGCTTGAAACTATAATATACTAACGCAGTATTAGCAAAGGACCGTAGTAATATCGTTGGAATACTGATGTAGTCAGTCGCAAGACGTATTATTATCAAGCAGTAATTCCGTTGTAATACAGCCTGGACCATTATTTTCAAGCACAAATTATGTTGTAATACAGCCTGGACCAGTATGAAACCGTTAAATGTACTTAGGGAATAATTTATAGTGGAGACTTGCGTTTGACCACTGCAGTATTATGATGACAACTCCTGGCGGAATCGCGATCTCCAGTAATCCCGAATCGCGATCTCCATCTAACACAAATGTGTTTACCATACACTGCACAAGAAAATATTAAAAATAACAACTATCAAAACATAAAAATTTACCTCTTTCTTCACCATCGTAACGAGAACCACTATCTCCTTTTCGTAACCACTTAGGGCCTCTTCCACCTCGATTGCCATACATCTCACGCAATGATTTATTCTTTTATTTCCGTCCTGCCTAACGATAATTGTTGTTTGATGAAGTAAAGAGTAAACAGTAAATAACAGGCAAAATCAGCTCATAAACAACCATGGAACATTTCTTTCCTCCATGTAAACAACCACAGACAGAAGTTATATGTTGTCTCTGGAAGATACTTTGACAGTAACTTCCTCCATGTGTGCAACCACCTGCTTATAATTATTCGAGTCATCAATTCTTTCCATCAACATTTCTATAGCCTGCTTACTACACACTAACAATAAGACAAAAACAAATATCATTAGTCCTTCATATGGCTTGACACATTGGCAAGATTAATAAAGTTAGAAACAATACGTCTGAAGCTTGTATCCTCCGATGGTTACAGAGAGTACATCAGTCAATTACAATTCGCTGGTGTTCAGAAATCATACTATTTCAATTGATAAAAATAAGCGCACAGTACGGTGAGCTACGCCAACTCATGTCGCATTGAGCGCAAATCCAGCAACGAAAATTATGATGCAATCAGTCGTATTTTCACTGTCGCCGCCTTCAGTTCCCTACGATCTATTCAGTCATTCCTGAACTGGAAATTGACACTTTTCTTTTTAAAATGTTTATTGAGGAAGAAGAAAATTAATCGGAAAAGGCAATGGTTTTATTGAAATGGAATTTTCTGCAATGCGTGGGGTCATTGAATGGCAAGCACATTATAACAGAAGTTCCACAGAGTACTGATTCTCTTTATTTTTGATACAAAAAAGAAATGTTTTTCCTGGTTTCACTAGCACTTGTGGTTGCTGATGTCGCGGTAGCTGATTTCTATATAGATGTTAGTATAGAGTTTAGTAATAATGAAGGCAGAGTACTTCCAAGCTAGCACGGTAGCAGGAAGGTTACACCGCTAGTACACGACACCAAGCCAAGGCCGCTTGGCTGGCAGTTCTTACTGTAGGAAAGCTGCACAGCACGACGAGTACATGAGGCTAACACACTATGGGCACGTGATACACACGCGTGTTCGTAGTGACTGTCAGCCAATGAGAGGAAGGCTTTCCCCACCTTCCGGAATCGAGGGCGCCTCTTTGCGCGCACGATTCGCCCCAGTCCGCGATGTGATTTTTAGTAGTGAGAACCTGTAACGGTCTAATCAAGCCATTTTGGGCATTTTTCCAAGAATCCTCCCTCTGCTGGCTTGTGATGCATTTCTGTCTCAACATCGGATCCTATGGTCCATCATTCTAATACCAGGAATGCTGATTTTATGTACCAGTCGATTGTAACTGTACCACACAACTGCTCTCGCCGAATAAATCAAGTAACCGCAGTTCTTTACATTATTCAAGGAGCACCTACGTCCCAATTTTAGACCAGTTAAGTCTCTGTGCATGTATTTTATCCCAGCTAGGAACTTACAGATGCCGGCTGGAAACCGGAAGTACCTCAGTTGGCAGTAAGTAGACGCTGGAACGGACCCACAGTGGGTAAGTTCGACTCTCGCTCGGTCAATACGCGACACTGATACCGTTTTGTTATTGCGGTCGTAGGGGGAATGTGAAAAAAAAAATCAGAAGGTAAATACATTTAGCTACAACAAGTTTGACGAGTCACTGGCTACAAGAAAATTTAATGTGCACGATTACAACTTCATCCATGGAACTCACTGTCTGTAATTTAATTGCAATGGAGCGAAGCGTGTCACCTTTAAAGGCATTTGATGAGGCCTATTAAAAGAACTTAGATAACCAGGAATTAAAAGAAAAAAAAACTTGCAAGTTAGGAAGGTGACCGAGATCAGCTTTGGAGTTCTAGTTAGAACGATTCAAATCTATGAAAGGAGAATTTTGAAGTTACCTAATAATAATAAAACAATAGAATTCACAAACTTAATAGAGATACACGAACGATAACTAATTATAGGTATAGAGTCCTGGTTAAAAGAGAGTGGGGCGGTGTAACGGTTAGCGTTCTCGCCTCGCATTCGGGAGGACGGCGGTTCGAATCCCCGTCCGGGCATCCAGATTTGGGTTTTCCATGGTTTCCCCAAATCACTCCAGGCAAATGCCGGGATGCTTCCTTCAAAAGGCCATGGCCGAATTCCTTCCCATTCCTTGCCCCCCCATCCTTTCCCGTCTCTAAAGACCTCGATGTTAAGAGACGTAAAGCAGTTACAAAAAAAAAAAAAAAAAAAAAACTGGTTAAAAGAAGAAGTATTAGACAATGAGGTTTTTCCCGACGGTTACAGAGTGTACCGCAGAGATAGAGGAACAATTGGAGGAGGGGTTTTCATACTGATTAGCAAATACTATTATTATTAATTTAATTGCGATGGAGCTAAACGCTCCGGTGTCAATTCCCCTAGTCATCCATTTTATATTATTTTTTAATTTTTCTTTTATAATTCTTCCCCCATTCACTTTTCCGATTTACAAATTTTAATTTTAAATTCCGTAAGTGTTTTTGGTAAATTATTCATCACTTCACTTGGTAATTTTTTCCAATCCCTGAGACCCTGACCAACAAAAGAAAATTTTCCCACTCCCTTATGTATGAAATCGAGCACCAGTTTATGGTCATGGTCGCTATTCCCCTTCCATGCACCATTCCTAATTCCTTGACCAATATCCCTCGAAGCCACATCCTTAACATATGCCTTGTGCATTTCCAGTACTTTCTTCAACTTCCTCCTTTCCTCCAATGATTCCCAATGCAGCTCCTTTATCATATCAGTTACTGACTGGGTCCTGCCATAATTCGCACAAACAAATCTAGATGCTCTTCTTTGCACATCCTCCAACGCCTGTATTTGATAATCAAAATGTGGGTCCCAAACTACACCACCATATTCAATCAATAGTCTGACTTAAGTTTTGTAGTCCAATTCCCTAACTTCTCTGGTACATCCTCTCATCACTCTCTCCAGTAAATGAAGGATTTTGTAACCTTTTCTTACCACATGCTCAGTGTGCTCTGCCCAGTTGAGTTTATTATCAAACTTATTCGAAGATATTTATTTACACATCAAGCCTTCAACATACTACTACATTTTACTCGCGTTTATAGATCATGACCAAAAGTTACAGGGGGAATAAAAAAAGAAAAAAATCAGGTTGTTGGCTGCTTACCGCCGTGGAAGTACGACTGATGAAAGAGAGGCTCTTGGGGAGCATTTTAATTCATATTCAGATTTCAGAGGTGAAAATAGAATGGTCATTATTGTAACACCTGTAAAATGAATAGGAAATAAGATTAATAACACAAGGGAACAGAGATTTGCAAATACCTTAAAAATAGAAGGCAGGTTTACACAAGTTATAGAGCAGAACACTATGGGACAAACATGTTGCATATCTTCCTAATAAAGCCGGATGATAACATTGTGGAGTGTCAAATAACTGAAGGAATAAGTGATCAAAAGGCAATTCTGATGGATATTAGAGGATTCAGCAAACCAGTAACCAAAATTGAAGGGGGAAATAAGTACAGTTATACTGAGAACTTGAAGGAGGGAACGTTTCAGCAAATGGAAGGATTGCACAAGTACAGTAGAGTCAAAGTGGGAAGAGTTTAAGGAGTGAAGAAATATTTATTCCAAAACAGAAAATAAAGAGAAGTACAGAACCTACAAACTAAAATAGGGAGGTGAGGAGGTTAAAGAGCGGTATGAAGAGAACATGACAGTGTTAACAGCAAGGTATTAGGAAATGTTTGAAGAAACTAAACAAGAAATTAGTATAAGCAAAGAAGGTTCCCAGAATTGGTTTATCAAAAGTACAGGGGGACCATTGTTTGACGCGTTTAGGAATTTCTATGGCTATGTTAGAATACTGAGGGGAAGGGAGGGTGTTGAGACAATTATCGATAAGGTTGGAGAAAAAGTTACTGATGATTTGATAAAGGCAGAGATTTTAAGTAATTGGTTTAGTGAGAACATTAGGGAAAATCAGATATGGGAGGATTAAATCGGAGAACGAGTTTGACAATACAATTCGGAATGAGCAGACCCAAAAATTAGAAATTCATCCTGAGGATATCATGAAGCAACTAAGAAAGCTGAAAAAACGTAAAGGGGCTAATGTTGATAATATTACTACAGATGCCTTAAAGATAGCAGGATGTGACATTGTAAATTATATTGATATATTATTTAAATTGAGTCTGGATACTTTCTGCTTACCAGAAAACTGGAAAAGTGCGATAGTAGTACCGGTACATAAAGGAAAATTGAGAAATAGAGTCGAAAATTATAGGCCAATCAGTTTTACATCGGTGGTAGGTAAATTAATGGAACCACGTCATAAATATATGTGAGGAGCGTAAGTGTTTTTCAAGTCAGTAACATGCTTTAGGCAAGGATATTCATAGGAATCTCAGTTAGTAGGATAAACGCAAGATATTTCGGATAAAATGGACAAGATAGGCCAAATTGATAGTTTTGCACTAGACGTTTCAAAGGACTTTGACAGAGTGAGCCATAAAAAAGTGGGGAAATAAGGTTAAAAACTATTGGAGTATTGAGAAAGTGATTTGTTTGGTAGAAGAATTTTTAAAATCTAGAAAGCAAAAGGTTAAGGTAGGAAATGCAGTATCGAAAGAAGTGGAAGTAAAAATGAGAGTGCAATATGGTAGCATATTGGGATCATTGCTATTCATTATTCTAATGAATGATTGTGTCGATGGTTTACTATCAGAAGTTAGGTTGTTTGCAGTTGATATAATGCTATATGACACGATCAAAACACCAGAAAACTGTGAAAAGCTGCAGGGTGAACTGGAAAGGATATCTACCAGGGTAGGTCAATATGGGTTGAAGATAAATGCAAAGAACAGTCATATTATTATATAGACAGATAAAAAACTAAAGGTTGATTATGATTATAAAGTGGGGAAGGAATTGCTTGTTTCAGACTTGAAATGTAAATATCTTGGCACAACATTTGAGGTGGTTTAATGCCAACAAACTAATACTTAATATAGAAAAGACACAGTTACTTCAGTTTGTTACAAAAAATAAAACAAATGACAGCTATAATGTGATATCAGAAGCGAAAACAATCAATGAAAGCAGTTGAACAAGATTCCTGGGTGTATATATAGATAACAAATTGAACTGGAAACAACATATTCAACAACTTCTTAAAAAACTGAATTCTGCAACATTCTCACTGAGGGTAATATCTAGAATAGCTAATATAGAAACCAGAAAGTTAGTATATTTTGCATATTTTCATTCCCTGCTCACTTATGGCATCTCATTTTGGGGAAACTCGTCACAAGCACAAAGGGTATTTAAATTACAAAAGCGTGCTATAAGAACTATTTGTGGAGCAAACCCATGGACGTCGTGCAGAAATCTGTTTAAAAACCTGGGTGTTCTAACCATGCCAGCACAGTATGTATACTCTGTATTATCATTTGTAGTGGAAAATCCTGAACACTTCAATCTTAATGCTGACATACATAGCCATAATACTAGGAATAAATATAATATTCACAAGGGTTACAAATCACTGTCAATTGTACAGAGAGGGTTAATATTTACTGGAGCTTCCTTATTCAATGTCTTACCAACAGAAATTAAATGTTACCTACAAAAACCCAACTTCTTTAAGTCCAAACTGAAAGAGTTTCTGCTTCAGAACCCATTTTACTCTGTGAAAGAATTTTCTTCTTGGAATTTGGTAACTAAGAATGACTGATAAAATAGTATATATGGTGTATGGAAGGGGAAGGGGAAGGTGACAAAGTTGTCCACAATTACTAAAATGATATATGGTTTTTCTTTCTGTTGAAACTTTTGACAATTTAAGTAATTATTGTGTTTACAAAATTCCACTCATATATAGTAACTAACATGGGATAGCATGCATTCAAAAACTGCTGTGAAAAATTATCATACTAACAGGTTGTTAATTAATTGACTGCTTATAAGTTGTTGGTAATATAATTGATGTTGTTAATAAGTGTGTGTACTGTTCCACATAAATAGCAACTAACATGATATAATATGTAGTCGCAAATTACAGTGAAACTTATCATGGTTACTGGTTGTAAGAAAATAACTGATTATTAGATGCTGGTAACAAGTGTATACACTGTTCCACATAATAAGTATTAATTAACTCGGGATTGTGTTTGTAGATAACAGGAGATATTGGTTATACTAATGGGTTGTAGCTAACTTGTTGTCAATATATAATAACATTATCAATTATATAGTAATATTGACATTACTAATAAGTGTATGTACTGTTCCACATCCCCGAGATTATTCTCACATGGGATCAAAGTGAACATATCTATCTAACAAGCTCAACTGAGCGGGACACATTGAGCAGGTAGTACGAAAAGGTTTCAAAATCCTTCACTTGTTGGAGTGAATGATGAGGAGATATACGAGAGAAGTATAGGAACTGAGTTACAAAACTTTGGTCAGCTTGAATATGGTTTAGTATGGAACCCACATTTCGGGTATCAAATACAGGAGTTCGAGGGGGTTCAAAGAAAGGATGCTAGATTTGTCTCTGGAAGTTACCGCAGAACACAATCAGTAATTAATATGATAAAAGAGCTGGAATGGGATTCACTGGAAGATAGGAGAAGGGTGGAGAGAGTCATGGGAGTGTACAATACAGATATTGGTGATGTGACATGGAAAGATATTGGTGTAAGAATTAAAAATAATGCATTGATGGGAAAAGATGACCATGACCATAAGCTGGCATTCAATTTCACGCACATGGGTGTGGGAAGATTTTCTTTCGTATTTAAAGGGGTGAGGGGTTTGAATAAGTTACCAAGAGAATTGATGAGTAATTCATCAAGAACGTAGAAACAATTTAAAGTTGAAATTCGTGGAGGGTAAAAGTAGATGGGTACAGTAAAAGAGGGGAAGTGGATGTATAGGGAAATTATGACTGGAGCGTGCACTCCATCGTAATATAATTAAACTAAAAAATAAAAATAAAGTAATACTATCCACGTGCTACCTTGTTAACCAACGCTATCTGAACTAGGTGATGGGATAACTTCGTAGGGGTTTGATTAAAGGCCATACAGCAATGATAATGAAGCGGGCGGGGAATTTTAATGCTAGAAACGCAAGTTGTAGCGTAGAGAGTGACCTGAGGACGGTGGGAAAGAAGGTGTAACATGCGAAGGTAGAACTCGTGCACGTCTTAAGACACCACAGTTCGACAACGCTATGAGTGTGTATACTTGAAGACCGGGGAGCTACATTGAAAAGTTATTACATTTTACTTGAGGGTTGTGTTTGTGGACACCATTCGTAATTGAAAATTTACTATGCATAACCTACATCTAAATAGAATGTGTAACGGGGAACTTTCTAAGTTGTTACCTATTGCAATAAGCGAGGCCACTTACAGTTATGTGGAGTGAGATAACGCGCAATTTTTAGTTTTCTGGTGAGATGATAAAGACAGATGACCAAAAAGATACTGAATACCATATACATACGATTGGAAATTAATAAATGTAAAGAAATAGTTGATGAAGAATAAGTCACGGGGGTCGCAATTGTGAATGTGAGGGGTAATGATGGAAATATCGCAAAACCATTTACAATACTGTTACTCGTAAATTGAAAATAATATAATGAACAAAGTAACAGAGTTTTGTAAACTCATATAACTACACAAACCACAAATAGACTTGGTTAAAGGAAGAAGTGCTAAACAATGAGGTTTTCCCCGAACATTATTGATTGTACGACAGGAATAGAGGAGCAATTGTTGGAAGCATGTTCGTATTAGTTAGCAAAGGCAATTACATCCACTTATATTCATACAATATGTATTCGTATAGTAGTAATGAATAGCTACATGTAGTCTGCTGGGGTAATAGGAAATATCTATATTTTTTTTTAGGTTATTGGCTGCTTACCACAGATGAAGAATAAAGGATGAAGATTAAGCTTTTGGAGAGGGGGGGGGGACTGAATACATTAACAGAATTTAAATTATTGACACCAGCTAACACAAATTTAAAGATATCTTATTAAAGGACTAGTCTTCACCATGGAGGAAGATTTCTTTCCTCCATGGTCTTCACACTAGTGGCAGAGCATAGCACAAGAAGGCCAACCGTTTTGGGATTCTTCCTGTTAAAGCCTGATAATAACCTTACCGTATTTAATTTAAATGGTATCGATTGCACGCTCCAGTGGCAATTTCCCTACACATTCATCTTTACTCTTTTATCTACCCGCCGCCTTCTAACCAATTTTTGAGTAAAGAATTAAAAATTTCTCTTGATAACTTATTCCAATCCCTGACACTCTTACCTACGAAAGAAAATTTTCCCACACCCTTATGCCTGAGATGTAGTGCCAGCTTGTGTTGTTGGTCATCTTTTCCTTTCCATGCATCTCTCCTAATTCTCACACCAATATCTTTTCACGCCTCATCACCATTATAGGCGTTGTACATTCCCACGACTTTCTTCACTCTCTTCCCGTCTTCCCACGAATCCCATAGTAGCTCTTTTACCGTATGAGTTACTGATTGTGTTCTGCCACAATTTCCAGAGACAAATCTAGCAGCCTTTTATTGCACCCACTCCCAATAGTGTATTTGACACGCCAAATGTGGTTTCCATACTACACCAGCATATTCAAAAACTTTTCTCACTAACGTTTTGTAACCCAATTCCCTTACTCTCAGCATCTCCCTAGCAAGTAAAGGATTTTGAAACCTTTTCATACTACCAGTCCAGATGAGTTTGTTATCAAATGTTATGCTATTATATTTATACTTCAAGTCTTCAAAAAGTAATTGCTTCCCCACTTTATAACGATAGTCAGCGGTCAGCCTTTTATCTGTATACCTAATAAGCTGACTTTTTTCTACATTTATCTTTATCCTGCGCTGACCTACCCTGCTAGATATCCTATACAGATCACCCTGCTGCTGTTCACAGTCTTCTACCGTTTTTATCCTATTATATAGCATTATATCATCTACAAAAAACATCAGTTATGATAGTAGACAACACAATCATTTACTGTAATAACAAAAAACAATGTAAGCAAAAAAGTCATTATAATACTACCATTTTCACCTCAATTTCCTTTGTACTGTATTTTCTACGCCAACTTTTTGCGTTCTAGCTTTTAAGAATTTGTGAAATTTCAAATAGGATTTATAGTAATTAAGGATAATTATGAAGATTTCAAAGTAATGTTTGACACAGTAAGCGATAGCTGGATAGGCGACGTTCTGATTAATCATTAGATGTTTAACATGTGAGGATTTACTGACTTGCTGTGGGACTTTCTGAAGTGTTTAATATAGGATTGTGATGCAAATCGTATGTCTCGAGGAGAGCCCCAGCAATATACAAGCTCTCTTTGGTAGGACTTTTTCATAGAATCAACACCGCCGGCTCCTGCTGGTGCTAGCGATCGCATACTGATAATTAAAGTTCGTCTAGTTGGGAATTCAGTTTACAATAACGACGACGTGGACCAGTCACTCTGACCTTTATCGACTTTCACTTGTCTCGGTCAATGAATGATGGTTAAATATTTTCGACACTCATTTCAATGTGGAATGTATTCAACCCTCTTCTATCCTGTTCCACGACAGGATAGGCAAATCGCAGAGGTTTCAGAGAAAGATATCCTAATTGTAGAGGCAGTAAGTAATATTGCTGCCACAGCAGAAGAAAGAAAAATGGAAGACGTCGACAGTGATTAATCGCTGCAGGTTGGTTACTCTGAGAAAACTCCCCATCTACGCGCCTAAAACCCCCTACACACGACCTGATCTGATGCGTGATACGGTCAGATAAGGAGCAATAGCGTATGGTGTGTAGGCTTGTCGGGTGGCAGAGCCGTTCTATCTGGTCAGTGTCTGACTAGATCAGGTCGTATAGAGCGTGACATGATTTAGTCAGGCCGATTTCGCTCCGAGACCCTCGCGCAGTAAACGTCTATATGTGACGTCGCAGCAGTGTTGCCAACCCTGAAATCTAGCTGATGGTAGAATTTATCAAAAATTACGGTAGTTTTTCCAAAATTATCTTGTAATTTATGTTAAAAATATGGTAAAAAAATTAAATCTACAACAGCAAAAAATTAAAGGCCATAATTTGAATAAAATTGCTATTTTTAATCTGAATCAGATAGTGTAATTGTAATATCATCATTTTTATACATATCAATATTATGTTTTTGTACCATAGCGTTAGTAAGTTTAAAATCGATGCAGTTATTCCCGTGTCGCTGTATAGCATGCTGCGAAAAAAGATTTACCTTAATGGATTTTGTTATGAGTTTATTGGGCTTTTTTGTTTTAATGTCATTAACTTTACTGAACACTCGTTCGCACTCAAGATTCGAGTGTGGTAAGATCAAAATAGCTAACATAAATTTCGGCAAGTGCTTAAAATAAGCATCGCTATCTTCATATCGATCGCGTAGTTGTGCTACCGGAAAAAAAATACAGAATTTACAGTATAAAACTGTTAAAACAATTACTTAGTTACTCAGCAATAGTAACACTTCATGGTTATTTGAAAATTCACCTTGCGCCAAAACCTGTCAGGAGGTTGACTAGAGTTCAAATCCTAGAGGTAAAAGGGCAACTTCCGTCACTCTTGTTGATGTTTCGATGAATTTGGCGCGATTCTTGGAAGACGATTCAATAAAGTTGAAACCAACTTTTCCCTGTCGTTGGAAATTATTCTCTCTGAATCATATTTTGCTATTTCTGTCATAATATTATCATTAACAGAGTATTGTTTACGGATACCTACACAAGCCTTAATAATAAAAAATTTACAAATCATTCTCAGAGTAAACTTTCTTTCTTCACTTTCAATTGACTTTAGTTCTTTTCCGATACCTAAATAGTACCTCAGTAACTGCCACGGATTTAAAAGATTATTGTTTTTTGATGTTGAAGCACTACATTTTTTCACATATCGCTATATTTATTTCCTTCTTTGTGGCGTTTAATTACACTTATGTCAGCCATAAAAGATATATTGCAGCAACTGCATGTCATCTTTGTTAAATCCTAATCTTTTCTTAGGCAGTCACAATATTCTTTGTTCACCAACCATTCTTCCCGAAACTTCTGCTTATAACGCTTTCTCTTTACTGGTGTTGGTGTTAGATTATCTTCTTTTCCAGAACGCTGTCGCTATCGCTCGCCATCTTTTCAAGTTCAAAATCAAATTGACAACACAAGAGACTGTAAAATTAAAAAAGAAATGTCAACTAAGAATATCAAAAGACTTAATCTAAAAGTTCTCAGCATTCGTCTTCAATCAAATACGGCAATTTCCTACCATTCTTGTTCGTGTAACATCTCGAAGCTGATATTGGGGAATTTCTAAAAAATTATACGCCTATTAAGGGAAAAAAATAGTGTTGTCAACAGAATAAAAAATAAATAACCAAATAAAAGTAAGGATGCATTATCATCGGTCAATAAATTCGTGGAATTTAAAGAATATATCACAATTACCTAAAAATTACGGTGTTTGCTAATATAGTTATAACGCTACGTAGGTCATACATGTGTGCTGAATGCAGCGTTTTTACCGTAATTACGGTATACTGGTATAGTTGGCAACATTGCGTCGCAGAGAAGAAAGTTGTCAGTGAATGGAGGGTGTTAATGGAATTTTAGTAAATGTACAAAAATTTTCTGTGTTGGTGCGATATTTCCGGAAAACTACACAAAAATGGAGATGCCAGATAACAATTCATGGAAATAATTTGTAATAGATTTATTATTTTATCAACAGCTTGTATATCTGGAATACTTGTAAACTTGATGCCAGAATACCGAAAATGTTTTCCACGACCCTTCTGGCTGTGGGAAGTCTATAATTAAAACTTCTTATTTTATGTGTTATATTTTTTTCTGTGTGTATGGTTTCAAGAAAGGTTCATTCAGAACAAATACATTGTCGTCAGTGGAAACATATGGAGACAATGTATTTGTTCCAAGCAACAATGGCGCTTAGAGCAGAGTCAATTCATCTACAACAAATCTTCTTATATATAAAAATCAATGTTTGTTTGTTCGTCTTCTATGCATTCCTATACCATTTATCAGATTGCAATGAAACTTTGGAGAGTTTTCGAGTGTGCGTCTGCGAAGGTTCCTGTGAAAAAAATTCCAAAAAGTCACCCCCTATTCCCCATAACACCCCATAATTTAGGCAAAACCACATTTTTTTATCCGATTTAGATAGGAATTTGTACACTTATACTTTAAAACAAACATAAAAATACTGCCTATATACGGTTTCCGAATATAAATCCCCTCGCCCCCTTTCCACCCCCATAATTTAGGCAATACCACATTTTTTATCCGATTTAGATAGGAATTGGTACACTTATACTTTAAAACAAACATAAAAATACTGCCTACGTATAGTTTCCGAATATTCATCCCCTCTCCCCATTTCAAACCCCATTACGTTTTTTACCCCATAATTTAAGCAAACCACATTTTTTATCCGATTTAGTTAAGAATTTGTACACTTATACTTCAAAACAAACAGAAAAATACTGCCTATGTATGGTTTCCGAATATTCATCCCCTCTACCCCTTTTCAACCCCCTTAACGTTTTCACCCCATAATTTAGGCAAAGCAGATTTTTTATCCGATTTAGATAAGAATTTGTACACTTATACTTTAAAACAAACAGAAAAATACTGCCTACGTACGGTTTCCGAATATTCATCCCATCTCCTCCTTTCCAACCCCATTACGTTTTTACCCTATAATTTAGGCAAACCACATTTTTTATCCGATTTAGATAAGAATTTGTACATTTAAACTTTAAAACAAAAAGAAAAATACTGCCTACGTATGGTTTCCGAATATTCATCCCCTCTCCCTCTTTCCAACCCCATTACGTTTTTACCCCATAATTTAGGCAAATCACATTTTTTATCCGATTTAGATAAGAATTTGTACACTTATACTTTACAACAAACATAAAAATACTGCCTACATACGGTTTCCGAATATTAATCCCCTCGCCCCCTTTCCACCCCCATAATTTAGGCAATACCACATTTTTTATCTGATTTAGATAGGAATTTGTACACTTATACTTTAAAACAAACATAAAAATACTGCCTACATACGGTTTCCGAATATTAATCCCCTCTCCCCCTTTCCACCTCCATAATTTTGTCACCCCATAATTTAGGCAATACCACATTTTTTATCCGTTTTAGATAGGAATTTGTACACTTATACTTTAAAACAAACAGAAAAATACTGCCTACGTATGGTTTCTGAATATTCATCCCCTCTCCTCCTTTTCAACCCCATTACATTTTCACCCCATAATTTAGGCAAAGCAGATTTTTTATCCGATTTAGATAAGAATTTGTACACTTATACTTTAAAACAAACAGAAAAATACTGCCTATGTATGGTTTCCGAATAATCATCCCGTCTCCTCCTATCCAACCCCATTACGTTTTTACCCTACAATTTAGGCAAACCACATTTTTTATCCGATTTAGATAAGAATTTGTACACTTATACTTTAAAACAAAAAGAAAAATACTGCCTACGTATGGTTTCCGAATATTCATCTCCTCTCCCTCTTTCCAACCCCATTACGTTTTTACCCCATAATTTAGGCAAATCACATTTTAATCCGATTTAGATAAGAATTTGTACACTTATACTTTAAAACAAACATAAAAATACTGCCTACATACGGTTTCCGAATATTAATCCCCTCGCCCCCTTTCCACCCCCATAATATAGGCAATACCACATTTTTTATCCGATTTAGATAGGTATTTGTACACTTATATTTTAAAACAAACAGAGAAATACTGCCTACGTATGGTTTCCGAGTATTCATCCCCTCTCCCCATTTCCAACCCCATTACGTTTTTACCCCATAATTTAGGCAAACCACATTTTTTATCCGATTTAGATAAGAATTTGTACACTTATACTTTAAAACAAAAAGAAAAATACTGCCTACGTATGGTTTCCGAATATTCATCTCCTCTCCCTCTTTCCAACCCCATTACGTTTTTACCCCATAATTTAGGCAAATCACATTTTAATCCGGTTTAGATAAGAATTTGTACACTTATACTTTAAAACAAACATAAAAATACTGCCTACATACGGTTTCCGAATATTAATCCCCTCGCCCCCTTTCCACCCCCATAATATAGGCAATACCACATTTTTTATCCGATTTAGATAGGAATTTGTACACTTATATTTTAAAACAAACAGAGAAATACTGCCTACGTATGGTTTCCGAGTGTTCATCCCCTCTCCCCATTTCCAACCCCATTACGTTTTTACCCCATAATTTAGGCAAACCACATTTTTTATCCGATTTAGATAAGAATTTGTACACTTATACTTTAAAACAAACAGAAAAATACTGCCTACGTATGGTTTCCGAATATTCATCCCCTCTCCCCCTTTTCAACCCCATTACATTTTCACCCCATAATTTAGGCAAAGCAGATTTTTTATCCGATTTAGATAAGAATTTGTACACTTATACTTTAAAACAAACAGAAAAATACTGCCTATGTATGGTTTCCGAATATTCATCCCGTCTCCTCCTTTCCAACCCCATTACGTTTTTACCCTATAATTTAGGCAAACCACATTTTTTATCCGATTTAGATAAGAATTTGTACACTTATACTTTAAAACAAAAAGAAAAATACTGCCTACGTATGGTTTCCGAATATTCATCCCCTCTCCCTCTTTCCAACCCCATTACGTTTTTACCCCATAATTTAGGCAAATCACATTTTTATCCGATTTAGATAAGAATTTGTACACTTATACTTTAAAACAAACATAAAAATACTGCCTACATACGGTTTCCGAATATTAATCCCCTCGCCCCCTTTCCACCCCCATAATTTAGGCAATACCACATTTTTTATCCGATTTAGATAGGAATTTGTACACTTATACTTTAAAACAAAGAGAAAAATACTGCCTACGTATGGTTTCCGAGTATTCATCCCCTCTCCCCCTTTTCACCCCCCATTACGTTTTTTACCCCATAATTTAGCAAAGCACATTTTTTATCCGATTTAGATAAGAATTTTTACACTTATACTTTAAAACAAACAGAAAAATACTGCCTACGTACAGGTATGGTTTCCGAATATTCATCCCGTCTCCCCCCTTTCCAACCCCGTTACGTTTTTACCCTATAATTTAGACAAACCACATTTTTTATCCGATTTAGATAAGAATTTGTACACATACTTTAAAACAATCTGAAAAATACTGCCAACATATGGTTTCCGAATATTAATCCCCTCTCCCCCTTTCCACCCCCATTACGTTTTTACCCCATAATTTAGGCAAACCACATTTTTTATCCGATTTAGATAAGAATTTGTACACTTTAAAAAGAGAGAGAAATACTGTACACATTAATTTCACAATAACCCAATCCCTCTCCTCTCTTTCCACCACCTTGATTACCCCCTCTTCCTCATAACACCCCATAATTTTAAACAAACCCGCAAACCGTTCGTCCGTTTACGGTGAAGCTTTGGTGAGTTGTCGACGGGATGACGGAGAATGTTCCTGTCAAAAAAAATAAAAAAAACCACCCCTCCTCCCCATAATGTAGGCAAAACCACATATTTCATCAGATTTCAATGGGAATTTGCACACTTATACTTTGAAACAAACAGAAAAATACTGCCTGCATATGTTTTCCAAAGCGCATCCCCTCTCACCCTTCCCAACTGAAAATGAATGAAATAGCAGTTTAAAATTTATATGTAATTTTTTTTTCATTTAATCTATGTGCCTACTCAAGTCCAGCACATTGCCGGGTCAGCTAGTTTATTATAAAACTTTGTGTATTTTAATATGTTTCCATCTGATACACGTCCGTTGGTGTAGAAATGCATGTAAAGTAACTCATAATTGGTGTTACCAGTACAACGCTTTTAACCCCTTGTAATTTTAAATATTGATACACTTCTCCTTGGTTTTAAAATAACAATATCCTTGCCGTACATTGAGCCATAGTGATTAAATTGCCACATTCTGTCATATTGCCTGGCTACATTTAAGCATTCATATTCTGTTTTAGGCACCAAACATCTATTAATGAACACAATAATTTTCTGGCAAAATTTTGTCATGGATGGTAACAGACAGTTTTGAAAGAATTTTTAATCATGGAAAAATGATTCAGATGAATACTGTAATTAATAAAATTGAAAATTATTCTTATGAAAACAAAAAATAATTTACTATTTGTTTTTCTCGTCACATTTAATTTAAAAGTTCTAATTAAAAATAGAGTTTTTATCTGTACACAGTTTCTTAAAACATTACAAACAGATTCACACGTTTCTGGTATTATTTGCGAGAATAATTGTGCAGATATGGCACTGCTGAACTTGAGATTAGCATACTCTCTACCCCAGAGACCCGTTGCTAAATGCTTAAAAAGTTGCAGTTAATAGTTCCGCGGTTACATATTCTCTCATGGTGGTAACTTTCCTTGTGATCAGAGATTTTACTAAAATTAACAGCTCGGTGAATCATCAGTGTCAAATTCTCTAATTAATTTCACGTGGCTAAATTCATTCCTTTTCTTAAACTATTCTTAGACCATAATTTTTTATTTTCTTAATTAACAGTTAACGCCAGAAAAAGTGCATTTATTTGTTGTTTCGAAAACCCGGCGACATGTCACCGTGCGTCTGTGCCGACTGCAAATCAGGCCTCGTGTGGATACGAGACCCGATTTTATGGCTGATATGGTCAGGCTGACCAAATCAGGTCGTCTGTAGGGGGCTTAAGCCAATGGGTAAGGACAAATTATTTCTAACCAACATATCAGTTTTTCATCCACTACAATAGTTTTTACACCACGTTATCGCTTACTCTGTCAAAAGCGTTTGAAATATCTAATGCAATACTGTTCATTTGGACTGCCATGTACATTTCATCCGAAATATCTTGCATATAGTTTATTAACTGCAATTCGCGTGAATAACTTTGCCTAAAACTTGCCTGAAAACCACTGTCGTACCTCACATTATTAATGACGTGGTTGTATATCAATCACTCCTTTAATTTACCTATCACTGGTATCATACTCATTGGGCTGCAATTTTCGATCCTATTTGTTACTCATCGTTTATGGACCGGTGCTACTTTCGCACTTTCTCAGTCCTCTAGTAAGCAGCAACAATCTATACTCAATTTAAATAACATTTTAAGATAAGGTCTCCTCCTGTCATCTTAAAGACTATAGTAGTAATATTATCTACATGAGTCCCATCATAATATTTTAGCTTTATTAGTTCCCTCATGAATTTCTCAGGATGAATTTCAAATTTTTTAGTCTCCTCATTTCTAATTTTTTGGATAAACTGGCTCTCCGGTTTATACTCAACCATTGTTGAATCATAGTTCTTAATGATCTCTCTAAACCAATTGCTTAAAATTTCTGTCTTTTTAATATCCTCAGTAACTTATTGATAATTTTTGTAACACCCTCGCTTCACCTCAGTTTTCTAACATAGTCATAGAAATTTCTAGATGCATCAATCAGTGGTCCCCCTACTCCAATACTATTCTTCATAAACCTATATTTAAACAACTTCTTTGCTATTATGAATTACCTGTTTAATTGTTTCGAATATTCCCTGCTGGCTTTCTGTCTCTTATCTCAGTTATGTTCTCTTCTCACTGTAGTAGAGCTCTGTTTATATGCGTGGGGTGCAGAGTTTGAGTCCCTCATATGACGCCAAAGTTCTAATTTGGGTGGCCGAGTGGATTTTGATTGATTGATTGTCTATCGGACGTGTGATCACTAACCGGCCCGATAGTATCGTATTCTTGATGTTTCTTCTCAGGACGATGGCCTTCTGTCTGACACCAGACGATTATTGATGACGCAGTGTCGCCAACTGCGAGGACATTAGCTGCTAAAGCAACTATTGTCTATTAAAGATGTTAAATATTTTAAATGGAAGGCTGCGTAGAGCTCTTTGGCTTGAGTGATATTGGACTGATACGGATTAGAAAGGTTTTACGGAAGGAAACAGAAGTTACAAAATAGTTCCAGTTTATTTGTCGTAAATCACACACAGACAGTTTCACAAACACTAGAAAGTAATTTCTGTCCCACGCAATTTGTTAGCTGCACCCCCGCTATCTTGAATAATTTAGACTCCAGTTGCCGAAATGGGCTACAAAGCGATATTGTTGGTAGTAAATCACGAAACACGCGTTACATCCGTGCGTTAAGTTCAAGAGTCCGAGGCGTACTGACTGCGTTTGCTGCGGCCAAGTGCCATCTCGCTGATGCAGTGCATACCGACTCGCGTTACCTCGCCGGCAGTGTAGCTAGAAGCCAGATATATTCACTCCACTTTTACACAATATTACGGGGATTTATTTAGTTCCCTTACATCACCAACCTCTTTAACCTTCTTCTTTCCCTGTTATTATATAGGTTCTGTACTATTTTTTTTATTTTTTATTCTTTTTTTGGGAATAAATATTTCTTCACTCCTTTTTATCATCATCTTTAACACTTTATACTTCAAGTCCACTGTGCTTATGCCATCCCGAAACTTTCTCTGAAATGTCTCTTCAATTCTGAAATGTGTGCCATCTTATAACTGTACCTAACTCCCTCTTCAACTTTGGATTGATTTAATAAATCTTCTAAGATCTAACTGAACTGTTCCATAATCACTTATTGCTTCAGTTACTTGACACTCTTTAAGGTTAACATTGGGCTTTTCTTAGGAGAATATTTAACATGTTTTGTGCCGTTGTGACCTACTCTATCGCTTCCCTTACTATGGTATTTTCAAATCTCTGTACCTTTGTGTCTACCTGGTTGATACCTGGTAAATTTAAATCACCACCAACAACGACCATTTTACCCTCACTTCTGATCCCTGAGTATTTAAATACCCAAGAGCCTCATCTTCATGATTCATTCTTCCATTACGTTAAAAAGCCAACACCCTGATTTTTTTTTCTTTTTATTATCCCAGAAATCAACCCCAAGTAACCCATGATAATAATCTATGAACACCAGAGGACTTAGTAGGCTGCAAACCAATATGAATACCCCCTCCACCAATTCCATTTCTAATTCTGCGGACTGTCTGTTACCATATGGGTAGTCCTTCCTTCATTCAAGACTCTACCCCAATAACTACTTGTGTTTCTTGTATCTCTATTAAGTTCTATTACTCTGTTCATAATACTTCCACAGTTTATTCTCCTATTACTGGCTTCGTGATATTTTAAGCATTAGCCTTCGCCTTCCCAGTTCTGCTCCCGTCTGTTACTTCATCTGTTTCTTTAGCATTAATGATTTTTCCCGCCGTGAATATACAGTCAGTATTCATTTGATCATCCTAAACTAAAAAAGACACAGTGGTGACCCCATCACAACCGAAGTAGGATTTCTTACGGTTTTTACTTAAAACTCAGACAGAACCCCCTTGCCCTTTATATGTGTAGTATAATGCCCCTTCATTTAACTGTTTCCAGCAGTAAGTCGTCTAATATAATCTACTAATCAACTTTGGTTCCAAATTACTGTAGACTTTTTATCACAGATCTTTGGACGGTTTGGACCCTAATACCGTTTCTAGATACGCGCATGTGGTATGGAGGTCACTTTAATTTATGCTTTGATTAACCGTCAAGGTTAGGTCACTGCTCTTAATCAATGATAAATACACTATTTGGAATTCATTAAGCTTTGCTTTAATATCAAACTAACCAATTAAACACTTGTTACAATTCGTTTTACAATACATCTGCTATTCATGTACTTCAGTACTATAGTCGGCGTCATGAAATTAGGCCTGCCAAGGTCACGTAGTCTCCACTGCCTCCCCTGCCCGCACCAACCCTCTGTCCCTTGGTTGAGCCGGCGACATTGCCACATTAGCTTTTGCCGGTCGTCCATGCGTATCTTTGCACGCGGTCGCTTTATTTCCTTAGTTTAAGGTCTATTCGAGTAATGTTAATGGTGGTGATGTTCAGGAACATAATCATGCAATTAGTATATTAACAGACAGAAATAATATTCGTGAACCTGCAGGCCGCCTGGGCATTGGAAACATAATTAAAATTATTGTAGCAGATATTTTAAAGTATTTTTAAGGAATATTACCAATAACTAATAGGGGAAAAAAAACCTTCCATAAATTACAAACACTGACATGGAGGTATTTGTGGCAGTTATTTCTATGTATAATCGGTCCCTTATATTTGATAAATTAATTTTCGTTTTGTCTTTGCCGTTGAAGATTTCTCGCGAAATTTGTCATGTATGGTCCATTGTGTACAATGACAATAATAATTCTTACAGAAGCTGAAAATAGGTTTTCTGTGGAGGACAGAAAATATGTTTCTCAGTCGTAAACGAACCGACCGACCAACCGGCACTGTAGCATGCGCTGCTCGCAATCATTCGTGCTAATATCAACTGTGAAACAATCCAAAAGGGGTTGTCTGAAGAGGCTTTGCCTGCTACCAGAATTAATATCAGTATTTTCTTAGAAACTTTCTCGCTGGAAGTTTTTACGTAAAGCGACATTTTACATTACACAGCCGAAACAACTAAGCGCCTCGTGTAACTTTTTTTTTGTTTTTTTTTTTGTTTTTTTTTTTTTTTTTTTTTTTACATGCTTCCCTATTTAATGAATAGAATGTATTCGGTATGAGTCTGTTAACTTTCAGGAAGGCGAATATTATTTTCTTTTTTTAGTTATTTCTTATTGTTTTTATTGCTTTTTCTATCGGTTGAAGTGAAAAAGTATTTTGATTTCTAATTTTCATGGAAACAAATTACTATTTTTTTAAAAACAGTCACACAAATGTTTGTAATTATAAAGCACATCACCTTGTTCCGCATGTTAAGTATTATATTTTAGAAATTTTTTCGCACTCATTACTGAAAGTTGTTTTTTTTTTTATTTGGTTTTTTTTTGCTGATTTGCAACACTGTTCGGATACTCCGTGACCTTCACAGGACTAATTTCGTGACTGCCACTATAGTCACGTTGTACACTCAAAATCAAACAATTAATGCCGCAGCTTGCAACGTATATCACCCGCTCCTTCTGGGAGGACAGCGATATACCTCCTACTTCTAAAAGGCTCCATACACACAGCAACTTGGTGTCCAACCATCTCTCTCAACCTAGCTGATCAAAACAAAAACAAATTGGATAACATTGTTGCCCGATATCAGTACAGAAAGAACCAGCATTCAGAGAACAGGGAGTTTACTTATTCCAGTAATGTTGTAAATTGAAGAAATTGTTTATGTACTGCCTGCAAGGAAATGGAGAACAGTAAAAATTTGGGTAAAAAGAGGGCTCCAAAAACACCCCAAATTTTCACAGATAAGTTTGCTACAGAAAGATCACAAAAATTCTCTGAGAAACCGATCAACCGAAATATGTGGGCCAATTGTCCAATTTTTATGCGAATATACATGTAAATCTTAGTTTTCATGAAAACTCTCTGCATCGATGTATTTTCAAACAATAAGATGAATAACTTTTTCATAAAGTTGGAAAATTTTAGAAATAATCAACTTGAAAAATTTCTTATAGAAATAATACCAGGAAAAAATGGTAGACAGAGGCGCCGAGTGATAAATGGAGAAAAGCGTGTTTTCTAGTACACCACGAAGGTTCTTTTGAATGACAAACTTTCCACTTACTTAATTATACACATTTTGTTTTAAAGTTATACACATTTTTTTGAAATTTTAAATTGCAATTGACATTCCAACAGTAATATATGTTATTTATCGAATTTGCAGTAAAAATTATTTACAATATCTATAAAACATTTTCTTTTTCTATAGTGAGTTCGGTTAACTGATGATCGGTTAAATATATTTTTGTAATTCTCAATATTTTATCCAATTCTACTTAATTGCAAAGCTATAAATTAAACTTGAACTCAACTCAGGGTCATCATTATAATATTCTTCATAGTGGTCTTCTTCAGTGTCGGAGAACGATATCCCCGGAAATTGTGTTTTCTGGACCCTTAAAAAAATGTAATTTATCAAATAACAACAAGGTAGGTTCATATACAGTACAGCTTCTGCTGCAGATCTTTCGCTTTTTCGTTGTTTTTTTTCCCATAGCTCCCGGATATAGCGTTTTCGCATATTTGTTATACGTTTCTTCATACTTTCAATTGTGACATTCCGTTCCACTTCTTTGAATCAGTTATCAATCATTCCCAGCCCAGCCCTTGTTTCTCTCTTTTTTTTTTGTTATTTTTGTGTAGTCATATTTTACTTTTCGCAAATTGTTGTAGGCTGCGATACTTTTCTATGACGATTTTCCATTCATCGCTGTTTTGAATAATTACCATCACGATATCCCTACTAGCAGGCCCTCCGCTAGCTGTTTGAACACCCTTTCGCAATATCAACTATGCCGCCCCCTGTCTAACTACAGCCAGTGGAATTTTCCGAACCGGGTCAAAAAACTGTGAGATTGCCGTCCCCTCAAACATTTTTGCTGCCACCCGGAGTGTCGCCGGCCGCTGTCGTCACGGTGAGGCGACAATGGAGTGACAACTATCACGGGGCGGCGACCGTCGATCACTTGATGTAACACCCGCGTGCAGTGCACGCACGTTTACGACGGGCCTGCCTACTAGCACAGATTACTAAAACTCCCTCGATGACAAACTGTGGCAGACTGGTATTGTCAGCCAGACTGAACATATACACTCCAACACGTGGGCACAACATTACGTTCCGCCCACAAATATCAAAACCGCCAACTTGTCATTTGCACTGGCAACCTACCCATACACTGTCCAACTTTAACAACAACACAACCAAGTTGATGTGTGTATTAATTACTATGTCGCGCTAGCAGACCGAAGACCCTATTATTACTAATTACAGATTTAAAGATGTACAGATCTAAAGATACCCAATGGCATTAAAATTACCGTATAGTCTGTGGAACTCGAGAGCAGTAATACATCATGTACATATTATTACATTTTCATAGACATATATAAATTAATCGTACTAGCAGTAGCTTTAAAAAAAATGATTACGAAACTATCTATTAATATAATAAGTAAGCTGTCACGTATGACGTCACGCTTTTCGTAAAATTTATGATCAGATATGTTGTTCTAGGTTATAAAGAGACGTTATTTAGTAATAACAGTTCTATTTAGTTAAGCATCAGTAACTAAATTAACTGTCAGAACATTGAAAGAAAAGTACGTGTTTCGTTTGAATTGACATAATAATTATTAGTTGCTTACATTTATTATATACTAGCAGTTACCCGCGACTTCGTCCGCGTGGAAGAGTGTTGTAATATAAGAGTTTCTTGAGAAGTCTGGACGCTCAGTGGTTAGGGCGTCCAACTGGAGATGGAAAAGTCCCCAGCTTGAATCCCAGTCTTACCGAGGATTTTCATAGGTTCTTAGCTCGACCTTCACCTCTGGCACAAGTTGTTGTATGATGTGAAGTACGCCAGAATGCTCACGTGGTTCTGATTCAACGTTGAACTTTAGGTCCCCTATGCCCGGTAGGAATACAGCGATCTTGTAACTCGTCGATGTGTTGTAACATCTCTCGTGTTTTCCTAGTGGCACTCGGTCGGGTGGATCACTACTTTGCAGGTTACTTCGGGCATGTTCTCCAAAGCCGTTTTGAATTCCCTAAACAAGGCATTGTTGTCGTGTAATACCCGTTGTATTTTTTGTATGGTCTCTCTCTCAGCCCCTTCAATAATACTATAATGTCTTTCAGTTTCTGCTTCTTCATCGCCCATGAAATATATCTGTAAAAACTGTGGTTTCGTATTCGACTGAGCAAGCATAGATCCAATTCGGTAATATATTTGCCCCGGATAGTAAATGTTGTGAAAATCCTTGGTTTGCAACAATTCTATCGGTTCGAAAAGACGTCATATGGAAGCAGGAATTATACTTTCTTAGAAAACTGCTGTTTCAATGGTTTCATACCTGGCATGCTGATGTCACCTAGCTCACGATTGTCCCAAAGTTGCAGGAAGTTGTAGTGATGCCAAATATGCGGCGTTCTGTCGTCGTCGATTTTTCGTTTGCTCTGGTGTTTCAGTAGCTCTTGATGGATGGGTTATTCTTCTCACCACCTCGCGTTTGTTAGGGTGTTTCAGCAACTCTTGAGATAGATTGCCGTTCGGCTTGCTCTTTGCACTGAGCTCACGTTTTTCGTGGTGTCTCGGCAGATAGTCCCGACACCAAGTGTTCAGTTTGCTGTCGTCGCCCAGCTAGTCACTGCTCCGGCAATTCATCAGCCGCAGAAGCCCCAAGACGTGCCAACTGTTCAATCCTTTGCAGCTATGCTTAAGGATTTGTCTCCTGGGTTTTGGCTATTTTCATAGCCCTAGTTTCCTAACATTTCCTTGAAATATTTGCCTTTCGTTTAGCCGACGTCTCTTAAAATTACTAATTTCAAGTCTCGCGATTAAAAATGAATATAGATTTAACTAGCGGAATTCCCGGCGTTGCCCGGTATAGTTGGCGTAGATTTACCCGTGCCCTATTTTTATTCCCACAATGAGAAACATTTGCGCAAAGTTTCATAAAATTCGCACCAACTTTTTTCGTAATTAAAACAAACCAAGATTCATCTGCCCCTAGCAAGAAGCGGATGGGTTGAAGTTTATTTGCACGTACACTATTTTCATTCATCTGAAAAGATTAATGTATATCAAGCTTCATTAATTAGGTTAAGAAATTATATTATTAGATTACTGAAAAACGCTAGATTATGCTGGAAACTCACATTCTATTCAACTGCGAAGTAAATATACTTTTTGCTCGAAACGCCAGATGCTTTAACTCGCAGATTCATCCTTTTATACAAATATCGAAAGTAAATACAGAATAGTATCATCGTAAACAGAATACTATTGACGATAGCCAGAGACATTGTCCAGAGATCGTGCTTTAAAAAGAAAATCTGTTGTTTCTTCAGCCATCTATGGCGTTCAAAAATTGAATATCCCCAAACAATGGAAAGAATACTTCAAGTTTTGTTTAGTGTGCAAAATAGTTATTATTGTAAAGTTATCTTTTTGGTTTCATTAAAGGCTATGGTCAAAGACGTTGTAGTTGTATATATAGTGCGAAGTATGCAACATCTGATCCTTCCAACTTTGGGATTCGTCATCATGCGTTCAGAATTTCATTTAATGTTCCTGCATTATTTAACGTTGAAATCTAAGACGCCAAACTGAACTGATATTCTAAGCTTTAAAACGGTGAAAACTCCATCGAAATCCGCTCCGTAGTTTCCGAGTTTTTATAAGACAAATTTATCCGCTTTCGTTTTATAGATATATATTTGGTGATAATTTATATAAGCTTTTAAGTGAGGAAAAATTTAATGTTGAGCTCCGGGCCGAAGAGGTATGAATTACATCCTGAGTATTTTTCTTGTGGAACCATGTAAAACCGAACACTGGGTGGGCGGACGGGGATTTGAATACAGGTGTTCTCGAGTGCTAGGCCTGAGCGCTACCGTTCACCCATCAAGCTCGCTTTATAGTTTGATTTAATTGCAACCGAGCGCACGCCCCTGTAGCAATTTCTCTACACCCCCTTTCTCGCCTAACAGAGTACTTTTGCCATTTGAGTTAAGTTTTTGTATCTCAGAAATGTTGAAATTACCATCGTGGATCATAGGAACAAATTTAAACTTTCTTCACAAGGAAAATCCATATCGATTTACTACTATAAAAGTATTCGTTCATCCCAGAAACATGTGAATAATCTTTTATGAAAAATCTTTTAACTGTGGCGTTGCAATTTGATGATGTATTGTTATGTACCACCACAAGACAAATCAAAATTGAAGATTTTACCTATATATCTCGTTTAAACTTCTCGTTAAACCAGACGATGGATTCTTATCTAACTTGACGAGACACATTGAAAGTGAAATGTAAAATATTGCTTTTTCCTTGGGATATTGCATCTCTAAATTGAGGCCGATAGTTTGAAATACAACCTGGACCAAAAAAATTCCGTCAATAATTTTTTACTTTCGATATCTCGAGAGCTAAGAGAGATGTGTATCTTTTTACTTTCCATCTATCTCATTGAGTTATATAAGCATTCATCATCAAATTGCGGCACAATGGTGTAGGTGAAACCTGCATTACTAAACAATTCAATAAATTATGAAACTAATAAAAGCTAGATTATGTCATAAACACGCGCGTATAGCGCAGAATTGCAGCTTAATACCAAAAAACCATCAGCGTAAATACCAAAAAACATTCAGTTGTCCTAAGCCGTTATTATTCTCAACACTAAAGGTTTAATACATTCTTCTAATGATAAAAAAAAACTATCAGCGCACGAATTAATTACGACGTTGCGATTCCGTGAGGATTCCTATGTAATACCGCAAGACAAATGAAAATTTAAGATTTTTTTTTATACATATATCTCGATTAAACTTCTCGTTAAATGTTATTTCACAGTTGCATCGTTAGGTTGAAATGCGGCCTGGACGTGAAAAAAATTGCGAATAAGCCAAATCGACTATGTATTCTTATCTAACTTGACGAAACACAATGAAAGGGATAACTTGCTTTGTGCTTGAGAATCTCTAAATTGAGGAGGTTAGTTTGAAATGCAAGCTGGACCAAAAAAAAATTCTACAGAGTCACAAGGCACTACACGCTGGACATGTATGAAGGGTGTTTTGTTTTCTTTCTAGCGGTTGTGGTCAAGTTGAAACGTAGTTTGAAGCAGAAAACAATCGTCGTGAAAAAGAAAAGAAAACTATACCTATCAATAATTTTTGACATTCGATATCTCGAGAACTAAGCGAGATACGTAATTTGTTTTTACAATCTGAACCGAGAGTGGTGGTGTAATGGTTAGCGTTCTGGCCTCGCATTCGGGAGGACGGCGGATCGAATCCCCGTCTGGGCATCCAGATTTGGGTTTTCCATGGTTTGCCCAAATCACTCCAGGTGAATGCCGGGATGCTTTCCTTCAAAAGGCAATGGTCGAATTCCTTCCCGTTCCTTGCCACCATCCTTTCCCGTCTCTAAAGACCTCGCGGCTCGAGCGCAACGGCAGGGTACCAAGAAGGAAATGTGCTATCGGTCTGTAATTTACTACACATGTTCCCTAATGCATATTACTTGTGGTTAGGTTGAAATGCCCGCCTGGACCAATAGTTAAGGGTAAGAAACACACAGAAAAATATCAACATGTAATAACGTGGGAGGTAATAACATTTATTGCGTGTTAACCTGTAACGATCTTCCCACATTTCAAACAACTTTATACATTTTTCATACGCTTGACGGCTTCACCTACAGCGTTTTATGAAATAATAGGTTTCTAGGAACGTGTGTAGTAAATTTCAGACCGATAGCACATTTCCTTCTTGGGTTCCCTGGCGTTGCGCTCGAACCGACCTTGCTGTTAAGAGACTTTAAGCAGGTTAAAAAAAAATACAATCTGTCTCATTCAGTTATATAAGAATTCATTATCAAATTACGCCGCCACGGTAGATGTAGAAACTGCAAACTGAACAAGGCAATACATTATAATATGAATGAAGGCTAGATAATGTCAGAAACTCAAATGTACAGCGCAGAATGTAATTCCAATAAACTTCTGTTGATGTTAAAAACTATTGCATTACTAAATAACGCGATAAAATATAAAATGAATAATACCTAGATTACGTCAGAAACACGCGCATATAGCACAGAATTGCAGCCTAATACCAAAAAATGCTCAGTTGTCCTAAGCCGTTATTATTCTCAACACTAAAGATCTAATACAAACTTCTAATTATAAAAAAAAAAATCAGCGTACTTATTAATTACTGCGAACGGAATGAATCTATCAGATCCAAACACCTGATGCCGTTATTATCCTAACACTAAAGGTTGAATACAAACTTCAAATGATAAAAAAAAAACCATCAACGTGTATGAACGTAATTTATCCAGAAAATGATTATCGTAGAACACTAAGATTGATACCAGAGACAAATACTAAAGCTCATGGTCAAAGGCATTGCCAGAAATGGGCAAAGAAAATCTCTACTGCTTTCTCGTTATTAATTCCTCGAATTCAATACGGCCATCGAAACGTTTAAAAACTAAACACCCCGTATTAAAGGAAATAATATTTCAAGTTTTGTTCAGTGTGGAGTATGAAAAAATGGTTATTATTGTAAACTGCTCATTAAAGGCTATGGTCAGAGATATTGTATTGTAGTTGTTTGTTTGGTGCCAAGTATGCGCCATCTGGTGATTTCTCCTGTGGAATTCCTCACTATACATTCAGAGTTTCATTTAATGCTTCTACATTATTTAACGTTGAAACATAAGACATGTCAGACAAGTGAATTAAGGTTCTAAGCTTTAAAACAGTGAAAACCCCATCTAAATCTGTTCTATACTTTCCGAGTTTTTATACTACAAATATGTCCGGTTTTCGTTTTATAGATATAGATTAATGGAAACTCAAAACATTAGCAATAAATTGATGGAATTGACTAAATATATAAAAAAAATTACTAACATTCAAAAAGCAAATAAATACCTAAGTGGCCCACGTACGATCATTTCCCTTAAAAAATTGCGAAACTAAAAATGAATATTTTTATCTGCACTGAGTATCTAACAATTACTGATTTTCTATTTATTTTTAAAAAAAGAGAATTTATTTTTCTCATTGAATATTGATTTTGTTTTGATATATTGATTCCATCAATTAATTCTGCTTCAATGTTCAATGTTCGTATTATAGTTGTAATTGATTCTTTTATTCATGATTATCTGTTAATGTTGGTTTGTCTATCTGTGGAAACAGTTGAATACCTTTAGACCAGTTTACTATAGTTCGTTCGTTTCCAACCATTAATTCTGTGCTAAAATATGTTCCAATGTTAAAGTAGTAATCGATTGTCTCTTCATAATTGGTTTCCCACTCTGCAAACAGAATTGAATGACTACCGGCGAATTACCACTCCGCTTGTCTGTCACTTAACTATCTGAATAAAACGTTGATAAATTTCAAAAATCTTACTTTGGATAACGTCGCTTGGTTCTGCTAAATCGTCCAAGCTTACTATAAATCTTTTGATACAATATGGGTACAAAGCGATACATGATGTCACTAAAATGGTGCTCATGAAGGAAGCTTAATTAACTAATAATGTTTCAGTTCTCATTTTGGCCCATCTGCATTTTAAAATAACCGCTAGAAAATCAAAGCTTCTCTCACTCCCACATTAATACATTCTGTATATTGTATGTTAGTCACGTCATAAATTGTGAAATAAACTTATTATTTCAGATCGCGATACTAAATGAACACGAATAATGACACTGGCAATGTGGCGCTCGTAAAAACGCAGTAAATTAAATGCTGAATAAATCTGAAACTACATTCAGCCGCATGAACTATGTCGACAGCTTCATGACAATTATGGAAGTAACGTAATTAAAAATGTATACTAAAATTCTTGTAACTTACAGTGTACAGCGGAAAGTCCATAATTCTCTACAATTGTTTATATTGATGGTCAAGTTTACATCGCGATAAAGTGACTTTTATTGCTCGTGATTTAATAAGGTGTATAACGAAATTAATTGTGATAGTAATTTATGCTATACTAATTAGGAATCTTGATATAGAAAATTGTGTTACTACTCGAAATGTAGTTCCAGTGCATTTAATGTGTTGAGATGTGTTCGTATCGTTTGGTTTTGTAGCTGCAATATTAGCAGAAATAGTGGTTTGGTTGAAATGCTGCCTGGACCAGAATGTTTTTGTTACAGCATAAGGCAGAAGGAATTTAGTTATTATTAGTAATCAATAAGCAGCTTTCATAAGCTCTGTGTAAATTAGGTGTATTGAGTTGTAAACGACTTCCAGTGTTGCTTCATGAAACAATAAGTTTCTACATTAGCCCATTGAATACATTCGTTATAAGTGTAGGATTAGATAGATATTTGCAGAATATTGAACAGTAAGTAGAAAGCACTGTTTCGTGAATTTTGAACAAAAAATAAAAAGGATTAGTTAAGCTTTAAATTTTGGCAAAAATAATTTGTAATACAGAGACTGTATAGTAACAAAAAAGAAACAGGGAATAAATTAAACCGAGATAGAATGGAATCCTTTACATTTTTATAAATACGACATTTCGGGCACCACCATTTTGAACTTTTAGTTAACCGACTTTCATGCTTGTATACTCATAGCATTTTACGTTTTGATTTTCCACATTTATTATGACACATATACTACGAACGAAATTATGGTGTTATATTTGATATGTCATACTATTTTGTACGCAAATGAAAACATCTCTTTGCGAACTTAACAACAATACATACTTTTTTTTAATTTAAGGTTGAGTACAGATTTATTTTTCCTGTTTCCAAACTATTATTTGTCAAGAGCGTCGGTTTTATTGCGTTTAAACTAAACACAAACTTGAATATGTAAAAAGGTTTTTGCTTTTAATTCTGAAAAGTAGTGTTTGCGATTTAAGTAAAAAGCAAAGAGTAAACGTGGCACGGCTATCTACGAAGTAGGAAACTCTTTGTTGTTTGCGAATTGATTTTAATGGCAATTTCTAGAAGTACTATGCGTTTTTGCGGGATAAAATCTATCGTATGTCAATTCGCACACAATTAGCTGACTTCATGCCAAATTTCATTCAAATTTGTTGAGTTATTAAGGTGTGATTGATTCCAGAAGTACATCCAAACACACATCCAAAATTTCTCATTCTCTCATTTATATAGATATAGAATAGATTTGTTTGATGTGAAAGTATTCGTTAAGGATAAAATCTTTGACTTTAAAGAGAGTATAAGGAAATTATTTAAATATATATATATATTAAAATTGTTTCATTAGCGTCCTGTTAGTTATATAATTACTTCACTGAGCGAAAGCTGTTCCACACTGATCGCAATTTATACAACCTAGACTACAATTAAATCTAATATCACCTGGCAAGACGCAAGTTGTTAAGATATTTTTAATGCCCTTTGCTTTTACTAATGACATGTTTCAGCCGTATGTAACCGTATTGGCCTTTCTACCGTTGTAATACCGACCTGAATCACGGATAACGTGAAAGGCAGATGTAAACACGAATTTTACGACGATGGTTAGAACCCTACCTACGAAAAATTAAAAAATAAATTACTAGAGAAGATAAATTTTTCATGACCTGTAAGATGTATATTGATCAATATGGGATTTAAATACAGGCATCAGAATTATGGTACTAGATTTTTGCTTGACTGAAACGACATAGTAGGCTTCTAGAATCAAATTTTTGAAATGTAATGAATGGTAATTAAATAACTGGTCTTTTGAAACTTTCAAATGTATTAAAAGCAGCTGCACTTGCATAACTTAAATAACATACACCAATATTTTATCGCAAAATAGTTATTATAAATTATTTAAAACACAGTAAAAACTATTACTAAAAGTAAAGATGTTAATACAATTGTTAAGTGCGCGGTTTGGCAATGCCACATTTCCGGCCACCCGCCAATATATCTGGCCACAGCTACAGGTCCAATCCAGTTCTGTATCTTTATTAATCATATTGGTGATAACATTAAGTCTGAATATCAACTGTACGCAGATGACATGAAGATTTACAGAGTAATTAGTAGTGAACAAAACCTACAAATCCTCCAACATCTACGATCTTGAAAATGCTGCACGAATAACAAGTTAACACTAAACATTAAAAATGTGCAGTGATCTCTTTCTCGCAATCTCACAACCAACTGCCTGCAATTTACCTTCCTGAAGATCAAATTATCCAAACAATTAAATCAATGTGATTATTGATGACAAATTAACCTTCTCTGAACATATCAGAAACCTAGGCTTTATTTGTAGAGCAAGCAAAGAGTTCAGAAATACCAAAACATAGATACTTCTTTTTTCAGAATATAATCAATGCCAGTATTATTTACCACCAGCATACGCTTAGCAACCTAACATGCCACAGACAACTTGGTGACCTGACTTTCTGTTTCAAAGTTGTCATGTTTCTCAGCAAATGTTAAAATGCTATTACCGTCTAGTTAAGCTTATATAATCATTTTTTCATGTCTAATAGAGCGCAATAACTTTTGTATCATACTTAAGCAATAATCCTTGGCTTTTTCTTAAAGTTATTTGTAAAATATTTATTTACAATGCCGAGTGATATAAAACCATAAATAAATAAAATCTTTCCGGATGCGAATCTACGTAAATTACATTTCAGCGACCCGCCGGAAAAGCCTTCGTTCACACTTATTTATTAATTATACAAGAATTAAATATGTTAAAATAATAATACCAAAAAGAAACTACAAATTGCTGTCTTTAATCTAACTATCGATATTACAATTAATTCCAAAGTTATAAAACTAGTGAAAATATTCATGAGAATTGACCAATAATAATAGGATATTTTCTAAACACAATTTCTAAATGGAAATATTAACAATTTATTTAACTAAGAATATTCTTATTTATTTATGTTGTAATTTAGTTTTTTAAAGTAAGAAAAACTTAACTTATGACGATATAATACCTAGCTTAGTGCATAGTAGTTGTCACACGCAACCAGAGAACTGTTTACCAAATATAATTAAAGTTATTAAAGGAATAACAAATCGTGAAGCATTTCTGTTGGGTAGTAGAGGGTTCAGTAATGGCCAAAATTGAAGGTGCTATTTGGCATGTTTACATAAAAAAGTAAATATTTCAAAACAAAGGAGATATTTCAAGGGAAGTCTCGGTATTTGAACGGAAGGCCCAAGTACAATGGATTTAAAGTATAAGCATTTGAAAGAGGTAATAAATATGGTGGAAGAAATATATATTCGAAATAAAAAATAGCGAAAATCATGGATCCTACATACTGTAAAAGGGAAGTAAGTAGGTTACAGAGGCTGGTTAGACGAGAACAGAGCATAGTTAAGTGACAGCTAGATGGTAACGAATACTTGAAGGAAAATAATAGCAACGAAGAGGGAAGGCAAGCTGAGAATTGTGAAGAATATTAAGGACGCAGGAGAACCATTGAATGATGCATTTAAAAACTGCTAACGCCTTATTATAAAACTGAAAGGGTAGGAGGAGGGTATTGAGACAATTACAGGTAAGATCCAAAAGAAATTACTGTGGGCTTAAATGGGCAGAAATATTAAGTATTTGATTGACCAGAGCATTAAGGATAATTATTCAGTAAGAGGAGGGTGTAAATCAGAGGAACAGTTTGTCCACACAAAAAGAATTGAGCTAATTAAAAAATTTCCTTCCCCTCCTACACATGGTGGGAGATGGGCAACGGCATAAAGTAGGGGATTGCCTGTAGGGGTGAGGTACAATGGGGACCTACTGTGCCATGGGATCGATATGGTAGCTGTGAAGGCCCTGCAGAATGACCTGAAAAATGGAGAAGCTACGACAGTCTTACCAAGCCGGTAGCCGGTAGCTTGCTTGTAAAACAGAAACAAGCCACTGAAAGGACGGAGCAATGGACAGAAGACATAGCTATGGAAACGGTTTAAGATTCGGATCCGTGAATATACGGACATTAACGGGGAAAGTGGAGGAAATTGTGGACATGATGGGGAGAAGGAAGTTGGATATTTTGGGGTTGGGTGAGACAAAGTGGAAAGGAAAGGGTTGGAGGGATCTAAGAAATGGTTTCCAAGTGTACAGGAATGGAAATAAGGAAGGGAGAAGAAATGGAGTAGAGTTAGTTGTAAGAGAGGGGCTGAAAGAGGAAGTGGAAGAGATCAGTGACAGAATTATGAAGGTTAAGATAACGGTCAAAGGAAGAAGCCCGGATATACTACAACTATACGCCCAAACACAAGTAGGCTGTCCAATCCAAAGGAAGGAGGAGTTTGAACAGGAGTTACAGAGACAGTTAAATGGGCAAAATAATATAATTATTGGAGATCTGAATGCTCATGTAGGCACAGAAAGGCAGGGGTATGAGGAAGTAATAGGGACAGAAGGATGGGGTGGCAGAAATGAAGAAGGGGAAAGGCTGCTGGATTTCTGCAAACAAAATGGATTGAAAATAGAAAGTTCCTCGTACAAAAAGCAAGAGTGCCACGAGCTAACCTGGTACAGTAGCGATTGGCAGAGGAAGTAAGTTGTAGACTATTTTATATTTAATGGTGAATTGAAGAAGAGTGTGGTAGATGTGAAGGTAATACCATCAGAGGCATTAGATAGTGATAATGGAGCTAAGGCTTGTGGCAGACAGGAGAAAATCGGAAAGACAGTACAGGATATTAAGGGTATGGAAATTAAAAGAGAAGAGTAATGAAGAGGAATACCAGAGAATAGTAAGGAGTAAATACCCACAGCGGAAATGGGTAGAGTGAAGAGGGGTGGGAATATTTTACAACGACGCTAGTTCTAGCAGCAGAAACAGTTTGTGGAAGGACTGGTAACACCAAAAGGTGAAAATAAACGGCATATTGGAACGATAGAGTAAAACAAACAGTGGAACTCAAGAACAGGGCCTTTACGGAATGGTTTAAGCAGAGGAAACAGGAGACAAGGGATGAATATGTGTAGAAAAAGAAGGATGCAAAAAAAAGTAACGGAGGAAAGGTGGAAGTGGCTGGAATAATGGAACAACATGATGGAAGAAGATAGCAAAGGAATATAGAAAGTACTATACGGAATAGTAAAAAGGAAGAGGAAGGCGCGGATAGAAAATGTCAACATGCTGGATAAAGATGGAAAGGAAACAAACAGCCCAGAAAGACTAAAAAGGATGTGGATGGAGCATTTTGAAGCCCCAATGAACCCACATTGATCACAGGATGATACAGTTCTTCAGGAGAAACAGGAAAATAACAACCATGTAGGAGAGAAAGAGAAGGATTTAACTTAGGAAAAAGTGGAAACAGCTCTGAGTAAGATGAAGGGTGGAAAGACACCAGGCATCAATGAAATGCGCGTGGAAATGATAGGGGCAGCAGGAGTAGTAGGAAAGCAGTGGCTATATCATGTAATGAGAAAGGTATGGAATCAATGCGCAACTCCTGAAGACTGGAAAAATGAATAATTATACCTATATTAAAAAAATGGAGCAGAAAGGAGTTAAAAACTATAGAGGGATTACGCTAATAAGCCACTGTGCTAAAGTGTATGAGAATATCATTGTAAAAAAGGATATATGGCAGGATGGAAAAAGGGCTAAGGGAAGAGCAGTACCGCTTCAGATCAGGGAGATCGACGGTAGACCTTATATTTGCTGTTAGACACCTACAGGAAAAACATTATGAGTATGGAAAGGATCTACTGTTGGTATTACTCGATATTGAGAAAGCATCTGATTGTGTACACAGGAGTAAGATATGGAAGGCTTATGAGAACAGAGAAGTTCCCAAAGAAACCATCAGGAGAGTGGCAGAACTTTGCCAAGGAAGTGTGAGCTATGTGAAAGTAGGGGCAGGAAGAACAGCTGGCTGAAACAAAGGAATGGACTAAAACAAGGAAGTTACTTTACACCACTACTCTTTATTATAATCATGGATGATATAATGCAGAAAGTGCCAGTGAGAGGAAAAACATTATGGTGACGGCTATTGTGAATGATATGATGATTTGGGGAGGTGATGAAGTGGAAGTGCAGTGGCTGTTAGGTGTAAGGTCACACAGTATGAAGGAATATGACCTGAAATTTAATATAAAGAAATGTGAGTACATGGTAACAACCAGAGAGAAGAATGGGATAACCCACGGAATTGTGATGGCAGATGAACAACTAAAGAAGGTAAGCAGGTTCAAGTACTTGGGGAGTGTATTAGAGGAAAGTGGAGGAAATGATGGCGAGATAAGGGAAAGAGGAAGACAAGTAGAGGCATTTCTAAGGAGCATTAGAAGCCTGATAAGGAATAATGATGTGACACAGAGAAGCAAGAGAGTAATTTATCACACATACTATGAGCCTATCTTGACATAAACTGCTGAAACATGGACAATGAAGCAGCGGGACATCAGCAGGGTACAAGCAATTGAAGTGAAGTTTTTGAGTCAGAATGGGAGTTACTAAAATGGACAGTATAAGGAATGAAGTGAATAGATGCACCATAAAAGAGGAACCCCCACAGGAAAGGATAGAAAGGACAAGATTGAGATGGTATGGACATTTAAAGAGAATGTTTGTTCAGAGAATCCCAAGAAAAATCCACGAAATTAAGATGCATGTTAAACGACCCAGAGGAACACCAAGAGATGGGTGGCTGAAAGGAGTGGAAGAGCGTGTATGGAAGAGAGGACTGGAACAAGGTGGTGACAGAGAGGTGGTGGGAAGAAGGAAGGAATTGGAGTGGCTTGTGCCTGAAGCAGACCCGGTCAGTGCCTGGAAACTGTTGAGGTTGTTGTTGTTGTTGATGATGTGAGGGAACTATGAAAGTTAAAAAAGTATACAGGGCCACTTTTTATAATATCAACAAAGGTGTATAACCGATAGGGAAGTACGACATTGTACCTTACCTTGAAATGTTGTTTACAATAACCATAATAATAATAATTGACAAAATTAGGTTGGAGTGCACGTTCCGGTGGCAATCTCTGTATACATTCATTGTTCTCCCTTCCTCCTCTAGCCCACTTCTGCCTTCAACCAATTTTCACTTCAAATTCTTTGAGTGTTTTCGGTAAATTATTCATCACTTCTCTTGGCAAGTTATTCCAATCCCTTACACCCTTTCCTATAAAATATAATTTTCTCACACATTTATACATGAAATCAAGGGTCATCTTGTGGTCATGGTCATCTTTACCCTTCCATGCACCTCTCTTAATTTTCCAACCAATATCTTTCCACGCTTCATCATCAATATAGGCCTTTACATTCCCATTACTGTCTTCACCCTCCTTCTATCGTCCAATGAATCCCACTCCAGCTCCCTTATCATATTAGTTACCGATTGTGTTTTGTGTTAATTTCCAAAGACAAATTTGGAAGTCCTTCTCTGTACTCCCTCCAACTCCGGTATTTGATACCCAAAATGTGGGTCGCATACAACACCACCATATTCCAGCACTGATCTGACCAGAGATTTGTTCCTCAGTTCCCTTACCTTGTGTCTGCAATTTTCTACTGGTGAGGAATGATTGTATAAGTAATAACTATAATGTTTCATGTGTATTCACCGAACGTGGTGGTGTAACGGATAGCGTTCTGGCCTCGCATTCGGGAGGACGGCGGTTTGAATCCCCGTCCGGGCATCCAGATTTTGGTTTTCCATGATTTCCCAAATCATTCTAGGCAAATGCCGGGAGGCTTCCTTAAAAAGGCCATGGCCGAATTCCTTCCCATTCCTTTCCCCCATCCTTTCCCGTCTCTAAAGACCTCGCTGTTGAGAGACGTAAAGCAGTAAAAAAAAAAAACCTTACTTCTCTAGTGCATCCCCTCATCACTCTTTCCAACAGGTCAAGGCTTTTGAACCCTTTCTCTACTACCGGTGCAGTGTGTCCTGCCCAGTTAAGTCTGCTATCAAATGTCATGCCGAGGTATTTTCATTTCGAGTCTTCAGTAAATAACTCCTTCCCCACTTTATAATCATAATCAACCTTGACCTGAGTCTAACGAATTACTGCTTACCTGAGGACTGGAAAATAGGGAATATGCATGAAATTCAAATTTATGTCTAGTATTTTTATTTTGAAGCTTTATTAGTGTAGAATTACCGCTATAACGTATTTTTCCTATTTACTCGATTTTTATTTTGAAACTGATTTTAATTAATCAAAAGTGCTAAAAATGCAACTTCGCAAAACGCAACGCTATTGGTCGAATCGAATCGTGACGACCAAGTACACGATATTATTGTGAACAAAGGCGTAGTTGATGGGAGTTCTAATAGCTTTGCGATTGTGTTGAAGTTTGTATTAACATATAAGCATAACTGGTGAGATATTGTATTCTTGCTACAATACACACACCAAATAATGATTGAAAGCGGTATTCTGAAAGCACAGTCGGATAATCTTCCAAAAATTGATACTTTCATGATGACAAGAAATTTTGCAACAAATCCCAATTTTGCGGCCGCTCAGCTCAGAGCAGTGAAATCTGCAAGGTAATTAAGTGATAGATATTTCAATATTCGCATGCAAATAAACAAAAAATTATAGATGTCTGGTATATAGAAAATTATTACCTGTTTTTATCAAATGGCAGTGTGGTCTATGCGGTAGGGTGTTATCTTCGTAATTTTTTTGACCCTCGTTCAAATCCCAGCAGAATTAAATATTTATATCTTCAGAAATTGTCAAGCTTGACCTTTTTATTTTGTTAAAACTTCAGTTACGTTCTTTTACTGAGTGAAATAATATTTCAAACAAATCATATTACCTACAATTCAGCGTCATTTTTTCCCTGAAATTCTTTTTTTTTTTCGTAATGATTTCACGGGTCTACCGACGGATTGTCTTTTTACAACACAAATCGGCCGCACACCCTTAAAAACTTCATTGCAATCATTAGTCATGAAAGTCTCCATTGTTACATTTTTTCACTTTTTGTTAATAAGTTGTTTCGGTGCGTTTACAATTGAAATAGTTCCTATCAGGTTATTTATTTCATCTTCGTCGTTTTTTTACTTGTATATGATCAAGAGGTATTTTAAACGAAATACGTAGCTTTCTTTCTTTCTTCTACACTCGATTTGTTCCAAGAACGGTTGCGTGTAAATGGTTGAAAATCAAATAGTAGGACTGTCCGTGACTAAAAATGGAGCTCGACAAGGAAATGGAAGAACAAGTGACAAATGCTTATAAACATTGCAAAATTCTTGTATCAGATTCCAGTTTACTAGCAGATTCGCCTCATGACTTAATTTCATTGGGTATGGAGCGAGTCATATTAGGAAGCCATTGTTGATAAATGGACCGAAATTATGTTTGGTGTATTTGTTATAAGCAATGTGACTTGTTTTAAATTTTTATTCGCGCTATAAAAGTATGTAAATGTTGTCTTAACAAAATAAATAAGTGAAGCTTGACAGTTTTTGAACTAAAAATATTTGATTCTGTGGGGATTTGAACTCGGGTCACAAAATTACGAAGCCAGCACCCTACCCTACAGACCAGGCTGCCATTTGATAAAGTGGGTCAATAATTTAGTATATACCCGTCATTTAGAATTTTTTGTTTATTTTTATGCAAATATCTCAAAAACTAGGGAGCATTTTGAAAAACGACTATAGCACACACATATAAGCTGTGTACCCTTCAACATATATGAAGGGATCGCAATCTGTTCTTAATATGTCTGATTGTCTCCAAGTAAGATGCGATTAGAGTTTTAACAGGAAACGAATTTTTACGTTACATTTCCTAAAATACAGAAATTCTAAGTACTTACATAAAAATGATATTCACAATAATATAAACAACTAGTTTCAGATCTATTCTCACAGCGATACACCACTTTTTGTTATATTCTCATCTCGCGGGACAAGAAAATACTCTTTATAAAGTGTATTTCTTTTAGTATTTTTTCACACAGGTACTATGCAGTACTTATAACACGGTTTTCGACCTCCTTCCATATCGACATTAGTTAGAAAACATGAAAGTTTTCAGATGAAACACTTCACGCTATACAGTACGCCAGTGCGGTCGTGTACTTACACGTCACGGTGCAGCGCGCAAAAATGGCAGCGTTTAAATTGGCAGAGCTGGATTTCAGTTTTAAAGTATTTATTTTGATGTTAAATATTAATATTTACATCAATGTTATATTTTTTACGGTTATATACGAATGTAAATAATTGATAAAAAATAAAAAAAAATACATGGATATACCCTATTGTGATAATGGTACCTTTCTATAAAGCGTGGGTGAGAAATTGGAATGAAAATTACTATATGATTAGTTTCAAATCATTGGTAGGTATATTAATGGTGAGATTGATATGAAATCATGTCAAAAGTATCTGTGAGGAAAAAAGTGGTTTAAGTATTTGAAACATGCCTTTGATTATCAATTTACGTAAAAATAAAGCCGAAAGCGGGTAAAGAAGGAATATGGGTATATAGAAAAAATTCCTCCCAAGTGTTCATTCCATTGCAATTGTATTAAATTAAAATTAAAATAACTGTCAAAACTAATGATGGTTCTAGTTACAATTATAAAAACCTACATATCCTGGTAGAAGTTTATATGGATTTGAAAAAGATAGAGATAGTATGTAAACTTAGTGAGATCATTATGAAAATCTTCAAATCTTCCCATGTCTTCTTCGAATAAAGACCACAGATCAGACTAAGATCGCGAATATGATATGACGGAACTGAGAAACATCACATAGCGGAAAGTTGCTGGTGTGGATTATAATATTGCATATTCATCCTATAAAGCACCAAAACCCGTAGAATTATGCAGATTTTGTCTGGAGATTTGCTGCATATCAGAGCATTGTAGGAGTACAAAAATCACAAAGGAGTGGTGACAGATGGAATTATTTCAGATCGATTAGTTTGACATCAGTGCAAGATAAGTTGACGGAGAGTCTGATATCTAGCTACATCAGAATTATGTCAGAGAAAATAAATTGCTTCACAAAACGGCAACATTGGTGTATAAAATTATATTCTGTGATTTAAGTAGGGTTGCCAGATGGCTGGGAAATCCGGGAAAGTCCAGGAATTTTATGTCTGGTCCCGTGTGCAGGAATCAAACTTTACTGTCCCGGAATTCACGTACACTACTTTTTTTTTTTTTTCTTACTAATTTAAGATATTACAGGGGCCACGAGACCAAGCCAAGCATGCCGCGCTCGTAGCGGAAAAGGAGTTCGCACTCCACCTTGCCGACGACCAGAGGCAATATTATATAGACTATTCAACTCATGGAGGAAGGAAAGTGATAGCTTCACTATTTTGGATCACACAATGCGAAGTCTTTTTGACCAATTAAAAAGCTGATAATGTTTTTGGAAGTAAAGTCAGAGGAGTTTTCAGAAACCTCACCGAAGACCAGAAACGTAAATTTAAATCACAGGCGCACATTTTCCTGCAAAGGGCAATAAAATATTTGGAGGAGAGGTATGATTTTGGGCTTGATGGAATTTACAAAAAGTTTGAGCTTTTGTCTCTTAAATCAGAGGAATTGAAATTGACACGAGAAATACTCTCTGAATTTCCTGCGATACTGAAAATTGAAGATGCATTGATTCCCTTTACACAGAGTTCACATGTCTGAAATCTGTCTTTGGGGTCCTTCCAAAAGACTTGCAAAATGATAATATGTGGGCCTATTTCTTTAGAACAAACGATTCTAATGATTTTGTAAATTTAAAGAAAATATTTGGTTTCGTTTTGTCAATTCCAACAAGCAACGCCTTTTGCGAGAGAATTTTCAGACTGTTGAACAATTTACGGAGTAAAGAGCTAATCAGAATGTCCATGGACTTAATCATGGCTGAACTACAAACTCGAATCAATTTTGAAGTGTCCTGCTCAGAAATTTTATCAGTTTTGCAAAGCAGTGACGGGGAAAAGCTTGTGAAAATGACAAAATGTAGTGATAAATATTTTAAAAAAGTAGCTAATTAAGATTCTTTTTGATTGATGTAAATTTCGATTTAACTAAAGAGGCAAGGTCAATTTTTGTCTATTGTTTGTAATACCTGATGCTGATTTTCTACCGACAATTGATTAATAACTCCAAAATAAGTATTCAGTTTTTGTTTTAAGTTTACTATATTTCGTTTTGATTGATAATACCAAATGTTGATTTTCTACGAGAGAGGTGATGAATTTTTGTTTTAAAGTATTTGAAAGGTATTACTTGATATGGATTTTCAACCAAAGTTGAATTAATAATCTTCTATATATATATATATATATATATATATGTTATGTAGCATAATTTTTACTTAAAATACTACTTTTGTTATTAATTTGAATTTTTGTTCACTCTTTAAACATAGCACTAAAATTTCTTTTTAATTCAGAAATGTCCCGGAAATTATAATCCTGTATCTGGCAACCCTAGATCTAAGTCACTGCAAAATATTTCCTATGAAATGTACAAGAGAGGACAAGTTGATAGTGAAACTAGATATCTCCATGGCATTTAATAAAGTGGGCAGTAAAATGGTTAAAAATATGGTATAGAACGTTACAGTGGACGAGAAAGTGAATTCATGGATAAAGGAATTTTTGAAAGACAGAAAGGAAAGAGTTAGGATAGGACGTGGATGTGCAATACAATACATTCATTTTCCATTGATCCCAATATAAGAGCCTGGCTCTGTGGGATGCAGAAAGTTGTAAATTTACAGATAAACAATTGCATAACAAAGTAATACATACACCAGAAGATGTACATTTATGGAATACATGGTATATTAAACAATTGCATAACAAAATAATACATACACCAGATGAAAACGGTAATGTAACAGTTTAGTGTACCTGTTCCATAGATCTTCATTATTGTAAATAAATGATTTTTGTTGATAGTTTACAGTCAGAATTTGTTTTGTTTGCAGATGAAATAATGGTATATAATAGGATAAAAACTTTATAGGATCGTTAACAGATACAGTGGAAACTGGACACAATATCCAGTAGGATAGGTCAACGTGGAATGAAACCAAATACCAAGAAGAGTCACCTAATCAGGTATATGGGGAAAAACTAGAGACTTTTTATTATTATAGATTGGAAGAGGAAGTTTGTAAAAGACCTGAAATGTAAATATCTTGATATAACATTCGGTGGTAGACTGAAATGGGCAAGTTAGATTGTTCAGAATGCAGGGATGAGTTTCCAAATCTTTATTTGACAGGAGAGGACGATTGTGGGACGTACTAGGGAAGAAGAAGAAGGACCATTGTAGTATTGGACCCACATTGTGATAGATAGATTTCTTCACAAACCAATAATGATGCCAATTGCTGCATCTATGAGTTCCAGAAATGAGGGCAGCTTGATTTGATGGTTACCTTAGAATCAATCAACTGCTGGTTCATATGTCGTTGGAAGATATGAAGTGGGTGGAAAGGGTGATGGGAATATACGAAACGTATATCTGGGATGATGTTTGGATGAATAGCCGTAAAATAATTAACAGTAGTACATGGAAGGGAAGAGTTGAACATGACCAGAAGGTGACAATTTCAGGCATATTGGAGTGATATAATTTTCGTTGGAGGAAAGAGATTTGGAAAATAGAATACATTACTAAGGCAGGAGCTTTATAATTCACCAGAAACACTGGAAGAATTTAAATTTTAAATACATAATTAGCAAAAATAGGATTGTAGGTGTATGTATTATTTTGTTATGGAATTGTTTAATGTACCATGCTATGACTGTACATCTACTGGTGTACTTATTATTTTGTTATGCAACTGTTTATCTGTAAATTGACAACTTTCCTCTTCCCACAGAGCCTGTCTCATATATTGGGATCAATAGAAAATGAATGTAATGTAGGTAAATTTCATTCTAAAGATTTCAGAAAGAAGGAAAGGTTAACTAGGTATATTGGGAGAAAGTAATTTCCGTAGGAGGTTAATTTTGAGAACTGATGACTGGAAGCGTCCAAAGGCTTTCTATTTTTGTTTTTTTATATAGTTTTTGTCAGGTTTTTTATTGGTTATTTGGAATGTCTTTGATTTTTGTTGTTGTGTTGTATCTTTGAATTATTGAACATTTCTATGTTCTTCTGAATTTTGTATTGTCTCTGCCGTGCGCAGTCTCCTTGTATTGTCTCTGTTCTGAATTTTAAGATCTTTGAAAGTTAGTTCTAGGTGTGTGTGAGGGTTGCGATTGCGTGATAAAAATGGTGAGTTATTGTATCCATTAAAAATTATCGCCATCCGTGCTTCATGTCACATATTTTCCCAAAATTTGATAGTTATGTGTAACAAGTACTGAGAAATATTGATTCTTTGATACATGATTGGCTTATTGAAGCCATGCCTTTTGTTGGTCACGATTGCTTTTTTGATTGTATTTAACAAAATGATGATTGTGTTTTAGGCGAAACGAACAAAGAAGGTTGGAATCACTGGTAAATATGGAACCCGATATGGAGCTTCCCTTAGAAAAATGGTCAAGAAAATGGAAATAACACAACATTCTAAATACACGTGTACATTCTGTGGAAAGGTAAACATAATTGTTGATAAATGTTTTCAATAACTTATACCTGATTTTTTATGTATAGCGCTGTTGGTTATACCTTAAATTGGGTTTAGTTGGAACTATTTATATGTTGCTGAGTTGACAACTTCGGAATATTGATATTTGTGGATGTTACTTAAGGTAAATAAAACCTAGTTTCGTCATTGGAAACATTTGAACCTAAACAATATCGGTTTAATTCGACTTGGCGATTCCGGCTGCCTGGCGACTGTGAACATGACGTCATGGACACGTGACGTTCTCGTACAGTCAACCGCGTATAAAAATATGTCACTAAGGGGACTGCACGGGAAGTAGGTGTTTTTTTGGGTGGGGACAAATTGCAGGAAAATATTGCGCGGGAGAGAGGGAAAAATTATCTTCTCAAATGCGAAATGTGGTATCGCTTTCTCGAATATATCCGATCCGCGTAATTCTATTTAACGATACCGATGCGTGAATTCAATGTGGTACGCCTTCTCGAATATATCCCGCAGGAAAGTATTGGAAAATCTTGCGAGGGAAAAATTTTCTACTCAAATGCGAAATGTGGTATCGCTTTCTCGAATATATCCCATCTGCGTAATTCTATTTCACGATACCGATCCATGATTTCCTGCTTTCTCGAATATATCCCATCCGCGTAAAATATCACTAACGGGACTGCACGGGAAGTAGGGTTTTTTGGGCGGGGACAAATTGCAGGAAAATATTGCGCGGGAGGGAGGGAGGGAAAAATTATCTTGTCAAATGCGAAATGTGGTATCGCTTTCTCGAATAAATCCCATCTGCGTAATTCAATTAAACGATACCGATGCGTGAATTCAATGTGGTATTGCTTTCTCAAATATATCCCACAGGAAAGTATTGGAAAATCTTGTGAGGGAGGGAGTGAAAAATTATCTACTCAAATGCGAAATGTGGTATTGCTTTCTCGAATATATCCCATCCGCGTAATTCTATTTCAAGATACCGATCCTTGTGTTGATACATTGCAGTGCTGGAACATGTGAACGATACTGATATTTTGTTTGCAATTCAGTTATTTCCTTGTGTGTTGTGATACATTGCAGTGCTGGGACATGTAAGCGTTATTGATATTTTATTTTCCATTCATTTTTTTTTTTTTTTTTAATTGTAGTAATAAATTCTACGATAAAACGAGTAACTTTGTTATTGATATTTCCGTCAATTTCTTAACAGTGTTTGCCATTCATTGTAGTAATAAATTCTACACAAGTGAATGTTATTGATATTTTGTTTGCCATTTCTTAACAGTGCCATTCGTTTCTTTTCGTAAATTTTTTTGAATTGTAATTAATTTTGTAACTTCTTTTAAATCAAATCATGTCTTGTTCACTGATAAGTTATATTCGAGAAACCCATACCACATTTCGCATTTGAGAAGATAATTTTTCCCTCCCTCCCTTCCAATATTTTCCTGCAATTTGTCCCCGCCCAAAAACCCCTACTTCCCACGCAGTCCCGTTTCGCAATATTTTACTGCAATTTGTCCCCGCCCAAAAAAAAACCCTACTTCCCGTGCAGTCCTGTTAGTGACATATTTTTATACGCGGTTGACTGTACGTGAACGTCACCATGACGTCACGTTCAGTCGCCAGGCGGCCGGAATCACCAAGTCGAAATAAACCACAATATCTCCATTAATGTTGCTACGGAATTAAAACAGGAACTGCACCGCTTTCGGTACCTGCCAGAAACTGGTACTAACCTGTTGAAATTTACATCGGTCGCTTCGTCAACATGTCCTCTTCACGTTTTGCGATCGTACATTCCGGAAAAGTCACCAGGAATTTAATTAAAAATGCCGAAATATGAAATGCTTAGTAACTGCTAAATGCTTTCAACACTGCTTAAATAACATAAAAATTATTGGTACAGGGATCATTTCAACCTAAACAGTTTAGTTTTTTTTCATAGAAATCATGGTTAGGTTGAAATACGGCCTGGACCAAGTGATAAAAAATTACGAAATTTTGGCTATATGGCATCTAACACGCAAAGCTGTATTTGTTTACAGTGGAATCTTTGGTTGCTCGTTGCTATTTAAGATGGCGGTCATCGCCGTATTACAACTTGGATAAATATTGCGTGTTTGTCAATTTTGTGCGACTTCTTACAAAGGAGTAGAGCTGAAAAGGCATGAAAAAACATTACAACAAAGGATTAAATCAACATTTTAAGACTGTCACTGATTTTTTTCAACATTGGCGGCATGTTACTGCTGTGCGTCGTGTCATATTTCGGCATTTTTAATTAAATTCCTGGCAACTTTTCCGCAATGTATGATCGCAAAACGTGAAGAGTACACGTTGACGAAGCGACTGATGTAAATTTCAACAGGTTAGTACCAGTTTCTGGCAGGTACTGAAAGTGGTGCAGTTCCCATTAAAACTTATGGTTGGCTCAGGTCCAGTAGTGCTGCATGGAGAAGCAATTGAGCAATTGGTCTGAAATATTGGGGTCTGCTGGAGATCGCGATTCCGCTACAACAATATTTAGTAATATGACATAATACTGCAGTAGTCAAGACATATTATTTTCAAGTAAAAATTAGGTTGTAATACAGTTGGGACCAGTAAGAAATCGTTAAAAGTACTTCCGAAAGTATTTCTATTGGAATCTTGGGTTTGACCACTGCAGTATTATGATGCCAACTCCTGGCAGAATCGCGATCTCCGGTAACCCCTAATATTGTAGACGCATCCGTTAGGTGGTATAATATGAGAAAATGTGCGCATTAAGACCATGGAGTATAGTAAAGTTGCATGAAATGTGGGTAGATGTATTCAAGTTATTTGGCAAGAAATGTGCTGTATTGCCGGTCATGGCTATGTTGTGCATTAAGCGACTTCTACTTTTATACTTTTTGTACACCATCATAGTTATTCTGAATGCCACTAGGTGGCATAACTATCGACTAAATCATCAAGGAAGCAGTGGGGGATACATTTTAAATGCATTATAATTTTGGTGGCAATTTTACAATGTTTAATGGACTTGATAGGGTACAAAATGAAGTGTTCAGTGTACATAAGAAAAATCGTTTGGCACAGTCAACTGAAATACAAGGATAAGAAAAGATTAAAAGTTATACACAGTAACAGTGACAGATGGTGGTGACTGTAAAATAAGAACGACATAAGAAGGACTTGTGCTATTCACTTGAAATTTGTGACACACATTCCTGTGGCCATACTTTTTAAGAAAAAGTGTACATGAAAGTGAAAGATACCTTAGATGTGGCGCCTCACGAAATTTACGAAACGATGCGTTTCAATAGTAAAAAAAACTGCAATTTGCAGTAAAACTGTTTAAAACTAATTCCTCACCTACAAAGTATGTGTTGTTTTCACTATGGTCCAGGCTGCATTACAACCTAATCATTGCCGCCAAAAAAAAATCAGGCGACCTTAATTTATTAATGAAAACTAAATTTTTCGCTTCTTTGCTGTAAAAAATTTACGTATTTCTTCCATCTGGTCTGTTATTACGAAATTGTGACAGCGATTTAATTCATTGTAATGTAGTGTAGATACTATCTTTTGCCTGAACAACTTGAATGGAAACGTCATTCTCTACTGCTTAAGTTGCATCATTTTGTAAATTCCGTGTGGCACCACGTCTATTGTACCTTTCATTTCACTTTTGTGTACACTTTTTCTCAAAAGGTATGACCTGAGGAATATGTGTGACAAATTTCAAACGAATAGTACCATTCCTTCTTACCTCATTCTTATTTTACTACTGCCCAGTTATCTTATAGTGTGTTCCAGGGTTCATATGCCACACATTGCGGTTTTATTAACTACATTCTTTTAAAACTACCCGCAAACTGATAGATCACTTTAAATGAAATGCATATAATGTCTCTCTTATGGGTTCCTTGATGATTCAGTTGATAGTTATGCTATCTAACGGAATTCAGAGTAACTACGTTGGTTTAAAGTTGGATTACATGGCCACTATAATAGTGGATGTTGCTTAATGCACAAGGTAGCCACCTGTAGTAGTTAAGTTTGGTGTGTAGATCGCAACAACATAATGCTGTTGCAGCCAGTAGAACGACTTCTTTCTCAAGTGATAATTAGTTTTTAATGCATCCTTGGCCATTATTTTCAAGCAGTAATACATTCTAGAGTAGCTTGATGTCAGTAAAATTACTTTGGAATTATTTCTAGTGGCCATTATTTTCAAGCAGTAATACATTCTAGAGTAGCTTGAGTCACTAAAATGCTTTGGAATTATTTCTAGTGGTGTCTTGGGGGGACTGTACCATTTTTGGAACCTGCCTGAAATGGCTACTAACCTGAATAAAATTTTCTCGGGTAACTAGCAGAGTTAGTCAATAGTTTAAAACACATACATGTCCTCTTCATGTTTTGCACTCTTATTTTATGGAAAAGTCACCACAAAGTGAGTTGAAAAAGCCAAAATATGGGAGTGGCACACAGGTTTTAGATAGCATCAGCACTGCAATATTAATGACACGTTTAAATTCTTTGTTGCAATGTTTTCTTGCTGTTTCAGCTTCCCTCTGCTGTAAAAAGTCGCACGAAATTCAGAAATAGTAAATATGTGTCCGAGGTGAAACATAACAATTTCCATCTTATATCAATACAAGCAATTGGAGACAATCGATCGCTTCTATTGTAAACAAATATACCATATCCAAGATGGGTGTCTCAGAACGAAATTTCCATAATTTTTTATCACTTGGCCCAGGCCGCATTTCAACCTAACCACGACAAAACAAAACTGTTTAGGTAGGTTTGACCCCAGTACCAATAATTTGTCATTTTTGCAGAGCAGGCAGCATTTTGTAGTTGTGCAGCCTCTCTTATTTTGGCAGTTTTAATTAAATTTTAGCAGACTTTTCCATAAAATAAGAGTAGAAAATGTGAAGAGGACAAAAAAGCAGTTACTACAAATTTCAAGAGGTTAGTAGCTATATAAGACTGGAGATTTTCTTGGCATTGTAAATGAATAAAATTTTCTGGTTTAATCCTAGACTGCGATTCCGCCACTGACTGGCGTTGATGTGACGTCATATTGACGTTGTTTTGAAGTATTCGCTGTCGATGTACCAACATAAAGATAATTTATTATTGTGACCGGCCGCAGAAATCCGATAACACATCAAACACTGAACATCTGGTTGTGTTATCGGACATCTGTGGCCGCCTGCCTCCATCTGATTCACCTTCGGGATATCAGTTAGGTTGATATTGTACAGTTTTAAATTATTGTGACCAAGCGTAGCGAGGTCACAATAGCACTAAAAGGAATAAACCTAATTATGTTGGTAGTCGACAGCGAATACAAGTCAAAACAACGTCACGTCAACGCCGGTCAGTGGCGGAACGCAGTCTAGGATTAAACCAATTTTCTCTGGTAACTAGTAGAGTTAGTCCATTGTTTACACACAACGTTTCGGCATCAGACAATGGTGGCAGAGAGGGTAGTCCTTTGGGGCTGAATCTTATTAACTCAATCCTTTAACTGTATTATTAATAATAAGAGTGAAGTAGCAGTTTAGCAATGTCATATTGGTCCAGAATGTATCAAAACCTAATTACTACTATAAAATAATGGTTCAGGGTATGTTATAATCTATTTATTGCTTGCAAGTTAATGTCTTGTGGTTTATTACTGTAATATTAAGTCATTAATCAGCAAGGAGCAATGTTGTTGCAGGGTTATTCCATGTCGGTTTTTCATGAAATTTGGTATGGATGTAACATTTGTATGGATTTGGATGAATACAAAATTTAGGCAATATAGTCTGCTCGTTTTTTTTAATTACAATTATGTATGGTTTTCAAAAATTTGCCCTGAAAAAACTTTCTTTTGAATTGCTCTAGAAGCTCTTCTAATTTACCTAGAGAGCTGAGAAGTTTCATTTTACAGCATTTTCATGCCTTTTCCTGCAGTAGTATTACATGCTGTACACTAACATATTTTTTTTGTTGGGAAAATCTAATTTGATTTTTAATTTTTTTAAAAAAAAGTTCGTATCTTAAAATTCTATGAATTGTTAGTATTGTTGTAAATCATCCGGGGAAAATGTAAATGTGGGATGGTAAACGGTTCATTGTTAAAACAATTAAAACTGAATATTTTTACCCATTAATTCCTTGTATACAACTGAATAATACAAAAATGCTGATGTTTACACTTCTGTGAAAATAAATGTGAGAACTAACCTGAAGCAATATTAAAATAATTACTATATAGTAAAACTTTTCATTAAGTAAAAAGCTATGTTTCTCATTGAAGTTTGAAAAAGCCAAATTTGTTTGGCGAACGTCACTTGCAATTGGAACATAAATTCGTCCTGTCAGTCACTGGATTCACATTTGTCAGAAATGTGAATGATGTAATGGTCTAGTTGGATGAACAAAAATTATTTTTACTTAAATTTCTTTTTTTTCTTGATATGTCTCCCGTTTTCACCCAACCCTTCAAATCATCTGAAATTTTTAGATAAGGGGACAAAAAGAAGTTGCTTGGGGCAAATGGTCAAGCAGTTCAAACCGTAATTCGTGAATTTTTGCTATGGCAGCCGCTGAGGTGTGAGACGTCTTGATGAAACAGGATTTTCTTTTTCTGCAAGTTCTGCCTTCAGCTTGTCAAGTAATGATGTGTAGTATGCTACTGTAATGGTTTTTCCTTTTTGGAGGTAATCAATTAAAATAACTCCATGAATATCCCAAAAACACAGTCGCCAGCACTTTCCCAGCCGAAAAACAGTTTTTGCTTTTTTTGGAGCCGGTTCCCCCTTTGCAGTCCACTGTTTTGGACTGTATTTTTGTTTCGGGTGTTTAATGGTGTATCCAAGTTTCATCTACAGTAATTAATCAGCACCAAAACTCCGATTTATTGCGCCTAAACTGCGCCAACAGAGCGTTGGACTGTTAATTCTAACACATTTTTGGTCTAATGTGAGCAAACGCGGCACCCAATGCGCGGGCAGCTTTCTCATACCTAAATGTTGATTTAATATATAACAAACAGGTTCTTTTGAAATGTTCATAACCTCTGCTATCTCTTACTTTCATTCGGCGGTCGCCTAGCACCAATTGGTGAACTTTGGTGATGTTTTCATCATTCAGCAGCGAATATTATATTCACACACTGGGTAATACTTCATTCACACACGTAGGAGGTTGGCGGCCATGTCCAATTATTAGCATCCCGGGCCATGTTACTGTGTCTCTGATTCAACATGACGCTGTCCAGTTGTATTTGTTGATAAATGTATTGCATTTACTGCTTCTCTACATGACATTCAAATAGGATTTTTTTTTTTTTTTTTTTTTTTTTTTTTTTTTTAATCCAAGAATTATACCTAAGAAACATCTGCGACAAACTTTGACAGGTAATAACACATATTTCGTAAATTATAACTTGTAGGTAACTGCACATATTTCGAACAATTTTACCCAATAAATATGTATATGGTGGCTGTAATGTACGAGTTATATCATGGTCAAACAGAGATTCAGGAATCAAGTTCTAGATTGTAAAGTGTACCCAGGAGCAGACATGGACTCTGACCATAATTTGATAGTAATGAAGTGCAGGCTGAAATTCAAGTGAATAAGGTACCAAAGTAAACAGAACAGACTGGAAGTGAATAAACTGAAACAATCTAGCACGAGAGGAAAAATTTGTGGAAATGGTACACTTAGATCTAAGAAGTAATTCGGAAAGTAGCTCTACCGAGGATGATTGGAATGCATTAAAGACCGAATTAATGAAAGCTGATAAAGAAAACATTAGGCTTTAGGCAAAAAGCTGCCCATAAACCTTGGATCACAGAAGTAATTTTGAAACTGATGGATCAGAGGAGAAGGCACAAAAATGCTCAGGACGAAGCAGGAAGAGAGCAAGACAGGCAATTTAGAAATCAGATAAACAGGAAATACAAAAAGGCAAAAGAAAAATGGCTACAAGAGAAGTGTGAAAAAGTAGAAAAGGAAATGGTTATAAGTAAAGTAGTTGTTACATACGGGGAAAATCAAATAGAATTTTGGAGAAATGAAGAAAAGAGGTGCAAACATTAAAGCTGCCGATGGGAAACCTCTTTTAAGATCAGACGATAAAGCTAACTGATGGAAGGAATATATTCAAAAACTTTATGATGGGGACGACTTGAACAATAGCGTAATGGAAAAGGAATCCGTGTTGACATTGATGTTTTAGGAGATCCTGTTTTGAGGACAGAATTTAATAGAGCTCTGAATGACTTGCAAGCAAATAAGGCAGTTGGGTTTGATGAGATCCCTGCAGAACTTCTTAAATCCCTAGGAGAAGAAGGAATCGAAAAATTATTCTAGCTGATATCAAAAATTTATGAACCAGGAGAAATTCTACCTGATTTTAATAAAAATATCATAATCACACTCCCCAAGAAAGCACATGCCGACAAATGTGAGAATTATCTCACCATTAGTCTAATGTCACATGCTTCAGAATTACTGACCAGAATAATATACAGAAAAATGGAAAGGGTAGTATAAGAGATAGTAGGCGAAGATCAGTTTGGGTTTAGGAAAAATCGTGGTATGAGGGAAGCAATTCTGGCTTTAAGATTAATACTTGAAGGGCAGATCAAGAAAAACCGATACTTTTTGTTATTGATTTAGAAAAAGCTTTTGATAATGTTCAAAATTTTAAAGAAATCAGGTCTAAAATATTGAGATAGAAGAATACTTTATAAACTATATAAAAATCAAGTAGTTATAATAAAAGTAGAGAACCACAAGAGACATGCATCAGTTAAAAAGGGCGAGACAAGGTTGTAGTCTGTCCCCGTTAATATTCAACTTGTTTGTTGAAGAAGCAGGCTCTATCTACAGAAGGTAAACAGGTTCAAGTATTTGTTGAGTGTATTAGAGGAATGTGGAGGAAATGATAGCGAGATAAGTGAAAGAGGAAGACAAAGAGAGGCATTTCTAAGGAGCATTAGAAGCTTGATATGGAATAAAGAGGTACCACAGAGAAGCAAGAGAGTAATTTATCACACATACTATGAGCCTATCTTGACTTTATGCTTCTCAAACGTGGACAACGAAAAAGCGAAATGAAGTTTCTAAGAGGTAGAATGGTAGTCACTAAAATGGCAGAATAAGGAATGGAGTGATTAGATGCACCATAAAAGAGGAACCTCTACAGGAACGGGTAGAGAGGACCAGACTGAGATGGTATGGACTTGTAAAGAGAATGCAGACTCAGAGAATCCCAAGAAAAATCCATGAAATTAAGATGCACAGTAAACGACCCAGAGAAAGACCAATAGATTGATGGCTGAAAGGATTGGAGGAGTGTGTACGGAAATGAGGAGAGGTGGAACAAAGTGTTGACAGAGAGGTAGTGGGAAGAAAGAAGATAATAGAGAGGCTTGTGCATGAAACAGACCTGGCCAGAGGCTGGAAACTATTGTTGTTGATGATGATGTAGAAGAAGCAATAAAGGAAATAAAAGATAAATTTTCAAGTGGCATAAGTGTTCAGGTTGAAAAAATCAGTATGCTACGATTTGCTGATGACATTGTCTTGTTAGCAGAATGAGCTGAGGAAATTGAGAAGTTACTGAGTATCATGAACAAAATACTGAAGGATGATTTTGGACTGAATATAAATCAAAGCAAGACCAAAATGATGAAATGTAGCAGAAATGATACCAATCACAGTAGATTAAATATAAAAATAGGATCAGATGCCATAGGAGAAGTAAGTGAATTCTGCTACTTGGGAAGCAAAATTACAACCGATGGCCGAAGCAAGAATGATGATGAAAGCAGAATAGCACTAGCAAAAAGAGCCTTCATGAAAAGAGAAATCTTATAGTTTCAAATATTAACTCTGTGTGGATCACAGCACGTTATGGTAGCAAAACATGGACTTTAGGAATACCAGAAAGAAAGGAAATTGAAACATTTGAAATGTGGCGCTACAGAAGAATACTGAGGGAACAGTCGAAGGTAAGAACTGTAGAGGAAGACAGATTAGAATATATGAAGCATATAATTGAGGACGTTGGTTATAAGGTAAATGTAGAGATGAAGAGGTTAGCACAAGATAGGAAGGGATGGAGGGTTGCATCAAACCAGTCGAAAGACTGATTGAAGCAAAAAAAAAATCATAAATTATATCACCCAAGGAATGTTTGTACAAATTTTCTTGCCAATAGGACAATTCCTTTTAAGGTGGTTCGCATTGCAATGGAGCCCAAATCTGATTCATTATATTGCTCAAAACATTATTGTGATGTTTAAATCTGATTTCCATCAGTGACGTATATAGGTCAACAAGGGCTCCGGTGCAAAAAATTTATTTTGGGCCCTCAGGCCAGACGGGCGACCTTTTTTTTTTTTTTGCTTTGTGTGCTGGTAGGGGCCCCCTGAACTGAGGATGAGGGCCCTTGAATTGTTCTTTAGGGGCCCCTGAGCAGCGAGGGCCCTTAGTGAGAGGCTCCTGTGTTCTTATACGACGGTAGAGCTAAATAAAAAAAGGTCGCCAGTTTGCCGTGAAGGCTTGTGGGCCCCTAGAGGTGCGCTTAGGGGCCCCCTGAGCTTGAGGGCCCCAGTGCACTGCACCGCCTAGCCCCATAGTAACTACGCCCCTGATTTCCATAGGATCATTGTGCACTAGCATGAGCTGCCAGGCTCTACTGAACCACTTACTGTGGTCCTTTTCCATGTACTGTGACCTCTTCATTCACTTTAAAATCTTTCTCAAGAAAGCAGAGGAACAAAAATAAAATTCTTGTTTGTATTGGCAGCATACCCATACGAAAAATAAGAAATCTTGTTTGGAAAGTTTTTGATGTCAGAATGGCTGAGGTAAGGTTTTTGGAAAGATGTAAGCAGGAACTGGACAATTGGAAACAACTATGAAATTAAAATGCTGAACTTTGTTTTTCACATTTTAAATATTACAGAAGAACTGCCTTAATTTATTACAGATGAATGGATCCTTGTCCAGTGATAGCTATGTGCTTCATCATTTAACGCTATGCTATAATTGTTTGAAACATTACAGGTGGCAGCAAATTCTGATTCTGTGGGAGTTTCTATAGTGTATGTCAGGAAAGCTCCCTGTAGTTAAAATCTCATTAATATTAACTTACTAACACACATAAGCAAAGTTGAAAACTATGAATACCTTTAAAAAATTCACTTATTGTTAAGGTATGGTATGGGCTAATAAGTGTTGCCGGCATATTATGAGTCTGTATGATTTGTTTTAGACTCATTTTGGAACTTTTATTAGGTTACTGCTCACATTTATTTTCACTGAAGTTTAAACATTAGCATTCTTGTATTAATCAGTTGTTTGCATGGAATTAATTGAAAACAAGCTTCAGTTTTAATTCATTTTAACCGTGAACCCATTATCATGGAATTAATTTTAAATTATGTACTTTTTGAAAAAAAAAAAATAATTTCTTTTAAATTTTTCCATAAAATTACACCTCTCACAACTAAATTATGAGAGCTTCTAGAACAGTTCATAAATGTTTCCAGTTTTTTTAGCATATTTTTTGAAAACTTTACATAACTGTTTAAAAAATGAGTGGGTATATCTAAAATTTGGTATTTTTCCAAGTCTGTGTGAAGGTCTGTGCCAAATTACATGAAAATCTGAGATGTGAGATAATTTTGTGTTTGTGCCATTATTTCAAAGGTACATGTGTGTCATCTGTATTTGACGTCTAATTTTTCATCATACTGCCTAAAGGATGAGTATGAAATTTCAGGTCCAAAGGACCTCTGTTTTTAATGGCATTGGGGTGATAGAAAAACCAAAAAGTACATAAGACATGTTAAACAGCTAGAAAAGAAGCAATGTGCACTGACAGATTACCTTACATTCATTGAGCACTCAGCAATTGAAACATTGAGTTGCCTGTGGCATCAATATACAATATGGCTAAGTTACATAATAGGACCTGACCATACTATTCATTAGCTGTAACGAGAGTAGTTGCTTAGACTGCCAACAGCCGGCACCACCACTATATTGTGATGAGACTTTAAATTCTTTAATGTACTAGTTTGTTACATTGCCCACACTATCTGCGCAAATAGTGATTATTATATTCAATAATGGAGCAATACCGTTACTCAACATATCTCTGTAATAGCATATTTATAATCAGTTCCATGAAAAAATATTAGTATCTTAGCATGTCTCTTTAGCAGATATATTTGAATGTCAAAGACAAAATAAAATGGTAAAGATAAATCTGAGAAATATGGTATTAATATAGTATTAAGGGGCTTGCCACATTTTGGAAGTTGCAGAGATAAAACTGACATATTATGAAGGAGTGTGGTTTTAAACATTGTTCAGGAGCTTTTAAGAAATTTGTCTTTACAATTAATGGCAGGAGGACATTGAAACACAGATAGACAACTAAACACATTGAGCATTGTAATTGTAGAAGGGATGTAAATTTGAAAATTACAACCCCCAGTGTGTGTACTTGTTTGCCCATGTTTTGATGCCATTCAGTCTTCATCTGTGGTGGGCAGTGTTTATTTTCCTCTCCAAATGTTATATTTATCCCACAGTTTAGTGCCTGCTGTGTTCTATGTGTGTGGACCAATGTTTCAGGATGCCATGAAGCGAACATGTGTTGGTATATGGTCGTGTAAGAGGTGCAAGAGGACCGTAGCTGGTGGAGCATGGGTGTACAGTACCACTGCTGCTGCAACTGTGCGCTCGGCAGTACGCAGGCTGCGTGAAACTAAGGAACAGTAGATGTACTGCTAAAGCCAATAAATTTTGTTATTTATATAACACATGTTATGTTGGTTTCATTGTTTCCCTCTGAAATTCTTCAGCCTTAGCTTCATGCCATATTAAATTGACATTTCTTGAAGAAATGTTACATTTTGCTTGCTCTGCGTAATGTAGAGATTGAAAATGGGGGAGGGAGGGGGACCAAATGTGCAGGAGTGATATTTTCACATTGTAGACTGATGCTCTGGAATCCACAGGAATTTGGAATAGGACATGATGATTGATACAAAAGTTACTGGTGTTGATTGTAAAGCAAGATGGAAAAGTAATTTAGAAGTCTATAGTCAATTGAGAATTTTGATTTAAAAGATATCTGTGGTACTTAATGTTTGTTTTCATACTGTTTATTCATTTTTATACAGTTTACTTAACAGTTTCTAGAGTGACTACAACAAATAAGAAAGAATCTCATCAACTCCATATCCCAGAAATTTTCGTGGAGTAGACTTACTGGCAGGAACAGATGTAACTGATTCCTCTAACAATTTAGTGTGGTTTAATGCCCAATCTTCCCTATATTAATCAGATTTTAAACAAAAATACCTGCCTGCCTTCATAAGTGATGTGTTATTTTGTCCATCTTTTCATAACCTAATGGTACTTTCTTTGTTACCGTTATTAAATTGATTGATCGCATTAGATGTATAAATACCTAGTAATAACGATTTGCAGGATATACATGTGAAATTCTTAAATGTATTTTTTTGTGGTTCTAGTGCTTCAGAGCCATAGATCTTTCTGAAATCAATATAATAATGGTAACAAACAATGAAAGGAAGTATAGACAAAATAAACCATCACTTACCACAAATTAAGGTAGTCAGGTATTTTGGTTTAAAACCTTATTAATGTAGTGAATATTGGGCCATTTGTCAAGGGAATATGTGTGATAAGAAACAAGTTATACATCTTTCTGAAATCAGTTTAATAACGGTACAAAGAAAGTACCATTAGGTAATGAAAAGATAAACAAAATAACGCATCACTTACCACAAATGAATTAATTAATATAGGGAAGATTGAGCCATTTGGCAGGGGAGTGTGTGTGGTAAGTGAAATGCTATATCAATTTCAAAATAAGGAATAAGAGTGAAATTCAACCAATGAAAACATACACACATGTATTTGAGAAGGACTAAAATATTTTTGAGAATAGAATGATCAAAAGATTTTTTCAAAATGCTATTAAATGAGGAGGTGGCGAACAAAACGTAATAATTACACAATTCAAATTTTACAGGAAGAGCAAAAAACTAAAAGACATACTTGCAGGAGGATTTTTGAGTGATTTTTTACTCTTATTGCATTTTGAACTCTATTTGACATTATGTTAAATCGAAATTCCTTTCTTTAATAAAACGGAAAATAAATTTAAATTTGAAAAATTCAGTTATGCCGATTTGTTTGCCACCGATGCAATTATTACGTTTTGATTGCCACCCGGATAAAATTAAGGCATTTTGATTGCTAACACGAAGTTTTTTTGTGAATTGGGTTAGGTTGATTAAAGCAATATTAGTTTAGAGAACCATAATTGAGTCTAGTCTAATAATATTTAAACTTATTACTCATTAAAAATTAAGACTCATCTGAAAAAAGTTACTTCTTTGTTAAATACAACAAATCATCAGAGCCGTCATAGATTGAACTCAATGTCCATTTCGTTACAATCGCAGCCTTCATCATGTCCATCTTCCTTACATTTCTTCTTCATTATCTTCCCTCTGACGCTCATTGTTTTCCTGTGGGTTTCCTAAAATGTTTTTGTACCAACTTAGTTCTTCACACTTTTACCAGTTGCTTCCAAAATGCTTTCGTAACAATACCAGATAGTATACTAATCTTATTAAATTTTCTTCAACTAAACGTAAAGCCTAGTGTTGTCTCACTAAAACGGTATTGAAAATGCTACCAAAAAAAAAAAAATGCATGTCATTTATTTCGTTTTGATTGGCATCGGACGAATTTGTATGAAAATTATTCCGTTTTGAATGAAATCAGTCTCGTGTCTTCAAAATTGTTGAAATTTTAGTGTAGTTAAGCCGTTTTGATCGAAATCACAATCTTTGGGCTCACTTTTAGAACAGTTTTATGCCGTTTTGTTTGAAAACGTGTTTAGATTCAGATTCAGTGGACCAAAAACTACCGGATTAAAAAAAAAAAAAAAGTGTTTCGACCAAAAGTGTAGTTATTACGTTTTGTTCGCCACCTCCTCAAATAGTTATGAAGATTTTTTTTTGTTTTAAAAGACAATTATTTGGTCTTTGATTTTTCAAAGATTAAATAACATCAATTTGGAAATGGTTTAAGCATTGAGATTTTGTCTAATAGCACTGAATTACAGAGCAGTTTGATAACATGCCAAATTTTTGCTAGAAAGCCCAATATTGGATACTACATGCAGAAATTACTTACAAGAAGACCACCACACATTGGAGTCATGGATTTTTCTCAAGTTTTAGGTGTGTGACCTATAGTGTAATACTGCACAGTGGTGCTAATATGCACCTGTCAATCATTTTCTAAAAAAAAAAAAAAAAAAAAAAAAAATCCTTTATAAAATTGAAGGATTGTCTTTCAGTTCCTGCCATGATTAGTGACAGATCAAAGAGTGGGTGATCGGAGTTAAAATATCGCTATATGCTATTTGTATTGTAAGGATTAAACAAAGGAAAAAGGAAACGGCTTTAGGCAATATGAATTATAAGGAAAAGGAAAATGACTCGTCACTCACCAAAGTTGAAGGTAGTGACAGGAGAAGAACATATATCACGAACACAATATTTCGGTCTTAAACCTTATTCATGCTAAAGAGAATGAGTCATGTGGCTCGGGAGGTTTGTACACAACGGTTTCCATATCGATAATCCACTCAGTCATGTAAGAAACTTCGGCGTGTGCACACCGCCCGAGCCACATGACTCATTCTCTTTAGCATGAATAAGATTTAAGACCGAAATATTGTGTATTTTTGTGTTCGTGTTCTTCTCCCGTCACTACCTTCAACTTTGGTGAGTGATGAGTCATTTTCCCTTTCCTTGTAAGTTATATTGCCTAAATCTTTTTCTAGGCTACTTCATTTTTGGATTGTTATAGGTATTTTCAAAGGTAATGGAGTAGAATGTTTTAAGTGTTTTGAACTTTCCCATTGAAATATTTCATTAATCAGGTAAAATGTATGAATATGTCAGTCAAATAAAAAAAAAAAACCAAAAAAATCTACCTGAAAAAAGTTTTTACCTTGCGTAGAAGATTATAAATTTAAAGGTACAATATTTTACATTACTATTGTTTCAATTTTAACATTAACCCCTCTACATACTTTGACGAGTCTGACTCGCGGTAACAATTTTGGACCAAACATGTATATCAAGCAAGACTCGTGGAAACAAATGTGGACTGAACACAAACATCATGCGTCAGAGAGGTGAGGTAAAAGCAAGTGTGCTAGTGGCATTACACTTAGGTTTTCAAGAAAAATTTAATAAACCCTTACATGTCAAAGAGGCAAGCTAGGGAACATTTACATGGAAGTAGAGATGAAGAACCCAGTGATAGCTATGGGATTGTACCAATTAGAAAGCATGTAAAATGTTTAATTATAGATGACAATAGTGAAAAGTCTGCAACTAAATCATGAATTTAGCAGGAAGCGAAAAACACACCAGTCGTTTGGAAATATTCTGAGAGACTCCTGGCATCAAAGCATCTGTACCAAATCATTTAAGTGAACTCCCAGGATTATTAGAACTATCTGTTATGTTTGATGACAAATTTTGGGAAATACTAGTTACTGTAACAAATCTCTTTGCGTGTCAAAAATAGACGAGTGGAAAAACGGAAAGTTACTTTCGATGAAATGAAGGCACACTATGTGCTACGTATTCTAATGGCTCGTGTCAGAAAACCAAATATCCAAATGTATTGGTCTAAAAGACCACTAATAGAAACACCAATATTTAGAAAAGTAATGTCTTTTAAAAGACTTAAACAAATTTTGAGATTCTTACGTTTTTGCAATAATGAAGCTGCCAGACAGTAATGACTGGCTTCGAAAGACATTTGTCTTCAACATTTGGACTGAGAAATTTACACACTAGATGAACATGTCTGTATAGACAAAACTTTAATGAAATATAAAGGACGTTTATCATATAAACAATTTAATACATTGAAGAGCGAGATTTGGATTAAAAATTTACAAACTCTGTGAGGCAAGTACCTGTTTTTGTTGCAGTTTCAAAATATATACTGGCCAGGACAAGACTGATTGAAATTAGAGTGCATCAGAAAATGCTGAACGAGGGAAGGAAAATACTTCACTTCTTGACAATTGGTTCTCCTCAGTCAACCTGTTTTTAAAATTACATCAGGGGGAAAAAAATATTTGTACAGTACACAGTAATTGGAAAAATATACCAAAAAATATTCAAACAAAAATTTTAAAGACAGTACAATGCTTATGGAGAAGTTGTGATAATTTGTTGGCTGTGAAGTGGAAGGATAAGCATGACGTGTATAGGATCTCAACAAAACACAAAAGTGGTAAAAAAACAATGAAGCCCTAATGCATCCTGGAATACAATAAGGGAATGGGTAGAAAACTTTTTTTATGTACGTTGGATAGTCTGTTATTTTTGCAGCTGTTGCTCAAGAGGCAGCCTTCCATTGTGAGGAAGGAATTACTGCACTTTATTTGCAATACAAAGCTACACAAAGAGTACGTTTAAAAGTTCCTAATATTTTACCGTAAAATATTTTCCCTTTAGATTTATTCGCTACTAAGAAAGGTATAAACTTGTTTTAATTTTTTTTTAAGACTTTTTATTTTACTACTAAATTTTTAGTTGTATTAAAAAAAATGTATTTTCTAAAGCTCTTCAAATGAGACAGTGCCGTTTAAATGAAACTAGTGATGAATGGGAGATTGTTTGAAAAGACGCAGGAAAGAAAATACAACCAATATTTCAAAAGTGATGAGTGGCATGTTCATAGACTTTCACAAATGAGATTTTACAAAAAAAAATTAATGAGCGGTAAATAAAAAAAAAAAAAATCTTTCTCACTGGCTCTGCTAGATACATGAATTATTAATGAAGTAGTCAACATTAAGAGCTCTCACAGAAATTTTTCCCCTTGTGGTTTGACATTTCACAAATGACAGACGGACATCAATGGCATGACATGGTGGCGAAGGTGCGGCTCGAAGCTTGAAGAGGCAGTGTGATCTGATCATAAAAAAAAATGCCACTGTCTCACTTGAGCAGCTTCTTTAGGAGGACTGTTCATTAAAAATAGTCAAATTGCGACCCAATTCCAAATTAAATAAGTATGAAAACGCACGGATACGGGAATTCTGAGATGTCGCAATCCTGGAATCGAGGATTGATTTATCAGATATTTCAATTCTGGAATTGAATGGTCCTTAAAAAAAATGCTTAGGATCTCTATCTGAATGCTTTGCTTGAACGGTACATATACATATGCACAAAAATCAAATTTTGTGGTGACCCGTGTGCAGAATTACTTTGTTACTTCCATGAAGGCCGGCATCATATACATAATTATTTCTGTAATGAGAGGTCAGAAGTGAACATTTTTCTGTATTTCTGGGAGAAGGAACAGATTATTATTATATCTTGATGCTAATTCTTGCTTATTACAAAGAAAGCTGGGTAACAAAATAATGACGTGAACCTCAGACAAACTTACTGACATTTTTAGGCACATACTATTTATCAGTTAAAGAGGGCGTGAGACAAGGTTGTAGTCTATCCCCATTAATATTCAACTTGTATGTAGAAGAAGCAATGAAGAAAGTCAAAGAAAAATTTCCATGTGGCATAAGTTTTCAGGGAGAAAAAAATCAGTATGCTACGATTTGCTGACGACATTGTCTTGTTAGCAGAAAGGGCTGAGGATATTGAGAAGTTATTGAATGGCATGAACAAAATACTGAAGGAAGATTTTGGACTGAATATAAATCAAAGTAAAACAAAAGTGATGAAATGTAGCAGAAATGATACCAATAGTAGCAGATTAAATATAAAAATAGGATCTGATGCAATAGGAGAAGTGAGTGAGTTCTGTTACTTGGGAAGCAAAATTACAACCGATGGCCGAAGTAGGAATGATGTTAAAAGCAGAATAGCACTAGCAAAAAGAGCCTTCATGAAAAAGAGAAACCTTTTAGTTTCAAATATTGATCTAGGAATTAGAAAGAACTTTTTAAAACTCTATGTGTGGAGCACAGCACTTTACGGTAGCGAAACATGGACTTTAGGAATACCGGAAAGAAAGAAACTTGAAGCATTTGAAATGTGGTGCTACAGAAGAATGCTGAAAATTAGGTGGACAGACAAAGTAAGAAATGAACGAGTTTTGGAAATGATGGGTGAGAAAAGAAGTTTTTGGAAGAAGCTTACAGGAAGAAGAGGCAGGCTAGTAGGTCATATTTTGAGACATGCTGGATTGGTTAATTTGTTAGTGGAGGGAACAGTTAAAGGTAAGAACTGTAGAGGAAGACAGAGATTAGAATATATGAAGCAGATAATTGAGGACTTGGGTTGTAAGGGGTATGTAGAAATGAAGAGGTTAGCACAGGATAGGAAGGGATGGGGGATTGCATCAAACCAGTCTAAAGACTGACGACAGCAAAAAAAAACTATTTCTCATCATAAGTGAATGGTGCAAGCGTTGATGGCAAATTGTTACAATGTGCTGTCATTTGTGGTATGCAGTAGTTCGCGGAGTGTGTTTAGGTGGGTCGCAGAACAATCGAAGTTTTTATCACAAAAATATCTTTTATTTCATCTATTTAAAAAATATAACACAATATTTTAAAGGTGCAATATTCATAAAAGCTATTGGCTTAAATTAAAAGTTTGTGAGAAAAAAAGATTTCGTAAACAGTCAACCGGTATTATGCAATAACCACGCTGAGATATAGCAGCGGCAGCAATCGTTATGGCAACCCCAACACCCCCTCTCCCGCCCCGCTCTACAGCAGAGATGCACGTGGTGTATACCACCTGCAATTTTACTTCTCTCATTGGCATTTTCTTGTTTATTCTTGAATCAAAACCAAAGTCTTTGATGAAAACTTTATCTGCTTTTTGAGAGAGAGTTATTGTGTGCGTTTTGTTTTATTTAGAGTAGATTTAATGTGATTAATCGTGGAATTTCATCAGTCAACTTGATGAGGTGATGGTCTGTGCAGCCACCTCCCGGCCTATAATATGTTTCTTGTTTTATATATTATCAATTCTTGTTTTTGTTGATAGTATATCCTTTGTACGAAAATTCACCTTTTCATAGGATAGGATAATCGTTAACATATCGAGGTCATACAACAGTTCCCATTCTGATATTAGATACATTCTTATATTAGGTGGGTTGCGATTTTTTTTTTTTCTTAAAAGTGGGTTGTGTACCAATATAGGTTGGGAGCTGCTGCAGTAGTTTTATTTCCCTATTCTTACATATATGAAACTCAGTTGATTGGGGATGTAAATTTACTAATCGACAGCTTCAGAAGTGTAAAAGTATGAAATTTAACTGCAAAATGTCTCACTGGTACAATTTCCAACTGCCCTGCAACCTTTAGTCAAAGCAATTTGGCAGTTTTGGTTATCTTAATACCTTTGCTCTTATTATGCTACATGCCTATAATTTCTATAATACATAGATATGAGCATGCCTGCTCTTAGTTTGGATGTTGTGCAAATTTCATCAATTTTGTTGTATGGTAATTTGAAGTATCAAATTTCTAAGGAATTTCCTGCAATTATAGAAAGCTGAAATCTGTTTCATTGATGGAGTTATACTTACTTTTCCATGTATCTACCCCAAATGTGAAATAGCTGTTTACCATAACTTTATGTGCCTTGACAGATTACTTCATCTCTTTTTATTTTAATTAAGGCAGAAGCAAAATTTCACTACTTCGTGGTCCTAGAGTCAATTTCGTACACATGAATGTGTTATGTCCCCAGATCATTAGTCTAAAATTGGCAATTTTTACCTATATTTATTCATATGTAACTTTGTAATAATCACCAAAGGAACTCTTAGAATCTTCAACTCTTTACTGGTCAAGGTTATAAATAAAAAAACAAAATAAATGAAGTTCTACAGTTTTATTTAAACTAAATCAGTCTTACATTTTTAGGATTATGATTAATCACAAGACAAGAAAAAAAAAGTGACAGTTAACATGAATAAATTGAGCATTTAAGAAGACTAATAGATCCAAGAAAAGCATGTCAGTCTAAAAGTCTCAAGAATAATGCAACTTATTGCTCCATTTTCTCAGTCTGTTCTTTTCCTTCAGAGGCATTTTTATTTGTGACAGCAGGTTTGTTTGTGTGCACAATTTGAACAACACGTTCTTTTCCTTCTGGCAAGGCCTGTAAAGACAAAGAAACCCATTAGTCGGACACTAAATAATTTATTCTAGAATACTGATAATTTTAGGAAATCCGAGTTTTCATTTAAATATCATGCAAGAGAGGAATTCAGTTGATATTTCTTATGCACCATTCAAAACTATTGCTAAAAAGTCTTACCTTCTTTGGAGCCGAAATTGTCAGTACACCATCTGATGATAGTTTAGATACTACTGCTTCAGGATCAACATTGCTTGGTAGTTTGTAACGGCGTGTAAACTGTCGTGATATATACCCATGTTCATCTTTCCGTTCCTCATGTTTGCCATCTACTACGATGAAGTCATCCACCATTTTCACAGTTACCTCTTCAGGTTTAAACTGTTGCACATCAAGATTTACCTGGAAAATTAAAATTATATTTTTACATACCTGGCAAAAGCAAAACATTTTTGCAAAGTACACAATGGAAAGCGTTGTAAACTTCTCAGTATGGTAAAATATAGATCTTCAATTCTCATCACTACACTTATAAAAACATACCTCAAAACCTTCTTTGGTGTTCTTAATGTTGGATGTTCCACTGTGTTTTGTTGTCCTGTGACGCCATGGTCTGTAGTATCCAGAAAGCAAAGGAACTGAGGTCACACGTGGCATCACCAGATCATCACCTAACATTCCTAAACCAAAGTTCTGGTCAAAGAGGGACACAGGGCGGTTAAGCTCATCCAGCAGATCAATAACTGGAAACAATGCCATCTGCAAAAGAAAATTTCAATGAAACTAGTGTGTCAAATTAGAATGTTAGCATTAACAACTTTGCATACCGGAATATATCTGAAGTGGTGAATCATCTAGTGAAGTACCTAAACCATAATATGCCACATTTGTTGCTAGGTGAGGGTTTAGAACAGTACACATATTAAAAACACTTCATTTGTTGATAATTGGAAATAGTAATGTATTGATTGATGTCACTCACTTATTGAGTCTTGTCACAATTTAGAAATTATTTCTCTCGCTTCTTTGGTACATACCCTTATCACTCTCAAAGAGGTTTTTAAACTGCTAAATCAATTAACCTAATTATAAAACCCCTTTAAATATGGAAAAAGGGCAACTTTTCTCACCAATTTCATCAACAATCATTAATGCAAAAAAGCAAAGCCATTAAAACTGGTCAATAGGAGCAAAATGTCACTAATATTCATGAGCAAGAACACTTAATTTAACTACTGATTGGTCATTTATATGTGCAAGAGGTAAGTGTAGGCGTAATTTCCTTTACTGATGGAAATGTGAATAAATTGCATTCTCTACTCGAAAAGATCTCTCCCAAGAGTATCTTGTCAATACCTGACAACCTTCCCCCTCCCTACAGTCAATTATAAACGAGTTTATTTCTGCACAATTAGCATTCCTGGGGGAAAAAAACCAGTAACATTAATAACTGCTGATCAACCATATGAAGATGGAACGGTTTATGCCACATTTGTTGCTAGGTGAGGGTTTAGAACAGTACACATATTAAAAACACTTCATTTGTTGATAATTGGAAATAGTAATGTATTGATTGATGTCACTCACTTATTGAGTCTTGTCACAATTTAGAAATTATTTCTCTCGCTTCTTTGGTACATACCCTTATCACTCTCAAAGAGGTTTTTAAACTGCTAAATCAATTAACCTAATTATAAAACCCCTTTAAATATGGAAAAAGGGCAACTTTTCTCACCAATTTCATCAACAATCATTAATGCAAAAAAGCAAAGCCATTAAAACTGGTCAATAGGAGCAAAATGTCACTAATATTCATGAGCAAGAACACTTAATTTAACTACTGATTGGTCATTTATATGTGCAAGAGGTAAGTGTAGGCGTAATTTCCTTTACTGATGGAAATGTGAATAAATTGCATTCTCTACTCGAAAAGATCTCTCCCAAGAGTATCTTGTCAATACCTGACAACCTTCCCCCTCCCTACAGTCAATTATAAACGAGTTTATTTCTGCACAATTAGCATTCCTGGGGGAAAAAAACCAGTAACATTAATAACTGCTGATCAACCATATGAAGATGGAACACACAAGGAATTATTCTTGCCAGTTATAGATGTGAGGCTACAAAGTTGATCTGTCTACAAGACTTGACAAAACATCCAAGAAAATTATAAATTTCTTTTACTGCTTCAAAACTTTGCATGCATCTACAAACATATTCATATTGTAGCCTAAAGAATAACAGTTTTCCAAATGACAAGACTAACAATAGGCCATATTAGCTATACATTCTTACAACTTTTCACAGCAAATATTCTCTTTTTGGTATTTTGTCATAAAATAACAACTCACAGGATAATTTGGAAACACCAAATGTCCGATCGTCCGTTAGCCCAATGACTCAAAAATGACAGGAGTAAAAATTGTGAAGGAACCATCAGAATATGACTGTTATTCAAAACCTCTGAGAAGCACTTGGAGTCTGGAGCTACAGAAAGTCAGATTCCTTACACTTTATTTCAGAAGACTTGTTACTGGCTAAATTTTACAGAAAAGAGGAGAATGAATACTGACTAGGTGACCATAGTTTTGCAACCCCCCCCCCCCCCCCCCCAGGTCTATTGGAGATCGCTACGACATCGTAATACTGCTGTAATCAAACAGCAAGACATTCTATAACACAGCCTGGACAATTATTTTTAAGCAGAAATTGCATAATACAGCCTGGACCAGCACAACACTTAAATATATTTTGGAAAGTATTTCTAGTGGTGCCCTTGCATTTGACTACTGCAGTATGAGGACACCAATTCCTAGTGCAATCGCTATCTCCAATAATATCGATTTTTCCATAAAAGGATCCCTCAACCATGGAAATTTTCCTTGAAAACCTTATCAGGAAACTACATCCTTCTAAGAACATCAGGACATTTAGTTTTGAAAATATGTTAAATTTCAACAACTGTATGATTTGAACCTAAATCGAAGTTACTGACATTGTTCCAGAGTTATAAAACTTTGACAAAAATGTTAGGATCCAAATAAATACTTTGATAGCTATGTGATCAGAGTTACTCCCTCATAACTACTTGTTCCCAAAACCACCTTTGTTTGAATCTGAAAAGGGGGGAGGGGGAGGAACCATGGATTTTACCATGTGTTCCAATTCACCCCTACCTGCGGAGTGATATGAACCTGAAGACTTGTACCCCAAGGTATGTACCTTTTGGGATAGGCAGAAAAAGTCGTGCAACCACAGGTCATTTCTTACGAAAACAGCAACTTTTGAAATATTGCACGTGAGGCATTAAGTAGTCCTCCCAACCAAATTCTACGTAATTTAGTCAGATTTCCCAATTTATGCAAACCATTTACAATTTTAGGCTCCACTCCAATACGTCGGAACCTACAAATATTGTCCAATCGGTATGAAATTTGATACACACATTCCTTAGGCGATAATATTTTATTTAAAGTGTATAACGTAGGCTTGGAATGGATGGAAATAAGGTAAAATCACTTTATTACAACCGCAGCATGCACCTTCTGCTGCATCTAAAATACTACCGTACGACTCTACATGACGCCAAGGTAAGACAAAATTTAGGTAAAAAAACTTTACACCCTATGATCAACAATATCACTAAACATCAATTACCCGGTAATTAGTTCAAAGCATTCACCCTTAGAAGTCAGCTTAAACACTCACTTTACGATCATGAAATATACAAAAAATATCTTTAAAATAATAATCAACCTTTCATTATAACAAATGCTTACCTTCCTTCAAAGCACAAACAAATCGCGAACAGGAAAGAACACGATCCCAATTCAATTACTCTCTCGAAGACAACTCCGTCGCAGCGTAAACAAGACTACACGCTAGAAGACTCAGTCCAGCGTATTTATATGTTGCTGCCGACGCGTTTCTGGAACACTCCGGAAAGAATGGAACATACGAGATCGATAGAATTTATCGCGACATTTTGATCGAGAAAAGTCGATACATTACCAGCACTCTTATTGTCTCTGAGCACTCAGCAATTATTATGTTTATACTTTATGGCTTTCTATTACTTGTAGTATATACAATTAGTGCAGTGAGCGAAAGGATTAATCCTAGTTGGACTAGCAATCTTAAATGAGTAAAACTATTCGAAATTACAGGTATTGATTAAATGGTGTTAGGTTGTGGCTTCATACTATGTAGTAGTAGTCCAAGTTTATTGGATATGTGGTGTGTATTGGCAGTTATTAACCGAAACATTGTTTCATTTTTTCTTACATCGTCTGTGATTGTAATAAAAATCTGAGGAAATTGGTTGTAATTTGCATTATTATTACTAGTATTCGAGATTATGTTCTGCTGTAATTTTTTTTTCACACATCCATTTGCAATTTTACTATTTTTTTATTATTATTCTTGAGCATGCCATTTATGCGGGGTGATTTTTCGAACACTATAAAAAATTTATAGTGGTGTGATATATACTTGAGTATATTATAGTCGAGATTTATGCTACACTGGGTTCAGCAGGTCACCATTAATCTGCAAAAAGAAAGAGTTATTAAACTAGTTTCCGGTCTTGTAGGGAACATACGCCTTTTATCAAGACAGAAGTGGGCCAAAAATTGAGGTTTTTACCAAAAGGAGATGACATATTAGGAAAGTAGCTAAATCTTACAAGGCACATTGGATCTGAAAATTCTGTAACTATGACAGAAGATAATATGAGGATACATCAAAGCATTTTAAAGCTAGGTTATGCCTTTGTTTAAATTTGATGGGGTGGTACAGATGTCACATTAAGCATATAAAATGCAGTAAGCCTATTAATAGTGGGTGGGTGGGGAAGGAAGATTGCAGAGATGAGAAGTTGTTGAAATTGCCCAGATCACAATCAGTAATTGATATGCTATAGAAACTGGGTTGATAGGAAGAAAAGGGGGAGAATCAAAACATTTAGTGGGTCTACTGGAGATCAGGATTATGCTACAACAACATTCAGTAATGATGTTATAATACTGCTGTAGGCAGTTCTATCATTACCGTGGCGCCAAAATCTGATGATGAATTCTTGGAGAACTCGACGAAATAAATCGAAAATAAAGAATAAATTTTTTTGATATCTCGCTTGGTTTTCGAGATATAGCATGTTAAAAATCAGCCATAGGTATAGTTCCTTCTGCTTTTGATGGTTTTTCTTCTGGTCCAGGCCGTATTTCAACCTAACAACAATCACTAGGAAGAAAATAAAACACCTATAGTGCATTTCCACCATATAGATATGATGGTTTTGGTGAAAAAAAATTTTTGGTCCAGGCCGGATCTCACCCTAACCTCATCAGTTTTGAGATACAATATCTCGAGAACTAAGCGAGATATCAAAAAACTTTATTGTTTATTTTCCATTTGTCTCATCGAGTTACGTAAGAATTCATCATCAAATTTGGCTATAGCGAAATTTTTCTTCTGGTCCAGGCCGTATTTCAACCTAACTACGTCAATTTTGAGATACGATATCTCGAGAACCAAGCGAGATATCAAAAAATTTTATTCTTTATTTTCGATTTGTTTTGTCGAGTTCTATAAGAATCAATCATCATATTGTGGCGCCACGGTAATGATAGAATCCCCCTGCTGTAGTCAGTGGCAAGACTTAGTATTTTCGAGCAGTAATTCCGTTGTAATACAGTAATTATTTTCAAGCAGTAATACTGCCTAGACCAGCGAGAAACCGTTAAATGTACTTCTAAAAGTATTTCTAGTGAAGTCTTGCATTTGACCACTGGCAGAATCGTGATCTCCAGTAATCCCCATTTAGTATCATATCAGTCCTTTTTTTAATTGACACCAGTTTATTTCTGCTTGGTCACACCAGACAAATGTGACTAAACAAGTCAGGCAGGCAGTTGTAGCTACAACATGTGTATTGCTTTTAGATTACTTCAGGTATTTATGGAGAACGACCTTCATCATACATAGTTCTATTCAGTTATATTGAAATGTCAAATGGGATTTAACAGAGGAGAAATGTGGCCTCAGGTTAATAACTTGACATACTTTTCAAGTCTAGTATTTTACAATATAAATTAAATATCAGAAATATGTAAATAACTATGTGTAACAGATTTAGAATATTTGGAGAAACAGAAGAATCGCTGATGAATACCGAACATTTGAAAGGCTGATTTTCACAGTCATTGCAAAAGGTGCTCACTTTAATCTGATCGTTCAGTGTTCTAAGTTATTTGACCGTTTGGATAACCTGTATGTGGCAGATAGGTTGTTAAAGGGAGTGGTTTGGCTGCCTTGCTGCATACAACTGATCTATTTTCACACTGGCCATTCCAGACTGTTCTTCAGACACACTAGAGACTAGCAGCAGTGTATATGATTTTCCAAACATCAGAGACTGGTGATTAATATGTTGGAAATGAAAGACGAAGAAAACAAAAAACTGTATGTTCATGTGTGGAGAATGTAGCCAGGACCACAGTGGAATGTAATCATAGCAAACAATTTTGGGAATGCCCTATTTACCTGTTCTTTCTGTCACTATTACAGTGGTCCAGGCTGCATTACAACCTAAAGGGGGGGGGGAAGGCTGTGATTATACACGTTTTATGGATGCTTTATTTTCAAGGCCCATATGTCACTAATACTCTACACGATTAAATGTTTCTAGCAATATAATAAAAATAGATATATTATTACTTGCTGTATCATTAATTGAAATACAGTGTATTATAGCTAAAGGCCAATATTCAAGAGAATGATTTTCCTTTGGTGACGGCTGCCTAAATAGCGAACAAGTAGGGTCAGCTGCGGTTAATGTTATACAAAAATTCAATATTTCACTTTAATTCTATAACAATTTAAAACAAATTCAAATAAAAAATAGGGAGATGTACCTTTAAACACTTAAAATGTTTAAGATACTTAAGAGAATATAATTTCTAGCTTTAATGAGAAAAAAAATAAAACTAAATATCACATTAGACCAGCGTGATGGGGCTAAAGTGATACATCCTTGTATCTCAGCTGCTATTAGCAATGGAAATGTGGGGATGCTATTGTGTAATACCCCATAGTGTAATGTATGATAAGTTTTTTTTTTGTCTACAATAGTGTAAGAAACATAGATTGTTTCCGACAAGTCCGTAAGCTCAGAGAAAATAACTTAAAATAAGTGGATACAAAATTGTTTTACTAAAATAAACAGAAAAATTTTATTTGCAGTTGCATAAATTCATGTAAACTTTCCTTCCTATTATTTATGATAACCCCATATTAAAATAGGCTAGAATATAAAAGCTCCATCCTTTACTAATATCAATTTCCATAACAATTTAACACTGTTTCAAAGTTTACACTATTGCACTTTTTAATTCTTTTCTTTGCATTATGGTTGTATTTTGCTACAATTTCTATGTAGACCTAGAGATATTTCCAGTCTCTCTTTAGACATGATTATTGAATATTGTATCAGTTAAAAGATGAGTGAAAAATTAACTGTCCACTTCATCTTGGGTCAGTCTCATAACTTTTCCTTCCAACATAAAAAAGTGTCCTATTTTCTAGTTATTTTTCCATTCTTGTGTATTTGACATCTAGATTGCCAACTATAATGTTAATATAAATAATAAAGAAAAGGAATTAACCAATCACATACCAAAGTTGACGACTACGATGAGAGAAAACATGTAAGGCGGGAACACAAATACAACATTTCGGTATTAACCTTCTTCATGTAATAGAGTATGACGAGCGTATTCAGGATCAGAACTACTAGGGGGAAAGGGGGGTGGGGCACACATATTCGTGTTTAGGAAGTGGGGTGGAGGACTGAAACATGGCGATTTCTTACAAAATGAAACCCAAACCTATTGAGGAAACTAATTTTATTATTGATTAACATAGTAATCCAACCACTTAATCTAAGGACCTCCTATGTAGTTAAGATCGTAACTCAATTATAGTTTTTTAATGTAAACATTAATTGTCTCGGATTCTCAGAAAATTTTTCACTAACATTGTTTGTCAATTTCTCATGGTGTTCTTTCACAAAATTTTGATGCACACTCATTAGGCATAATCCAATCAATCTTTCATCTCCCATAGTGCTCCGGAGCCAGTTCTTCACTCGTCAAAGCATACTGAAGGCAACTTGATTTTTCTTCTAAAGGGGGGGGGGGGGGCAGCAGCCCTTGCCCCTCGCTTGTTACGCCCATGGAGTGTGAACCATTCGGTTCTGGATGTGTGTGCACACAGAATGTCGCCCCATGACTGGCTAGATAGTGAGAGAAATGGTGGGGGAACTGCTAAGGAGTGGACTATCGATATATCAGCAATGTCTGAGACAATATATTGCAGGCAATGCTAAAATGAATATGTGTAACAAGGGGCACCTAATATTGATGTGAAAAATTGTTACTAGTTAAAATATGTAAGTAGAAAAAAGAAAAAAAATGAAAGTGATGGGTTAAGTGGCAGTATTTTATCGGTGGTTAAAGCCATGGGGAAAGTCTGGTAATCTAGGATATTCTGATACACTAGTTCTCATCTCCAGTGTTCTGATGCAGTGGAGCTATTGGGGAAAAAACTGATTGCTCTCATAGTAAAACTGTCATTGAGGTTGTTGGAATCAAGGCTGTTGGCAGATATTCTGGTTTGCTAATACCCATCTCTGGAGTTCTGATCCCGTGGTGCTATCTGGGAAAACTGATTGCTCTCACATTAAAACAGTAGTTGAGGTTGTTGGAATCATGGCTGTTGGCATGTTCTGATATTGGAAGGTAGAAGTAACTAAGTGACCTAGTGCACTAACTTTGAATTGTGTTAAGGTAATTAGACAATTACCGCTCCACTATAGTGGGATTGTATGAGCTTTGCCACGCTAGTTCATCTAATGTGCTAGATCGTATCAGTGGCGTAGTAGCTATGTCAACTAGGGCCCCGGTGCAAAAAATTTATTTTGGGCCCTCAGGCCAGACGGGCGACCTCTTTTTTTGCTTTGTATGCTGGTAGGGGCCCCCTGAACTGAGGATGGGGGCCCTTGAATTGTTCTTTAGGGGCCCCTGAGCAGTGGTTGGGTCCCCCCTGAGCAACGAGGGCCCTTAGTGAGGGGCTCCTGTGTTCTCAGGGGCCCCTTAGACGACGGTAGAGCTAAAAAAAAAAAAGGTCGCCAGTTTGCCGTGAAGGCTTAGGGGCCCCCTGAGCATGAGGGCCCTGGTGCACTGCACCGCCTAGCCCCATAGTAGCTACGCCCCTGGATCGTATACTATAAACAGATATAGCATGCTTAATGCTAATTGTGCAAAAGGACCTACTGTGTTTGGATATCCAAAATACACCATGGCAGATGAAGGAAAAAGAAGTTCTATGAAACATAATAGAATTACACGCCCTAATGGGTTTATAGACTGAACATTTATGTGTTGTTAGACTTTAAAATTACCCAGTCACAACATAATATAAATAACCAATTTGAAGTGATGAACCACAGGTATCGAGGGCTATTTTCACCGTCATTCCATAGACAGTATACTCAATCAGTACTATCTGGTTCATCATCATGCCTAAAATATTACATTAATTCTGATACTCACTCATCTTCCACCATACTGTCACCATCTTTCACCAAAACATCACCTTCTCCATACCTCCCCCCCTCCAAATCATCATTCCGTCTCTGCACCAAAAAGTAATATTAATTTTAATTGTGATGGATCTAACGCTCCGGTAGCAATTCACTATGTCATCTAATTCCCCCCCACCCTTTTTTAATTATCTTTTATAATTTGAGTGTTAAATTCCTTCAACATTTACTTTTCCGATTTTAATTTTAAATTCTTAAAGCATTTTTGGTAAGTTATTCATCACTTCACTTGGTAATTTGATACAATCCGTGACACCCTTACCAAAAAAGAAAATATTTCCATTCCTTTATGCATGAAATCGAGTGCCAGCTTGTGGTCCTGGTCTTCTTTCCCCTTCATGCACTATTCCTAATTCTTAGAGCAATATTCCTCCATGCCTCATTACGAACATATGCCCTGTACATTCCCAGTCCTCTCTTCACCCTCTTTCTTTCCTCCAAAGACTCCCAATCTAGCTCCTTTATCATATCAGTTACTGACAGAGTCCTGCAATAATTTGCACAAACAAATCTAGCTGATCTTTGCAACTCTTGTATTTGATAACCAAAATGTGGGTCTAAAACTGCACTACCATATTCAAACAATGGTTTAACCAAAGTTTTGTAACTCAATTCCCTAATTTCTCTGGTACATCCTCTCATCACCATCTCCAGTAAATGACGGATTTTGTAACATTTTCCTACAACCTGCCCAACGTGCTCTGCCAAGTTGAGTTTCTCAAATGTTATGCCAAGATATTTACACTTCAACTCTTCAATAAGTAATTCTGATCCCATAATTAATCATTAGGTTTTTTTTATCTGTGTACCTAATAAGCTGACTCTTCTTGGCATTTATCTTCATTCCATGCTGACCATGTTGAGATGTCTTGCATATAGCCCACAATCCGAAATTCACATGAATATCGTTGCCTAAAGCCATGTTGCCAATCTGCAACCCAGTCTAATTGGCCTGTAATTTTCAACCCTATTTGTAACCTCTCGTTTATGAGCCTGGCCTCCTATCCGTCTTTTCCAATCCTCTGGTAAGCAGCAAGACTCCCGACTCATTTCAAATAAAATGCCAAGGTGAGATACAATATCGTATCCCACAATCTTTAATACATCTGTAGTAATACTATCTGCACCAGCCCCCTTACGTTTTTTTTTAGTTTTCTGAGATCCTTCATAATTGTCTGAGACTCTGTTTCAAATTTGGTGTTTCCTTATTTATACTTTTAGGGAGATTCTCCTCTGATTTATTCTCTCCATGATAGGATGATAGTCCCTAGCATCCTCATTAAACTAGTCACCCAGTATCTCTGCAATTTTAAAATCCTCGGTAACTCCTTTCTTGTCAACAATAGTCTGAATATCTTCCCTTTCCCTCAGTTTTCTACTATAGACATTTCTAGATGCATCGTTAGTAGTCCTCCTGCACCAATAATATTCTTCATAAACCCATGCTTTGCTTCTCTCTTTGCTCTTAGTAATTGCTTGTTTAGTTGTTTTAAGTATTTCCTACTGCCTTCCTGTTTCTTAACTCTCGTGTTCTACTTTAACCTTCTCACCTCCCTATTGTAGTATGTAGGTTCTGTACTTCTCTTAAATTTCTGCTTTGGAATAAATATTTCCTCACCATTTTTTATTATATCCTTGAACTCTTACCACTTCACCTCCACTGTACTTGTGCCATCCTTCCGTTTGCTGAACCTTTCCCTGAAATATCTCTTCAGTTCTAAAGTCTAACCCTTTTTATAACTATACCTATTTCACCCTTCTATATTGGTCACTGGTTTACTGAATCCCCAAATATCTATCAGTACTTACTTATTCCTTTAGTTACTTGAAACCCTACAAGATTTTCATCAGGCTTAATTAGAAAAATATCCAACATGTTTGGTCCCATTTCCTACCCAGCTGACACCTGGTAAATTTAACCCCTTCCCCAAGTAATGACCATTTTGCATTCACCTCTGAACCATGAATTTAGTTTCCCTCCAAGAATCTCGTCTCCATTTTCATTCTTCCACTATGGTAAGCAGCCAATACTCCTAGTAACTTATGGTCACAATCTATGAACACTAGAGAATTATAGTAATTTTTTGCAAAGCAGTATGAATACACGTCCACCAATTGCTCTTCTGTCTCTGCAGTACATTCTGTAAACTTTAGGGAAAAACCTCATTTTTACCCTTTCTTTTAATCAAGACTCTACCCCTTTAATCACTTGTGGTTCATGTATCTCTATTAAGTTTGGAAATGCTATCAATTTGTCCATTATACTTCTTCAGTTCATCAATAATACCCTTATTTTTGGCTCTGTGGTATTTTCAGCATTAACCTTATCTTTACAGTTGTGCCCAATTCCTCCGTAGTGCATCTACAATGAGTATCCCTTTGATCACTTATTTTTATCCCTTCACCAGCTGTCCCTAACCTAACAATCCTGACCCCATCAAAACTGGAAGAGGGTCCCCTTACAGGTTTAGCCAACAACTCAGAAAGCACTCCCTTCCCCCTTCTATTAGTTGTAGGCCATGCCTAGCAAAACCCTACCTATCAATGGTGTTCACAGGGACAACCCCCTAAACAGAACTAATGCCTCTTCCAAGTAGCATCTCTGTTTCCATGTTTATCCTCCTCACAGCGTGGCTCCACTGCGGCCGATGATGGCGACCAAGAACCTGCACGAGTTCCACCCTGGAATGCAGCACTTTGTTCACCAATTTCCTCAGGTTACTCTCTATACTATAACTTGTATTCTTATCAGTACTATTGTCTGCACCTCGCACTAGCGCTACTCTATCATCCTTAGTGAAATCCCTTCAAAGTAATTCTATATCCTCTATCTCTAATGTTTCACTGGGTTTGAAAAAGCTTGTGACCTGGTAGCCTGTGTCTGATTGATCCTGTAAAACATGACCTACACCTCTCCCATGGCTACTACCATAGATGGGCACAGTTAATCCAAAAGTTAACTTCGATAATCGTTACATTTTTGTATATTTAATGCAAGTTAGTTATCCATTAAAAGTTAAATATCAACAATATGTCTACCCAATGTCCCTCTAGAAATTGAATTATTACTGGTGTTCAATGTTTTAATCAGCTTCTCAAATGTATCGGATTCTACTACATAAAGAGGAATCATGTTGGCAAAAAAAAAAAAAAGTTGACAATGCATTGGTCCACACCAGCTTGAGATGTGCTGCTGTCGGTAACTATGATTCACCAGTGCTTTGTTGACGTAACCTTTTATTACCAGATGGAAATGAAAAAGAAACAACACTTTTGCTGCTTGCTACCTACAACAGAATCCACAGCACTTGAAGACTTTGAATTGTTTTTCATTATCTCAAGAGTTAACCAGTTTTCTACTTTTTCTCCAAACTGTAAATATTTGGATGTATGTATCCTCTTCTTGTGTTGTTTAAGATTACTAACACTAGAAATGTGGTAGAAAATTTAGGCAAACACACAGCATAAGGGCTACTAATGTTTTTGATAAAGAATTTTAGGTCAGCTGGTTTTTTGATAATTCTTTTCTTATTGAAGTTGAGTAGGGATGCGGTGCCCATCTGGCACCTGGGAACCATTGCATTTATCTGTGCGCATTCCTTCCGTACAGGTAAAAAATCATGCATTTTGAAATCATTTCAAGAAAAAATTTCTTTTTTTTTCATAACTTTCTACGTCTTTTTCTCAATATAAATTTATTTTTACCAGACAGTTTTGTCGTTACTAACATCACACACATACAATTAAAAAATAAAATAATTTTCTAATAATTTTAGTATAGCTGAAGTTTTATTAGGTTTTAGTTCTATATTCAAAGAATATAATTTTGCCATTCAGAAATTTGGTTGCTTAATTAGGAGCCAGATCTCATAGGTTGAGAGGGTTTGTGATATTATTTCAGTGATTACAAAATCAAGTCTGATTTACAAAGAACTTGGCAGTATGAGTCCACTTATCAGTTTGATGTTAAGCTACCTCTGGCATGAGTGCATGCGCTGATTAGTTGGGTAGGGTGCCATAAAACTGTTGTATCCTCTCCAGGCAAGCTGCCCCATAATTGGTCCATGATATCCTGGATACTGGGACAGGGTTGAGGTCCAAGCTGATTCCACACATGTTCTATTGGGAACAGATCTGGGGATCTTGATGGCCACAGGAATATCTCAACATCAAGCAAACAGTTCATAGTCATCTGCTGTGTGTGGAAAGGCATTGTCCTGTTGAAAAATGGCACCATGATACTGTTCCATTAGAGGTAACACATGAGGGAAGCAGGATGACTTGTGATACCACGGTTGCATCAATCGTTACCGGCTGAGACCTGAAGTCATATCACAAAGCTCCCCACGCTTTGGCCCCCAGGAGTAACACCATTGTACTTCTCCAAAACATAGGAAGGATGTGATCTCTCTCCAGGTTGGAGATAATGGTCATCAGAGGTAGTGCAGAATCGCTGAACACAATGAATGGTGTCACATCTCTGCACTACCTTGGATAACAGTGATTGGCAAGCATGGCAGCAGCCTGGCGAGAGGTCCCATCCTTCAAATGTGTGGGAGAGGCACACGCTGTTACCCCCAGTGTCATGGACTGCAATGCCATTGGGTATGCATTCAGGTCATAGCTGGTAGTGATTGAGGGAACGGTGACAGCACAATGGTATGTCATGCATATCCTGCTTTCTCACACTTTAACTCTCATATGACAGTATCGTGGTGCCATTTTTCAACAGGACAATGTGGACTGTCAACTTCATGTTCAGTTACTCCCGTGACCAGCTTGGATGTCAACTCCATCCTAGTGCCAGTATCCAGTATATCAAGGATCAGTTATTATGACAGTTGTGGGTCCGCTTGTCTCAGGAAAGGATACAAAGTCTTACTGACACCCTGAATGAATCTGTGCTTGCAGCCAAGCCAGAGGGGGTACAATGACGTACTATGAAGATCTTTGTTAATTTGACTCGATTTTGTAATAACTGCAGTAACATTACTTACCTTCTCAACCTGTGAAGTTTCATTTCTTCTTGGTGCTTCTCTCTTTTTGTCTGGCAGTGTATGGTCCCAGGCTCAAATACGGTCGTTGTGGATCCCCCAACCTACCTCCCCTCTGTTAAGGTGTGGCATAGTTAATGGATGACCCCTAAGTAAAAATGAGTAGACAAAAAAATTGGAAATAGATCTTCAAAATAATATGATGGAACTAATTAATAATGCTAAAATAGAGTAATTACACTGGTGTGGATAATATTACTACAGGTGTATTAAAGATTGGGCAATGTGCCATTGTGGTATAACTTGAAATATTAATTGGTTTGATTTTGGAGATTTGTTGCCTACCAGATAAATGGTAAAGTGCAGTAGTAGTACCATTTGAAATAGACAGTTCAATGTTGTGAAGGAATATTACTGTTCTTATTGATTTTTTTTTTTTTTTTTTTTTTTTTTTTTTTTGCTGTTGTCAGTCTTTAGACTGGTTTGATGCAATCCTCCATCCCTTCCTATCCTGTGCTAACCTCTTCATTTCTACATACCCCCTACAACCCACGTCCTCAATTATCTGCTTCATATATTCTAATCTCTGTCTTCATCTACAGTTCTTACCTTCCACTGTTCCCTCCACTAACAAATTAACCAATCCAGGATGTCTCAAAATATGACCTACCAGCCTGTCTCTTCTTCCTGTAAGCTTCTTCCATAAACTTCTTTTCTCACCCATCATTTCCAAAACTCGTTCATTTCTTACTTTGTCTGTCCACCTAATTTTCAGCATTCTTCTGTAGCACCACATTTCAAATGCTTCAAGTTTCTTTCTTTCCGGTATTCCTAAAGTCCATGTTTCGCTGCCGTAAAGTGCTGTGCTCCACACATAGAGTTTTAAGAAGTTCTTTCTGATTCCTAGATCAATATTTGAAACTAAAAGGTTTCTCTTTTTCATGAAGGCTCTTTTTGCTAGTGCTATTCTGCTTTTAACTTCATTCCTGCTTCGGCCATCGGTTGTAATTTTGCTTCCCAAGTAACAGAACTCACTCACTTTTCCTATTGCATCCGATCCTATTTTTATATTTAATCTGCTAGTATTGGTATCATTTCTGCTACATTTCATCACTTTTGTCTTACTTTGATTTATGTTCAGTCCAAAATATTCCTTCAGTATTTTGTTCATGCCATTCAATAACTTCTCAATATCCTCAGCCCTCTCTGCTAACAAAACAATGTCATCAGCAAATCGTAGCATACTGATTTTTTCTCCCTGAAAACTTATGCCACATGGAAATTTTTCTTTGACTTTCTTCATAACATTAATTATTTCTGCCTTGGCGTAAAACCACAATGCTATGCTAATTAGTAACTGATTCTTTGGTATAAGTGGATTCAATCAAATGACCTTAATATTTTTACATATAAGGAAAGGTTGTTAACATTACCATTCTAGACATTGAAAAACTCACAAATTTTTTAAAAAAATAATTAACATCTTTATTTCTTTTTAAACAAATCAAAGTGAATGAATTTTATTACTTAATAAGATGACATACAAGATTGAGATTACTAATTATTTACAGCAAAAGATCTTGGCAATTAATATTGGTATTGGGGTACATGAAATATCTCACAGGTGTTAAATGGGTGCTTGAAAATTGAGCTCTAGTGAAAAACTGTACCTCTTACTAAGTTCCTTTTCCATTCATAGATAGCAGCAGTGAGCAGTAGCATGATACAATTGCAAAATAATATTATGTGATCTCAGCTCTGTGATGCTGAAGTTGAGACAGGTGTTGTGCACCAAGCGTGGTGGGTGAACGGTTAACGTTCTGGCCTCTCATTCGGGAGGACGCGGGTTCGAATCCCCGTCCGGGCGTCCAGATTTGGGTTTTCCATGGTTTCCCCAAATCACTCAAGGCGAATGCCGGGATGCTTCCTTCAAAAAGGCCATGGCCGAATTCCTTCACACTCCTTGTTCCCACTCCCATCCCGCCTCTAATGACCTTAGCCGTCGACAAGGGCATAGCCAGGATTTTTTTCAAAAGGGGAGAGGGGGGGCAGCCAAGAGAAAACTGATAATATGCATGCTAATAAAAGTTTATTAATGTAATACATATATATTGTATTAATCAATTAATATTATTATATTTTAATTAATATTATTATATTTTAATTAATTATATTTTAATTAATATTATTATATTTTAGTTAATTATATTTTAATAAATTATAATTTAATTAATTAATATATATATAATTACACTAATAATAATTTTCGAACTACTTCATCTGAAATTTTCTTGTAAAAGTTTTCTGTGTACATCAAACATACACAGACAGTTTAGATGGTTCTCTGGATATTTCCGTCTCATTTAACTCTTTCGTGAGGTCTAGTTCTCCAAGATTTTGTGTTGTCATACCCTTGTCCTTCCATAGTTAATACCATAGTGCGACTTAATAATAATAAAAAATTGAGTTGTAGCATTAGCAGAAACTTCGTATTTCTTTTTTTTTTTTTTAATCAACCAGCTGGGATGTAACTAGGGATTTCAATCCAACAATGTGGGATTCCGCGTCATTTGACAGTCTGGCCGATCCACCACCTAATTAAGCGGATCCGTAAAATGGGGTGAAAACATGTTTCAGTCTTCGTCAGCTTGTCTCCCTGTCGTCACTTTCTTGTCTGACTCGATCTCTACCGGGTTGTATCGCCACATTCATCTGTACCCGTCAAGTTGACATTTGACTCACGGCAACAAATGTGTGTTTATGTCGTCCGTGATCATAATTAAATACATTCACGTTTACTTTTTTTTTTTTTAAAGAACTCTTGTTTTTGTTGTGTGTATTACTGTAATTTGAGTTATGTCGTCCTACTGCAAAATTAGCTCCCAGGTAGTAGCCTACACACAAAATCGATACAATTAGAGTTGTTTCTGAGGAGCAAGTAGAAACAATACAAAAAGAAGGTTACAACTATTGACAGCTGCTTCAAAACCTAGTGAATAAATGATGTGTTAAATGTTTTTGTCATAAACTGTACTTCATTGTATGTGAGATATTTCTAGAAAAAAAGTGGATTTCAATTTCTTAATTCTGCTAATTCTATACGATCTGTGATAGCAAAGTTTTCAAATACCGTAAAAGTTGACATAATTGTTCAGTTTGAATATTTCAAGAAACAATGGCAAAAATTTTCGTTGAGTGTTTGATGAGTGGACGTCCCAAAAGATCACCTATATTTGAACTTTAAGGCGGGACCACACGCTTGCTAAACCTTGTCAAGCCGTCACAAATTGAAACGTGTGGATAGGGCGTTTGACTTGGCATGTGTAGGCTTGCTAGCACTTATGGCTGATCCGATCTAGTGTCAGTTTTTTGGCGCAAATCAAAGAAAGTTTGCGGCAAGCGATTGCGAAACGTCTACACGTTTCTGCGGACTTGGTATCGTTTGTGCACCGACGGCGGACAAACGTGCGTTCTGTTTGTTGTGATAGAAGTGATGCAGGAAAAATGAGTAACTGGTTCAACAATGATATTTCACATTCCTTGAATGCTAATATTCAAAACCAGAATATATCTCTTCCGGCGGAAGTTATCAAAATGGCTAATAAAGAAGCATGGTCAGCGAGCGTGATGGGTGAGAGGTTAACTTTCTGGCCTCGCATTCGGCAGGACGCCGCGCCGCTTTGAATCCTCATCCGGGCATTGAGATTTGGGTTTTTCATGGTTTCTCCAAATCACTCCAGGCGAATGCCGGGATGCTTCCTTTAGAAAAAGGCCAAGTTTGAATTCTTTCCCGTTCCTCGCGCCATGTCCTTTCCCGCCTCTAATAACCACTTTGGTGACAAGATTAAAGCCATAAGCAAAATAAAAATCATGAAGTAGCTCACTAAAGTTATTTTCCATACATTCTCTGCAATTAAAAAATAATTGAATAGACATTATAATACTGTTAAAACAATAATTCCATATAGGCCCCTATACCTGGAACGGTTTCTATGGATTTTTAACATCCACCATCTTCTTTGCCGTCTTTCTCGTTGCATTTTCATTTTGGTTTAAATTTTTATGATAAATATAGGTTAAACAAAAAAGTTATGGCCAACACAACATCGACGTCGGTCATGATTTCTTCTCCAAATTATACAAGCGCACTCGCAAGCATGTGGCTGTCAATGTTCGGCTCCCCACAGTTAACCAAGTGTTTGTAGAGGTTTGGAGTTTTCGGCAAGTGCCAAGTGTGTGGACCCGGAGATATGTTCACCGCAAAGAATATCAGCTTGGACCACGAAGGCCTGGACGCCACAATTGAAGCACAAAGCGTGACCTTAACACTGGATCGGCCTCATACTGAGGTGATTCCCAGATATAATGATCTCAAAAAAGTGCAGAATGTTGTTAAGTTTTACAGAAAGTTTTTATTTATAATCATTTAAATCAAACCAACGAACGAGGAGGTAGAAAGGGCTTTCTCAGCTGCTCGCTGTATATGTCATTCTTTGCAAATAAAGTGTTAGTTTCAGTGCTTATTAGATAAATAGATTATTTTTCAAACTGGAGTAATTTACTGTGTTGTATGTAATGTTATCTAAAACTTAATACTTACTATAATTGATTATTTACTAAATAACTATAGTTACATTTTAAACAAAACATATAAAAGCGCAATGTATAATCCCAAAACATTGATCCAGAGAAGCTATCAAGGAATTTAAATAAGGTATGAAAATAGAGCCCTTTCAAAAATCGTATAGAGACTCAGCAGGGTGATTGGAACGACGCGACGTTTTTGGTCAGATACAAAGCGCGGGACTTTCAAATCGGTTCCAATGGCAGCGGCAGTTCTAATAGATGTGTTTAAAATATTTTAGCTCTCCGTGTCCGCGTTGCTGCAATGATCATTTATGACAGAGATTACTCCCATGTCGATCGTCTTTGATTGTAACGCAGTGGCAACAGGTTTCGATAATCCTGAGTATTCACTCCAATGCATATAATGAATTCTAACTTAGTAGCAGCGCACTATAACTGGTAAGCACCTTTCCTCTCCGCATCATTCCCTTCCCTGGAAAAATTCGAGGGTCCATTGACAATGTCTTCAAAATTCTCCATATAAATAGTAAAACACGTGTATATTGTTGAGACCAGCGGGTCTCTTATAAACCTGAAATATTTTGCACGTACTTTGTCAGTAAAAAAGTTTCTCGTAAAAAATTTATGCTGTACTTTGTGGTTCTAATTGCGTTCCGTATTTCTGTAATTTGATTTAATTATTTACAACCAGGTTACGTCTGTGACTTTCACAATGAAAATCCAATGCTTTTTTTATATTTCTCTTTAAAAAAAAAATTTTGAACCCCACCAATACCACCCGTCAATGTAGAACACCCTTCATATCCTTGGCTAACAGGCCCATGTTCTTCGTTTTTCTAAAAACCTGTCGATTTCTGATGCTATAATTTGTCATTAAATTTTATCAGTTCTACGAATCCGAGAAATTTTTTGAGGATTGTATTTTTATCTTCGTCAGTAAAACTTTTTTATGGAAGGCTGTTCTTTCCCAGCTATATCACACGACTCATCTACCAACACAATACAAGCCTTCTTTGCGGCCTGCATAATTTCACTTTTAAAGGCCAAGACGCAATGATTTCGTTTTGAATCTGTGGGGAGATATACAAGACATTTTTCTTAACTTTTTCAAAATGCCGTTTCAAAACTAGAACACTTGAATCAATTTTTAGTTTCAGCAGGTATTCATGAACACCGTGATGTTGCTCTTTACTGCTTAAAGGCAAGTCTTTTGTATGGTGTACGACAGAAAATAATCGAAGATATTTTAAATGATACGATTTAACGATTGTCTTCTGATTCCTTCTGGTGAGCAGTACTCATCATTACAGCGACCGGTATTTTTTCCAAGAAGTTCTTAACATCGTTAGCTGCTGATTGATTATAATGTGATGAAATATCTTTTTGCAATATTCATGGATATTTTTAAAGTGACAGAAAGTTCGCGTAACAAATTAATTAGAATATACAAGCAGAGGCACGTAAGTCTGCAAGCAACAATGATTAAATTTTCATTTCAAATTAGTGCCTTTAGCATCTACAGAAAAGTTATTTTCAGGAAGGTATCTAGCAGCGTTTTAGCATCTCTCTCCAACATCATTGTACTTAATTTATAAGGCTGAAGTTAAAGTGAAGATGGGCACCTAGGACAAATATACCGTAAATTCAGAAGTAATAAATATTTTGTCACAAATTAGATCTTACACATTATGACCTTTTCACAATCGCTTGATGGAAATAAAAAACAAACGAATGCAGCTAATTATAGTTGTTAAATAAAAGTTGTACTTGTTGTAGGTACTGTATGTAATATTATATTAAAAGCCACCGTTAGCCTTACGGAAAATACAAATTAATTACTTTTAAATACTCTCTTATAACTATTGTTATAAAAAATAGATTAGCGCACGCTACGGTGATGTCACAGTATCAGTGGCGGCTCTAGACGTAGTGCCACTGTGACATGTCATTACCTCTAATCATGAATAAATAAATTAAAAAATAAATTCAGTGAAAGAAAAATAAATATTTATAAATGCGGCATTCTTTACTCTACAGCTAGGGAGAGTAATGAACTCCATCTGTTGGCCACATCAGTGAACTGTTTCGCTGTCGTGGAGACAAATCTTGGTTGGCACAGATCGCGCATGCGCTCTAGCGTTTCCGTGGAAATATTCAAGGTCGGGGGTTCGCTTTGTTAATGGGGAATGGAGACAACTTCGTTCTGTCACACGCTGCAGCTCTATAAAGTTAGTAATGCTGCCGGCAGAGTGCAGCAGCTGCCATTTTTTGTAGCATTCAACTAAGCATCAACTGGAACAGTGCTTCAGCCTGTTCGCTGATTACTGGTGGTCCGCGAACATAGTTCAGGAGTTCCACAGGCATGATATCATAAATTCTGGTACCATATTCGTACTGTATAAGGCTGTATGCCCAACATTTAAAAGCCTTAAATATTTCAATGACCCGGCAAAAATGTGGCATATCCAGGATGAGATAGAACAGCATTGTTTCTACAACAGTCTATTCACTTCCATGTGGCGTCTAGAGATTAAGTAAATGACGGTTTACTAAGGGTTTTAAATGGGTATGAGAAACCGCGGTAGTTGATAAGATTGGTAACGCGAGTGGTGAAGTAAATAAAAATAAAAGGCATACGGTCTAGCGTCTTTTATTTTGGTTTATGTATGTAGGCCGGTGGTATAGTGTAGCGCCCATCCTGTAGTAACATTATTATTTATCTGGTTTGGTCTGATTAACATGTAATTAACTTTTAATAGTTCACATCCAGTTTTATATCTGCATTTTCATAGGATTCAAAACGTGGTTTTAGATTTATTATGTTATAATGGTACATTTTAATAACAACAAAATAAAATTAGGCCCAGGGTGAAAGACATTAAAAAAAGACAGAGGAAAAATCGCGGAGGTGACTGGCGATGGAGGAAGGAAACTCTGAAGATGAAAATGAAGTTGCGCAATCGTCGTCCATAGTCGGCTTAAAAAAAAAAGACCTGTGTGAGTTAGTGGCCAACAGCATTATTTTTGAAAATTTACTTGTCCTCGGGTTGAAAAAGGTTTGGATACGCTGCCCTAGAAGCTTTGTCAATGCGAGCAGGCAATATTGGTTTTTTTTTTTTTTCCTTAGATTCTCTTAAGGAGAATTACATAAGTTTATGAATGCACGTAACAGGAAACGATTCTCAAGAGAAATATGTTCCACTGCCGTCATGGTCATCGAAGACAGTAACGGATAAGAAAGTATGGGGTCCTAAGCACTCTCAAAAATTTTGATTCCCTCTGTTTTTTAAATTAATTATATGTATTTTATAAGTTCAAAGAAAAGGTTTTGTAGATGACTAATAGAATTTATCATATTTTTATTCATTTAACAAACGAATTTTACAATTTATCATATTTTGAAAATTACTTTTATTTATCGTACACTACTATGAAACAAAAAAATTAATTTCCATGCTTTTCATATAATTTTGATTGTTTTATTCTGGTTGATTTTATTTTTTTATTAGTTTTATTTAGTGAAAAAAGTGAACTTTCAGGAAGCCTTCAAAAATTAAGAGCTCCAGGCTACTACCTAGTCCTACCTTTTGGGTAATCCAACACTGCTTGTAGATCAACTTGTCGGTTTTTGGTTAATCACTAAATGTTTACCGTTTGGTCAATTTTAAAACATTTATCATTGATTAATTTCAAAATCATTTAATTAATCCGGCAGTAATTGCAGGTAATGAGACTTTCACACGTTACAAATCTTTATATAGCGAGATTCTTACTCTGAGCTGTTTTTCACCTTTCACTTAAATGATGATCAGTAAGCCGCGGAAACATTCAGTGGCGGATCCAGGGAAGGAGAGGGCTAGGGGGCTTAGGCATCCCCCACCACCAAAAGCACCAAGGTCACCCCCGACGACATGAAATTTGGGAACCTTTTTTTATGCTGTTCTTATAAGAGCGGCATTCTGGGGTAATGATCCCCCCAAACCAAATCCTAGCCCCCCCCCAATCAAATCAAAATCTTGGATCCGCCACTAGAAACATTTTGTTGTTGTCACTACCTGAGGAAATCACTTCGGCCGCCACTGCACAGTATAAACGATCAGATGCGTTGTGTGCTGGTCGAGTCAGCCAGCAATCTATCGGTTTTTAGGCACGCGGCAAAAGGCCCCCCACTACTTGACTCACGTGCAATTAAGATGGGGTTGTCTTTGTACGAGTTGGCTCGCGCGGCACAGTGACAGTTTGTTGCCATAGATAACGAAAAGTGTCGCCTTTTAATAGAATTGTACGGTGCCAAAATTTTGTGTAATAGTAAATGTGCGGCCTAATCAGACTCAGACGGTATCACCATCATTTGAAACTCCAATCAACGAATTACCTAAGTAAGGAGTAACTTCTCGTTAAGAATGGCAACAGAAAATTGAATAGCAATAAATAAATTTAGTATAAAATGGATGCTATTTCCATATCTTTGACCATTCTTTCAGAGCTTCACACAAGGCGTCAAAAACATCTGAAACTGTTCAAGAAAATGATTGTTTTGACACTCGAAAAACGTAATGCGGGCTAGTACACGTATCTCCAATTGCTAGAAATTTTGAAGTCACAGCGTTTATCAGTAACTGAAATGCCTCCAGAAATTCAGTGTACTGGCTCAATTAATGATTTTAGAAACTCTACCATTGTCATTCTCGTAAAATTCGTTTTTTGTATCCTCGATGGCTTCATATCTCATGTCTTCTATGAGTTTCTCGCCATACTGTATTCTGTTAAAATATAATTTCCATATCCACCAAACAATTTTTCATTTAGGTTTCTAGTCTACTGTGTGATACATCACAGTGAAAGTTGCGGCTATTCATGAACATGAAATGTCCCCGGTGGCTTCACGAAAAGACCGTTCCTGGATAGTCTGTCGCGCAATCCTGGCTGGGCTGCGTTGCCACGCGAGGCAGCCGCGCTTGTCAACAGAAGTGGTTCGCGCGGCAAATAATCGGTTTGGCGCGCTCGAACATACATCGCGCGGCAGCCGCTCATAGTCGATACATAGCTCAAGAGACGCCAACAGCACCGTTCGTGGCATGTTGTGCCGCCTCGCCCTCGCTAACGTCTGTTTTCCGCAGATAGCAGTAGTAAGTAGGTTTAAATCGCACGAACCGAATTAATTTTTGAAAGTTATTTAAGACTAGCAGTTACCCGCGACTTCGTCCGCGTTGAAAAGTGTTTTAATATAAGATTTTCTTGAGAGGTTTGGTTCCCCAGTGCTTAGGGCGACCAGCTGGAGATGGATACGTCCCCAGCTTGAATCCCAGGCTCGGTGAGGATTTTCAAAGGTCCTTAGCTCGACCTTCACATCGGGCATAGGTTGTGTGACGTGAATTACGCCACAATGCTAACTTGGTTCTGATTCCGTGTTGAACTGTGGGTCCTCTATGTCCGGTAGGATTACTGGGTTACATTAAGAGGCTACGAAACGGACTGATTGCGGAAATGTAAAGAAGTCTTGTCACCAGGTCAATACGGCCATACAATTTATTTTAGAGCTATTTTTATTAGTAATAGTAGTAATAAATGTTGTAATAAAATAAAATAAATCTAGTTATGTTCCACAACTACTTCTCTGAATTTTTAAATATATTTAAATATAAATATAACAAATTTAAAAATATTCTGTTTATAAGGAGTATTTTCAGTTTAATATATCCGTATATACAATATTGAGGATTTGTCTCCTAGGTTTTGGCTATTTTCATAGCCCTAGTTTTCTTACATTTCTTTGAAAGATTTGAATTTCGTTTACCCAACATCTCTAAAATTACTAATTTCATCTCGCGAATAAAAATGAATATAGTTTTAAGTAATAGAAGCTCAAAACGTCAAAATATTAGCAATACATTGATGGAATCCACTAAATATCAACAACAAAAAAATACTAACATCCAAACAGCAAATAAATTCTTAAGTGGCCCAAGGACGCTCATTTCCGTTAGTAAAATTGCGATACTAAAAATGAATATTTTGATTTGCATTGAATATCTGAAAACAATCTTTAAGAAAGGAGAACTTAATTTGCTCTCTGAATATTGATTTTTTTTTTAGGATATATTGGTTCCATCAACAGAAATTTACATATTATAGTAGTAAGTATAGTAGTAATTGATTCTTTTATCCATAATAATCAGTGGTATTGCGGTAATGGTTTCTCTATCTCTGGAAACAACTGAATTGCCTATAGACCAGTTTACTATAGTTCATTCGTTTCGATCCATTAATTCTGCGCTAAAATATAAATTTCAATATTAAAGTAGTAATAGAGTGTTTCTTCATATTTGGTTTCTCATTCTGCAAACAGAATTGAATGACTACCGGCGCCGCTTGTCCGCCACTCCACTATCTGAATAAAACATTGATAAATTTAAAAAATTTACTTCGGGCAACGCCGCATGGTTCTGCTAAATCGTCGAAGCTTACTATAGATCTTTTGACACAATATCGGTACAAAGCGATACATGATGTCACTAAAATGGCGCTCATGAAAGAAGCTTAATAACTAATAACGTTTCAGTTCTCATTCTGGCCCAGGCTGCGTTTTAAAATTACTGCTTGAAATTAAAGCTTCTATCACTCGCACATTAATACATTCACTATATTGTATGTTAGTGACATCATGAATAGCGAAATAAACTTGACTTATTATTATCGCAGTAAATTAAATACTGAATACGTCTAAAACTACATTCAGCCGCATGAACTATGTCGTCAGCTTCATGACAGTAATTGAGGTAACGTAATTAAAAAATTTATACTAAAATGCTTTTAACTTACAGTGTACAACGGGAAGTCCACAATTCTCTACGATCGTTAATATTGCCGGTTAAATGTACATCGCGAAAAAGTGACTTTTATTGCTCGTGATTTAGTAAGGTGTATAATGAAATTAATTGTGATAGTAATTTATGATATACTAATTAGGAATTTTGATATAGAAAATTCTGTTACTACTCGAAATGTAGTTCCAGAGCATTTAATGTGTTGAGATGTGTTCCTATCCTTTGATTTTGTAGCGGCAGTATTAGCAGAAATAGTGGTTTGGTTGAAATGCTGCTTGGACCAGAATGTTTTTTGTTACAGCAGATGGCAGAAGGAATTTAGTTATTATTAGTAATAACTAAGCAGCTTTCATATTTTCCGTGCAAATGAGGTGTATTGTGTTGCAAACTACTTTCAGTGTTACTTCATGAAACCATATGTTTATACATTAGCCCATTGAATAAATTCGTTTTAAGTGTAGCATTCGATAGATATTTGCAGAATATTGAACAGTAAATAAAAAGCAGTACTATTCGTACAAAAATTCTGAACAAAAAATAAAAAGGGTTATAAGTTTTAAATTTCGGCAAAAATAATTTGTAATACACAGACTGTTTAGTAACAAAAAAGAAACAGGAAATAACTTAAACCGAGATAGAATGGAATCCTTCACATTTTTATAAATACGACATTTGGGACACGACCATTTTGCACTTTTAGTGAACCGACTTTCGTGCTGGTATACTCATAGCATTTTACTTTTTGTTCCAAGCTTTGATTTTTTATATTTATTATAACGCATATATTATGAACGAAATTATGGTGTAATATTTGATATGTCATACTATTTTATGTACGCAAATGAAAACGTCTCTTTGCGAACTTGATAACAGTACCTTTCTTTTTTTAATTTAAGGTTAAGTACAGATTTGTATTTCCTGCTTCCAAACTATTATTTGTCAAGTGCGTCAGTTTTATGGCTTTTAAACTAAACACAAACTTGCATATGTAAAAAGGTTTTTGCTTTTATTTCTGAAAAGTAGTGTTTGTGATTTATGTAAAAAGCAAAGAGTAAACGTGGCACAGCTATCGACGAAGTAGGAAACTCTTTGTTGCTTCCGAATCGATATTAACGGCAATTTCTAAAAGAACTAAGGGCGCAAGCGATTGGATGATTTGTCGGCAGGACTACCTCCCCCACTCTCGTGCTAACAGCTCTGGTGTAGAAGTGAGTGAGTCTTATTTGATCACTAAAAATGAAAGTTTGGTTGACCCATTTGTACGATTCATAATTTTGAATTGATCATCTGACAGATTCGTGGTGGATAAATTGAGTACATTTCGAGTTACCCGATTTGCATTTTAACAGCTGACATGGAATTGTATCACGTTCGAATTTATACAAGTGCAATGATTCAGAAAACCGTGCATAAAACCAGTAACAATGTTGGATTTCAAGTCAATCCGAACGGGTCCAAGTGTCGGTGACATTATCGTCTATCATTGGAGAACAGTTTTTGTAGAGCGTGTGCTTAATACAGTTGGAAGCTCCTATCCTGTTAGCGAAATCGCAACGTCGGCAAGTTCATGTTAGTTTGCTTTGCTTTCTACTGAACCACAATATGCAAATGTGATCACGATGGAGTAAACAAGCGTATGATTCCGTAGTTTGGATGAGAATAATATTTCTATTAGGAACATAACGTTTACACGCGATGACGGTCTTCGCTACATACGTCATATTTTAGGAACCACGTAATGAAATAAATCACTCGCTAAGTACATGATATAAATACGGCAGATATTGCAAAGACATGTTTTTTTACTGTCTGATCCGTTGTTTATTACCTTTTCAGGTGAGTTATTTTTATATCTTTTAGTCTTTTTTATGAAGGAACTCTCAGAATTCCTTCTCTGCCTCTATAGTATCCACCAGAGTCTGTGACTTGAGGGGCTCAGGTCCTGGGTTTGCACGCGTGGTACCCCATCTGGATCTGGAATTGCTTCTACTTGGACCAGGCCACCTCTGTCAACATTCTTCTCGATGTCTTCTGGTCAACTCTTGTCCTTTTATCATCCAGATGGGTGGTGTGTCTTTAACAGGTGCAAAATGTGTCCGCTTTGGGATCCTGTCTAATCCAGTGTCAACTATACGAGTGGGTGCAGAGGTTTATTTATTTATTTTGAATTATATATGTTAGCCCTCACAATATACCATCAACTGTTATACGGCCTTATAATGGGATATAAATATTCTGGAAGCAGAAAATAAGTTCAAAATATATAGTTACTAAATAGTATGGAGAGGCACTTTAAAAATGGACAAAAAATTTTAACGCCAATGCGCCTACCTTATCTGTCAAATCTTATATATATATAAAAATAGACGTGTTTTTTCCTATATTTCAATTTTCAGCCAACACTACCTAGCACAGATCACTGATGTTTGTGGGTGGAAGTAGCATGGAGTTTCCTGTCGTGCACAACGTTGGCCGAATGCCGATATCTGTGGGGATGTGGGAGATATAATGATTAAAGTTGGTAAGTGCAGGGCGTTTTCATATTTCGACCAAAAATTCGTATCTCCGTATACTTCTCTTTCCTGCCACAACTACATAACATAGACCTTTGGTGTTTGTGTGTGGTAGTAGAATCGTCTTTCTTGTCGTGCACTATGGTTGTTAGATGTCGGTAGCTATGGGGGTGTGGGAGAAATGGGGGTTGAAAGTGGTCGACCTGTGGCAATTTCATACTTCTGCCAAAGACAAAAGTGTCATGGTGTATCACTTTTCAGCGAAAACTATAGATCACAGATAACTGGCGTTTGTGTGTAGTAGTAGCACATAGTCACCTTTCGATCACAACAGCGGCCGATTTTCAGAAACTGTGGTACTGTGGTAGATATGGTGGTTGTAAGTGGCCGACCAAGGATATTTTCGTATTTCGACGGCCTCCGCATATGTCACTTTTCTGCCACAACTACATAGCATAGAGCATTGGTGTTTGTGTTTGGTAGTAGAATCGTATCTCATGTAGTGCACTATGGTTGTTAGATGTCGGTAGCTATGGGGGTGTGGGAGAAATGGGGGTTGAAAGTGGTCGATCTGTGGCAATTTCATACTTCTGACATAGACAAAAGTGTCATGGTGTATCACTTTTCAGCGAAAACTATAGATCACAGATAACTGGCGTTTGTGTGTAGTAGTAGCACATAGTCACCTTTTGATCACAACAGCGGCCGATTTTCAGAAACTGTGGTACTGTGGTAGATATGGTGGTTGTAAGTGGCCGACCAAGGATATTTTCGTATTTCGACTGCCTCCGCATATGTCACTTTTCTGCCACAACTACATAGCATAGAGCATTGGTGTTTGTGTTTGGTAGTAGAATCGTATCTCATGTAGTGCACTATGGTTGTTAGATGTCGGTAGGTATGGGGGTGTGGGAGAAATGGGGGTTGAAAGTGGTCGACCTGTGGCAATTTCATACTTCTGCCAAAGACAAAAGTGTCATGGTGTATCACTTTTCAGCGAAAACCATAGATCACAGATAACTGGCGTTTGTGTGTAGTAGTAGCACATAGTCACCTTTCGATCACAACAGCGGCCGATTTTCAGAAACTGTGGTACTGTGGTAGATATGGTGGTTGTAAGTGGCCGACCAAGGATATTTTCGTATTTCGACTGCCTCCGCATATGTCACTTTTCTGCCACAACTACATAGCATAGAGCATTGGTGTTTGTGTTTGGTAGTAGAATCGTATCTCATGTAGTGCACTATGGTTGTTAGATGTCGGTAGCTATGGGGGTGTGGGAGAAATGGGGGTTGAAAGTGGTCGATCTGTGGCAATTTCATACTTCTGCCAAAGACAAAAGTGTAATGGTGTATCACTTTTCAGCGAAAACTATAGATCACAGATAACTGGCGTTTGTGTTTAGCAGTAGCCCAGAGTCACCTTTCGATCACAACAGCGGCCAATTTTCAGAAACTGTGGTACTGTGATATATATGGTGGTTGTAAGTGGCCGACCAAGGATATTTTCGTATTTCGACTGTCTCCGCATATGTCACTTTTCTGCCACAACTACATAGCATAGAGCATTGGTGTTTGTGTTTGGTAGTAGAATCGTATCTCATGTAGTGCACTATGGTTGTTAGATGTCGGTAGCTATGGAGGTGTGGGAGAAATGGGGATTGAAAGTGGTCGACCTGTGGCAATTTCATACTTCTGCCAAAGGCAAAAGTGTCATGGTGTATCACTTTTCAGCGAAAACTATCGATCACAGATCTCTGGCGTTTGTGTGTGGTAGTATCACAGAGTCACCTTTCGATCACAACAGCGCCCGAATTTCTGAAACTGTGGTTGTGTGGGATATATGGTGGTTGTAAGTGGCCGACCAAGGATTTTTTCGTATTTTGACGAAAGGCATGTGTCTCCGCAGATTTCTGTTTTCTGCCACGACTACATAGAATAGAGCATTGGTGTTTATGTGTGGTGGTAGAATCGTGTCTGTTGTCGTGCACTATGGTTGTTAGATGTCTGTAGCTATGGGGGTGTGGAAGATATGGGGGATGAAAATGGTCGACCTGCGGCAATTTCATATTTCTGCCAAAGACGCATGTGTCACGGTGTATCACTTTTGAGTGAAAACTATCAATCGCAGATTACCGGCGTTTTTGTGTGGTAGTAACACAGAGTCACCCATCGATCACAACGTTGCCCGAAATTCGGTAACTGTGGGAGTGTGTGAGATATGGTGTTTGAAATTGGTCGATCATGAATATTTTCGTATTTCATCCAAAGACTTGTGTGTATCCGTAAATTTTACTTTGCTGCTGGAACTACATAGCGCAGAAGACTGGTATTTGTGTGTGGTAATGGTATCCAGTCTCCCATCGTGCACTATGGTGGTTAGATGTCTACAGCTGTGAATATGAATACATTACAATCACGAACGAAGTTGTGGATACCAGCTACTATATTATAATTGTGGAAGTAAGTTTCTGTCTTTTTGTTACGTTTTGACGACTAAATGGCAGCAGCGGATCTACGAAATTTCCGAACTGGGACAAAACTTGAAATTGCCGCCCCTTCAAACATGAATTTTCCGCACGGGGAAATATTAAAGCTATTCTTCGATTTTGCCGCCCCCTGAAGGTTGTCAGTCGGGGCAGTAGAGCTAAAAAAAGGTCGCCGCCACACGAATTTTCCATTTACCACACCTTCAATCGAGATTTTGGCGCTCCCCCTGAAGTTACCGCCCGGGGCAAGCGCCCCGGTTTGACCCCCCCTAGATCCGGCACTGCTAAATGGCTATATCAATATTGATGGAATTTAACAATGAAATAGTGTAGGAAGGACACAGGACATTTTTTCGATATGAATAACAGTTTTAGTCACGAAATTTTAAGTACTTATCGAATGATGAAAGACAGACAGATTCGTGTGTTAGTCTGTAATGTTACGTTGGTTGCTCAGTAGCGCAGTCTGTTAGTGTTTGATTTGTTAATAAATTTCGATAAGAAACAAAACTTATTATTTATTATAGAAGTCAATTTGCTCTGCTCTGTACTATTCATTTGTGTCTGTATAAAAGTTTCTGGCACCAATTTGTCTTCCTTTTTGACATGCCTTACGGACGTAAACCTGGCCTAAGGTGCAGGTCTAGAAGACAATGTGCTGCTATTAGATTATAAGATTCAGATGCTCAGGTTGAAGAAAGAAGAAAAAAACCAAGCTGAAATATAGCTGCCATCAGTTAACCCCCCCCCCGCCCCTCCACACACACACACACATCCCCGCACCTTCGCTTACTTTTCTGTTTTTAAATATGTTGTAAATTGATTCTCTTCATGAGACAGATTAGACGATAGGATGATATAATGATGGCTTTCCATCATATTATGTCGACTCGGTGTTGTTTGGGACAAATCTTACGTTACTAACAGTTTTCTATATCCAATTCTGGCAATGAAACTCCACGCGTACGAAGTCGCGGGTAACAGCTAGTTATTAATAAAAATAATAGAAAATACTTCTGTGCTAAAAATTTGACGTAAAACCTTTAATCATTAAGAAAATTAAAGAACAGAAACATTTTTTCATCAAAATTATGTTATTACTCACAAAATACAAGTTTATAGTATTTTTTACTAAGGCCATAAGTAAAAATAAATATATTATTACCTCCGTGATACTGATGGATAACGTTTTATTTATAGCCGTTTGTACCAAAAAGTGAAATATTCCTCGAGAAATTCGAACATCTAACTTGGGACAAACTTAGATTTTAGGAGAGGAAAGCAAAAGAAGGCTATCTTGATTCTTCTTCAAATATGTTACAAAACTGATGATAGCCAAAGGTCCTCACAAGAAAATGATTCTCACCGTGATGCAAGGAATAAATTAGATGAAGTCAACTCATCTTCACGAAGCAAATAAGATGCTAAAGATACAATCTAGAGTATTTCAGAGTTGTGTCATACTGGAGTATCCTCGTTCCTGATACTCTTCGCATAGAGACCATTAAAAAGGAAGCGATTATTTCCAAAACAGGGAAGGACCATTTAACACTGTATATAGTGAAGGGTTTTAAATAAAAAGATATTTGTAGACAAATTTCAACAGAATGGTTCTTTAAAGAGATGCCTAATGGTGAAAAAATTCTGCGGTCGTGGATCACTCCCCCATTTGCTGGCTATATTACTAAAACTAGATCATCTTTTGTGACTGGATTTCAGAAGTGATGAAAATTTTGAAAAGTGGAAAACCTTAGAAATATAGCTAAAATTCAACAAAACAATAGATAACGTAGGCTTGCAATTAATTTATACTGAAAAGCAGAAGTGGAAGGATCTTTTTATTTAGATTAATAGAAATAACTTTGTTTCTGACTAAACAAAACCAAGCATTTCGTGAACACAATGAAGGGCATGGTTCTACAAATAACTGCAATTTCCTAGAACTGATCCAACTAATTTCAAAATATGATGTAGTGCTTAAAGAGCACATCTTGGACTTGCAACATAGTAAATATCTGCCGCCAGATACACAAAATGAACTCATTAATGTCCTATCAAACTACGTAAAATCTAAACTCATTAATGAATTTAAATTGGTAAAATATTTCAATATTATGATTGATGGAACACCCAACATTTCACACACATTCATCAAATGTGTGAATGGATTAGTTTTGTGAAAGCTGGTAACAGAAAAATGGTAAAAGTAAGTATTCCTTGGATATTCTTCTGAAATGGAAAGAAAGCCGTTGATCTTAGGAATGAAATTTTAGAAGCTTTATAAAGATTCTTTAGATTATGAAATGTGTCGTTCTAAGGGTTTAATTTAATTTATTTAATTTAATTGCAATGGAGCACAGGCTCCGGTGGCAATTTCCCTACACACCCATCTTCCCCCTATCCTGCACCTACCTACATTTGCCCTCTACAAATTTTATCTTTAAATTCTTTCAAAGCTTTCGGTAAATTATTCATCATTTCTCTTGGTAACTCATTCCAATCCCTGACACCCTTACCTAAAAAAGAGAATCTTCCCACACCCTTGTGCCTGAAATCGAGTGCCAGCTTGTGGTCATGGTCATCTTTTCCCTTTCATGCACTACTTTTCGTACCTATTGCAATATGACAAAGCAGCTACTATCAGAGGCATAGCGTACATGTAGTACAAGCCATCATTATTAGCAAAATACATAAAGCCGTTGTCGTTGGATATAGGCTACTGATCATTCAATTAATTTATGTGGCCAACATTCATTTGCACAAAATGTATCTTGTGCAACATTTTTTGTAACCGTAGAAAATATTTTTAAACCCCCCCCCCCCCCCTCTCACTACCCCGGCAGGCGAAAGTGACGTCGCAATGACGATACGTGTATATGGCATCGAGTGTACCCACAGACGCTCGTCACTCAATGCCAGAGACTGCTCGATGCTGTGCTGTTTTACAATCCACAACAGTGTTAGAAGTAAGAAAATAATTAATTCTATCAAATACCATTGCAACTAAGGAACCCATGTGCGTTAAACATTAATAACGGAATTGTAATTCCATCAAACAACTTGTTACAGTAAACTATAGAAATAACGAATTCAAGACTTTAATTTAATTGCAATATTCACTTTATTGCTCTTTCTCACAGAATGCGAATATTCCATGAATTTTAATTTGTTGAGAAGTTCATCTATCTCTTTGACGGAATTAAAAAAGCTACAGAATGGGCAATATTCTCCAAAACTGAAATCTTTCACGCTCCGCGCATCTAAATCTCGCGTTAAACATAGTAACGTAATTATTGTAATTCCATCAAACAACATCTTATAGTAAACCACAAATATACCGAAATTAAGACTTGTGCTCTTTCTCACAGGATGCGAATACTGTATCTCATGAATTTTAATTTATTGAGAAGTTCATCTATCTCTTTGACAGAATTACAAAAGCTACAAAATATTCTCCAAAACTGAAATCTTTCACGATTCGCGCATCTAATTCTCACATACACGTCTCGTCATTTTCACGTCACTTCCACGTGCCGGGTAGTGGGGAGATTTTTGCACGGCAGGGCCACATTTAGGCTTTGTGGTCCCCTAGGCCTATACAACATGTGGTGCCGGACCCCCCTGTTGGCAGTGGCCTAGGTGAAGCCCCTCCGACCGGGGATGCTTTTTTTTAGCTCTACTACTGGCCCAGGCGGGGGCCCGGGGTTGTGGTGCGGGCCCCCTCTTTGTGGTGGAGGACTCCCTTTGTGGTGGTGGACCCCCTCAGTGGTGCGGGCTCCTAGGCTACAACCTAGGTAGCCTATTGTAATGATTACAGTTGAATCATTTCATTGACAGTATATTCACGGGACAAACAGCATTTTTGTTTGTGACTGAGAAGAGGCTGCAGCTAGAGGAATGTTTAGGCAGCAAGCAGGGACGCACGGGGGAACAATAGGCTGGCGTCCTGTTGTGCTCCTGCCAGCCAAACGTTCGAACACAGCAGGGGTTGAGACCTGGTGAGGGAGTTTCTGCGATGGCTTGGTAGAACACAGTGACAAGTGAATGAGCCGCAGATTTATGTGACAAACTGCAAAGTGCTTCCTAAAGGTGTTGTGTTTTTCTTTCTCTGCAATGAACGGAGCCACGGCTTGACTTCGGGAGACAGAGGGTCAGTCCGGCGGGCGACACCGCCGTGGTCGTACTGGCAAGGACCCAGCTGGTTTTAGTGCGGCAGACAGTGGAATCTGCCTTGGTGACGAGTGTTTTTAAGAGTAAACGGCAAGTGACGCGGCTGGTCTGGTGGGATTGTTTGCCTTGTGCGGACCAATGCAGCTGCAACAACGGTAATTATCGTTTCAATAACTATATAAAGAAAAGGGAATCGCATTGCCTTTCAATTTCGTTGGAACCTGAAGCGACCCTGTCAGGCAGAGACCTGCGTGAGAAAGAGTTTCCTCAGCACTTTTGTTTTATTTGCTAGCTGAAGTGGCACCCTAAGTAATTAAGATTTCGTTTTCAGTCATGAATGTAATGATTTTTTAATTAATTTCTTAAAATTGTTTTGTTGTTTTGTTAATAAATGATAAATTGTGAAACATCAAACTTGATTTGTTGTAAATGCAAAGGTATCCCAACAAGGTAAAACATTATAAATTCATAAATTATATTAATATATCAAAATTCAACAACTTGTCCTCCCAAACAAAATTTATTGTTATGATATTTTTTAAACCATTACAATTGGCGCCCCACGTTGGGGTCTAAATATAACGATTTTTTCGTTACTTAATGATTATTAACTGGTTTTTACCATTGTCAAACCGTTATTTAATTATTCAATAATAATTTTTTTTTAAAATAATTCTGGGATAAAATTTCTGTTTGAAACTACATAATATTTATCCACAATATGCACAAAAGAAAAAAAGAAAAGAACACTAAATTACAATTTTGTAAGAAAATTGAATGTATTTCTTAATACAAGAAACGTAAAAATAAATGACAGTGTCCTGATAAAGCAATAATAGGCTCATGAGAAAATTCCCGGGTTGTTTCAGGTGCAGTCGCATGAAAATGTCAATGCAGTGATGTAGGTTTTTTTTTTTTTTATAAGCACATTACCGTGTTGTTGCTTGCTTGCTGGATAAACTCTTCCGTCGACTAAAACGCAGTAAAAAATATCAGCCTCACACTGACCCCTGACATGAAACACTTTTTCACAGATTTTGCACATCACACTTGAACTAGACGCTGTTGCGGATCACGAAAACCGTCCCCCTTTGTCTCCTCTCCAGCCACGAGGTCCTTTTGCGCGCGCCCCCAGCTGGGCCAATCAGGGTGAATCGAGCCAAAGCCTTGCCATTGATGAATGTCCAGACATGTAAGCAAATGACCCTGTCTCAGTGTGTGTGCCGATAGATGGCAGGAACTTCCCAACTCAGTCACCCACACACACACATTTGACACAAGGTGGCTCCACCTTGACAAACATGTAGAGGATGCCATAACAGTACACAATGCTTAAATGCGGCCCTAGTGCACAGTATCGAGTGTACGAGGGTTGCTATTTATATTTCTGGCCTTGGCAATAATAAGTGTTGCCAGGCGCCATCTGAAGGCTCCTCTACACAATCGCCCATGATGGGCGACTATACGCACGCACGATTGTGTAGACAGAGGCGGCCCTAGCAATTTTTCAAGGTGGTGCGAGATTTCATTGTGGCGCCTCAAATGTGCAATCACTTATTCGTGATTAAGGTGTCCATATAAACAGACTGAAGATAACTATTTTTTACATCTTACTAAAATTATAAATGTAATTTTTTCTTCTTGGAAATTTGTTACTGTTCCACGTCGAAACGGCTGGATGACTTAAGAGAAAATTTGGAATAAGGTTTTGGCTATCTACTTATATCCAGATAGAAAAGGTAGTTTCCGTGGGATTCGAATACCAATTGGTAAATGAATGCGTTATGAATTCCATTCGAGCCAAGCCGGTACAGAAAACTTCAGAAAGATTAGTATAGGATAGCATTGGTATGAATGAGAAACAACAACAGTAAAAGGAACACTATGTGTTAGAAAAGGTTAATTTACGCTACTATGGCGTACACAATGCTGGCTTCAAGTGTACGTCGAATTTACATAAAGTGTTTAAAACAAACAAATGAGGAAATAAAATCATAACTAAAAGGCCTAGATTACCAACTTCCTCGTTTTGCCCGTTGGCAATTTTATTTTCTATAGATCAAATTGCAAGATCTGAAAGTCTATCTTGAGTCCGAATTTACCGTAAAGAAGTTTTAATTTACTAAAATTTCGTTTTGCTTTAGCAACAGTTACAGATATCGTTACCAAAATTCAAAGTGCAGTCCACACGTTCGGAAATATTTCCTACCAACCATTTTGTTTCATAAGTTGATCTTTTAATGGTCCTGTTGATTCAAGCACCATCACCAATAGTTTCAGTTGAAAGTTCCTCAGTCAATTCACAACCTGATATGTCACGTTTTTCTTCGTTAGTTAAACTCATTTCTAAATCGGCACAAGATTATTCCAATATTACAATTCAGGAATTGTTTTGATAATGTGTAAGAAAGATACTGTATGGTTAAATTTAGATAGCTGTGAAAATTTAATGACCAACGCGTTCTCAATTATACTGATTATATGCTAAAACACATTCATTGTAAATAATTCTTTGGGATCTGTTTGCTATGTCATCCACGGCCTCGTACTCAAAAACTCTTGGATCTGACTTGCTTAATAAAAGGATATGTCCCCAGTCTGAGAAGCAATCTCTGTAGCTGTTATCAGAACAGACGAATAACCCCGGAACGCTCTCAAATTCCGAACCCTTTTCCAGCAATTGTGAAGTGCTTCTGGATCCAGTTTCATCCTGGATAGCCTTGCTTACAATATGTTCTTTGAAAACAATGTATTTATAACAAATCACCATTTGTAACTTATGAACTCAAATTACTCCATGATCTGGCTCTGTTGTTGCAAGTGAAAAATTAATTTCCAATAGGGCGCACAAACTGAATTGTAATAACGAACTGCAGTGAGGCTAGAAACTCTATTCTTCAAACGAGTTTCGCAAATTTTTTTTGGCGATAGTCCTTCTAAGTCCTTGGATACCACTTCCCATCGCATTGTTGATCCAGAGAGTGAAACAAATATTCATTAAAGAAATCCAGACAAGGAAACCGATCTAATTGATGTTTTGGTGGCTCCGGCTATTACCAGGTTTAAATGACAGCTGAATAGATTAAAAATGCTTGGGAAGATATTGGTTCATGATTTTGCTTGGGACTCCTTTGTTTCCTCCTATCATATTTGATCTATTGTCATATCTTTGGCCTCGATAATCCAAATCAACCTTTTGCAAAGTATCATTAAAATACAGGCCACTGAGTCCAGCTCCCCAGGTCCCGAAGAGCAATGAAACACTCACACACTTTGACTTCGTCTTCATTAGTGTAACAAAAGCAATGTTAAAGATGATTGTTCGAGGTGACTGACATCACGAGTTCAATTCAGTATGATGGAAAAGTATTTAGATGATTTAACCATGGTCAAAATTTTATTAAAAAATTCAATCGTTTGAACAAATTTTCCAAAATAATAGACATTAGTCTCATTAACAATACGGGGGAGATGTTCCATTATCACAGTGCTTTTTTCCCTAGCAGTTGCAATATACTCAGTTAGTTACCAGTATTAGAAGCATTTAGTTTTTCAAATCCGAAGAATTACTGCACTTTAAAAATAATATTTTGGGCATCATTCATTCGAGGATTGCAACCCACTGTAATTTTTTGTCTTCAATAGGTATTTATAAATGCTTGTCTATTACACTGAAGTTCTTTAGTCGAATGAACGCCTCTATCCAACTCAGTATGGTGTGCTGGCGATTTGAGAAAGTTTCGTGGGTTTTTAGATGCTCTGATAAGTAGCTCCAATCATCAAATTCTTCTTTTCCCAAATAAGAGTGAGACCTTATGTTATTTAAATAAGAGTAAAAACAATATACTTTATATGCAGATTTAAAGTAACCAAGCCATCTTCTTTTATAATTTTTTTCATTTCACATTACTCTTTGAAAATGGTAATTTGAAAATGATGTCCATGACTTTTTTCTTGGATTTTTTTCTTTGCTCGAATAATAATTTCATCTCTGACTGCAGGGTCAAAGAGTGACCATCTTGAAATACCATCATAATTTGGTGATAGTATGGATGGTGTACCCCATTTTGCGACCACGGCAAAATCTTATTGTACTGTACATTCTGCTCTTTATCATCATGAGTCTCGTCTGAAAAACTTCTATAAAATAAGTTCTCTTCCATCACTTGTTGAACTAGTTCTGATGACGACGATTCAGATCACATCTCAAACCTAAAATATTTTGCAAGCAATTTTGAAGCCTTCTCAATTTCGCCTGGGTTTAGTTAAAAAAAAAAGTGGGGGGAGGGTAGTGACATTTCTGTAAAAGAGATTACATTTTGTAAATATTTACGCTACCAATGTTAATTGTAATCATCTAAGGAATAACATTGTAGAAATAGTTAAGTAGGTTAAATATAACCTCATGCACATACACTCATATGCAAATGACTGTCCCAGATCTATAGGGGGGGGGGGGGGGGCAAACCAGGGCACTACCTCGAGAGGAAAAATCATGCTTAAAGGGGTGGCAAATGAGAAATTCGTGAGCGGTGACCTTTCTTAGCTCTTCTGCCCTGAATGCCTACCTTCAGGGGGGGGCGGCAAAATCAAAGAACAGTTTGAAACTGCTGCGGGCGGCATGTTAATAAATACATATTTGAAGGGGCAGCAGTCGCAGGTTTTTGCCCCGACTCAGAAAATTCGTAGATCCTCCACTGCTGAATGAACTTCAAGACTACAGCCGATAAGTCAGGAAACGGGTGCGGCAGGCGCGGCGCGACCCCGGAGAGCGCTAATTATACGACGAGTTGTAGTTTTCTTGAATGGAGAAAGTCGAGGCTGAAGCTCTTATATTTCTAAACTCTTCCGGATGATTAGTGTACATATATATAAATTGTGAACAGCAATTTTTTAATTTTTTGCGCAGACGATTTCTCGATGCATTTTCGGCGCCCCCCATATGACGGCGCCCGGTGCGGTCGCACCGCTCGCACCGCCCTAGGGCCCGCCTCTGTGTGTAGAGGGCATAATTGTCAATAAGTGGCCATCATCGCCTATAATCGAGAGCGATCGGTTAGTTTTCGGTACATCAAAGGAATGCGTGCCGATGATTGTGCGCGCGTCCACACAGTCGCCCATCATTTGTTGCACGACAGAGGTCCAAAATAAGAATTTTTTTCGCAACCAATGGAGATATTTTTTGCACTACATATTCAAAGTTGCTTGATGACATACGATCGAAGTTATCAAATTCTGATGATGGTTCTACTAGAAGTTCGGCTAATTGTTTATTCATGGTTCATGGTTTGTCGGGGGGGGGGGGATCGTGTGTATGGATGGAGAAGTGAAAACAAAGTCGCAGACAAGAGTTACCTAATACCTAGCACAGTAATAGGAGTCTCTGCACCTTGTTCAGTTGCAGTGAATAGTCAACATCCGCCATCTTCTCTTCCTCTATCTATTTTACATGACTTTTTTTGTTTTTGATGCTCATTCCGATAATGGCTGTATGTATTAAGCTTATAGATAGAAGCAGCCTATGTTATTTTTCTTTGTGCATCATTTCTGCCTGCTACTTATTTAATATTTTCCAGTTATTTCCGGAAGATTATGGTCATCTCTTCTTCAGTTGACATGGTCACCTTTTCTTCTTTTTTCAAATACCTTATAGAAAATATCTGGTTAGTGAAAGATTTGTAAGCCTTTCTTTGTAAAATAATTAATTTACTGAATTATAGTTATGATAAGTACTACAATGCTCTGCCAACACCAGCCGAAACTATACAGATAACATTTACATCGGACTTCCTTCTGAGGTTGCACGGTTCATAATGGAATTTGCTATGACAGAGTTCAGCCATCAACCAACACAACAAATTTATTTATTTATTTATCGTATGCAGTTTAGACACTTTTAAGAACATTGATAAAATATATACACTGCAACTTTACAAGATTAAAGACATATATCTACTTTATTAATATACTGTAGTTTATCGATTCCTGATCTATGCATATGAGCCCGAAACAAAACAGCGATCTACTGTATGGGTCTTCCAAGACGAGTCAAATCCGACAAAAGTTGTTCGCGGAAGAAGCACATCGAAGCAAATGGCTGCCTGTTTCTTCGGCATTACCGGTCACGCGGCGACAGTGGCGTTACAGCAACGTAATACGGTCAACTCTGAATGGAACACGACCAGTTGTTTATCAGAAGTCTTTGGAAAAATTCGGAAAAAATCGAAGAAAAGGCGAATAATTCTTCATCACGGCGAGTTGTCGGCTCAAACAAAGGAATTTTTCACCAGTCAAAACATTGAATTGATGGGTCATCCGCCGTACATCCCTGATTTGGAACCAAATGACTTCTTTTTATTCCCGCACATCAAAATCAAATTTCGTGGTCAACGATTTTCGACATCCGAAGAAGCGGTTAATGCATTCACGACGCATGTTCAGGAGTTACCTCCATCGGAGTGTAAAAAGTGTTTCGAAAATTGGTTCAAACGCATGTAAAAGTATATTGAACTACACGGAGAATATTTTGAGAAACAATAAAAAGAATTTCGATCATAAATATTTTTTTTTTTTTTTTTAATTGTTAGGCCAGAAATATAAATAGCAACCCTTGTACCCACAGACGCTCGTACTACCAGGGGCTGCGAAGCATGGAGGATATAGTCCTTCCTCCATGCTGCAGTAAAAGTACTAATAGAAAGTTTTTGTTGTGGCTACAATTAAAAAGAATGTTATCAAGAAAATATAGACACCAGAGGTGCTGCTCGTAACCGTATCCCTGCAGTATGTAATTTTACCTGTCTTTGTTATGTTTTCTTTTGGAAGGATATACTAAGAGAAGTAAATTTTATGATGAGAAAAATTAAAGCACCTCGTCTTTACATTTAAGAAAAGCAGTCTCATACTGTGCAAGTGAAAATAGATCTTGCTACAAAAAACCGCAGAACTACGACATTCCAAAAGAAACAAGCGTTCGTCATTAAAAAAAAACTATGCCCGGTGATATAGCCACTGATGCAGGACTTACAATGAAAGCTGAAAATCAGATGGATATGTTTCGACGACGCTCTTGCTCAGGGGGATTGAATACTTGTACCACTTCGTCCGATAAATATCCCAGTAGATCCTCTCTTTCTGGCCACTTCCAATTGCTTCAGCACTTTTGCAAGGCAGAGACCAATATCCATTTTCTGTGATCTACCCAGGGAACAGTTCACCAAACCATTAGCACGGACATCTTTGGAGGGAGTGAATTTCGAGCTTGATGGAGATTCATATGAAGGTTCTGCACAGCAAACTGATGATACACTCTCATCGGCACTGCTTTCGTTAACGTCAATGTTAGTCTTCTTCCACCGATGAGCAGGAGTTTGTTGTGGTGTATTAGATAGCATGGTCTGTGTATTTTATGGCTCCTGTCCGCAATATGCCTCAGGAGAAATGCTGGAATGTTATCTTTCTTCCTCTTAACCAATCGACGAAATTATGTGACTTCAGTTCATTTTTCGGAGATGTGCTCCATGAAGTAATTACTGATCAGTGCTGTGATTTTTCGGCCAGCGTTGTATTGTGGGTGATGGCAGTCTCGCACGAACTTCCTGATGATTTAGAGGATGAATTTAAGCAGATAATATAAATGGGCGGGGAAATGTTTATTCCAAAACAGAAAATAAAGAGAAGTACAGAACTTACATACATAGCAGACTTGGTTGGTAGAGATAAAAAAGGACGCCTATCTCAAAATATTTCCTTTTTTTTTGCACCGCGGCCCTTGTTAAACTAGCTACACCACAGTACAATAGGGAGGTGAGAAGGTTAAAAAAGAGGCTAGTGAGATGGGAACACAACAGAGTTAAGAGACAGGAAGGCAGTAGGGAATACTTAAAACAACTAAACAAACAATTAATAAGAGCAAAGAGAGAAGCAAAGGATGGGCTTATGAAGAATATTATTGGTGAAGGATACAATTTATTACACATGTCACTTTTTGTAAATTATGTCCTGCAGGTGTCCACCGTTGTTGGCGATGCAAGCTTCGGCACGAACACGCAGATTCCCCATAACCTTATGGAGGGTGTCGCCTGTTATTGCCTCGATTTCGGTGTGAATGTTGTGTTTCAATTCCTGAATAGTTCTTGGCCTGTTCGCATACACTTTGGATTTCAGGAATCCCCACAGATAATAATCACACGCCGATAAATCAGGCGAACGGGTCGGCCAGTGGACAGCACCAAAGCGAGAAACGAGATGCCGTGGAAACATTTCGCGCAAGACTGGCATGGATCTTCTGACTGTGTGCGCTGTTGCGACATCCTGCTGGAACCACAACGACTGCACATGGATATTTTTATTGCGCATTTCCTGCATTACGAACTCTTGCAACATAACATATCGATCTGATGATACAGTGACACAATGACCTTAATTTAAAAAAAAAAAGAAAAAAAAAATAAGTACCAAGAATACCCTGCGCAGAAACGCCACACCACACTGTAACTTTTTCACTATGAAGTGGTTTTTCGTGAATCTGGTTGGGATTTCTAGACGCCCAATTCCTAAAGTTCTGCTTGTTCACATAGCCCGACAGATGAAAATGGGCCTCGTCCGACATCTTGAAATTGTCGAGAAAATCGGGTTGATCATCTCCAGGAGCTGTGTACAGAAAGCTTGACGTGCCTGCTGATCTCTGTGCACCACTTGGAGCTTGTACGGATGGAACTTCATATCCAGATGCAACATCCGTCGCACATTTGTGTCTGAGATGATAAGGGCTTGCGAATGCCGACGAACTGATCGTGTTGGACTACGTTCTAAAGCAGCTTGTTACTCGTGCAATGTTGTCCGGGGTGCGAACCGTACGTGGCCTACCAGGGGGCGTTATGTTTGCTGCAGATGCTGTTGCTCTAAACTGTTGGACCCATCTCCTAATCGTCTTCCGGGATGGAACTTTATCATTCCGACCAATGTCAAACTGTTGTCGAAACGAACGCTGCATTCGTATCACACTATCACCACATTTGAATAACGTTTCAATCACAAAAGCAATATGTGCATTCGACCAACGCTCCATACTGACCGCCAATGCTTTCAGCTGCACTACACACTGGTACCAACATCAACTGTATAGGAAGCCGTATCAAACTATAGCGCGCAATTTAAAATGGGTCATTCTTTCTGGCGCACCCTGTAGTACCAGTTCATAAAGGAGGGGTTACAAATAAGGTTGAAAATTACAGGCCATTAGCTTGACATCAGTGATAGGCAAAATGATGGAGAGATTGATATGCAACTATAAAAGAAATGTCTGAAGAAAGAAACTGATTTTCAGATCGACAACATGGCTTTAGGCAAGGCTATTCATGTGCATCTCAGATGGTGGGCTATATGCAAGATATTCAGATGAATTTGACAAGGGAGGCCAAGTTGATAGTGAAACTAGATCTTTCTAAGGCATTTGACAGAGTGAGCCATAAAATGGTTTAAATAAACTGAAACCAATTAGATTGGATGAAAAAGTTACTTGCTGGGTTGAGGAATTCTTAAAAGCCAGAAAGCAAAGTGTTAGAGTAGGAAATACATTATCAAAAGAGGTGGAAGTAAAAATGGGAGTGTCACAGGGTAGTGTATTGGGACCGTTGCTGTTCATTATTCTAATGAATGACTGTTTTGATGGATTAAAGTCAAAATCTAGGTATTTTGCAGATGATATACAATAGGATCAAAACAGGTGGAGACTGAACAGCTGCAGGGTGACCTGGATAGAATATCTAAATGGTTAGGTCAGTATGGAATGAAGATAAATGCCAAGAAGAGTCAGCTTATAAAGTACACAGATAAAAAAACTAAAGGTTAATTATGATTATAGGGCGAATTTCTTGTTGAAAGCTTGAAGTATAAATATCTTGGCATAACGTTTGATAACAAACTAAATTGGGCAGAGCACATTGCGCAGGTGTTAGGAAAAGGTTACAAAATCCTTCATTTACTAGAGAGGGCGATGAAAGGATGCACTAGAGAAGTTAGTTGGGTTACAAAACTTTGGAAAGACCATTTGTTGAGTATGGTGGTGTAGTTTGGGATCCACATTTTAGTTATCAAATACAGGAGTTGGACGGTGTGCAAAGAAGAGCAGGTAGATTTGTTTGTGGAATTATCACAGGTCCCAGTCAGTAACTGATATAAGGGAGCTGGATTGGGACCCATTGGAGGAAAGGAGGAGGGCGAAGTGAGTGTTGGGAATGTACAAGGCACATGTTGGTGATGGGGTTTTGAGGGATGTTGGTCAAAGAATTAGGAATAGTGCATGGAAGGGTAAAGGCAACCATGACCACAAGCTTGCACTCGATTTCATGCAAAAGGCAGTGGGAAAATTTCTTTTGTTGGTAAGTGTTACCTTGCGCTTTGGTTTTCCAAAAACACTTAAGGAATTTGAAATTAAAATTTTACAGTTTTTCAGACCTGTAGTTCACATAAAAAGGAGCTAGTGTTCCTGCCGCAGACCATGAGAGAGGTGCAGGCCTTCAATGAGTTCCAAATTTTTTCCGGGTATTTCATCCCTCTTTTCATTATTATTTTCTTGGTTCCTCGATCATAATTCCAAATGTTTTCTGGCAAAATGCCTTTGAGCTATTTCTCTAGGTTTTGAAAGAAAGTACTAATTATTTCATCATCAGTTGCTCCCCGTGAATAAGTTATGTTCTTAGCTGTCCTCATCGTCAAGATGGCTCTATGCCTTTCCATATAATTCCAAGCACATTCAATGTCAGGTTTTTTATCTCACTCTTTTCTGCGTCATCTGTCAAGATAATGTAGCGCCTGCTATGTGGCCGAGGGTAATGGACCGATTACCGATATATTAGCCACAGTCACAGACGCAGCCAGGATTAACGAGTGGTAGGCCGGAGGTAATATTACACTTACTTGTGGTTGTTGATGTACGGCAGCTCCGCGCTCCAGTCTTCCGGTACAGTTGCAATAGTTAGGGAGAGCTCTGACTATTCTAAATGTAGACCAGCGGGTTGTATACTTAGAAGACAACCAGTAGTTTATTGCCACAGTGTTGCCAAGTACAGCGTCGGTTGCGTCAAGCAGAGTCCACGCAGCAGTTACTAAAATAATGGCAAGTTGACTTACAGCAATTGCGACGGTGGCTGGCTGGCTTCGGGGGGCGGCGGAGTGCGGCGCAGACCGGCGCAGAGACGGCGCGTGGTGGTGTTGAACTTGTCGCCCCGAGGCTCCAAAATCCGGGGTTTATATAGCGGATCGTCGCGTGTCGTCACTCGCGATTTTTCCAGAACATTCGGCTCGGGCAACGTCCCGCCGACGCCAAGTATGTCACAGAATTGCTGACGCCCGGTCAATGACCAGCTAGCTCGGCCGATCGACAGCGATCGCTCGCCTCGGCGCGCCTTAATTCTTTATTCCATTTACCATAAATATATTATTACAAAATGCCCTTTACAATAAAATTTGCCAATTATTTTGATGTTTGTGATACGAGAATAATGATAACTTGGCAATGTATCGCAAGCCGTAAATGTCTGTTGGAAAACCATATGCTGACACTGCAGCAGCATGGGAGATGAAACGTTTGTCCTTTTCCTATGTGAAGACCAATTGTCTACCAACTGTGTTCTTGTGCAATTTCTTAATTTTAAGGAAAAGGGTATTCTTAGGAATCCCATATTTGTTTGAGGCTTCTCGGTAGCTGAGAAATTTGTTCTTAATGGCTTCAAGAGCTTCTTTTAGACATTTCTCAGTATAATTTCGATACGCCCTGGAACCACCACTTCAATTCCTACAATTAAAAAAAAACAACAACAGATTTAGGTTAATAAATTAGTGTGTGTCAACTTTGGGACAGTCCCAATGTTACCTCGCAAAAGTCATGACATTACAAAACATAAAAAATTGTGCTTATTATAAGTTTCAATGTTTGATTGTTGTGTATAACTTTAGTTAACACATATACTTCTTGTTGTATTTACCTGTTTTTGTACCTCTTCTTATAGTTCTTCTTCGTGATGAGAAAGTTTGCAGCACTACCCAAGATTTTGACAATCGACACCAAACAAACAATTCACAAAAGGCGGCAAATCAGTTGCTGAAAGACACAGCACACCATAACATTTCGATTTACCATCACACAGATATTATATTATATTTCACACCCCGTGAGAGCACAAGATTAAAAATACCTGAAAAACGTAGGTGTCCCAAAGTTTCCCCTGCTGTCACAAAGTATCCCCTGTTTAAGGTAGGTTGCATTGTTTGAGGTTGTACCGAAAAAAAAAATTGCTTTCGGCGAACATGGAGGAATTAAAAGTAGCTATATCCAAATTTACTGGTTTTTTGATGAATTATTAGAATCAGAACTTCTCCTGCAAAAACCAAGATTGAGAAGACATTTAAAAGCAGCCTATGTTACCTTATCAGTAACAAATAATTGGGTAGCTCTGGACTTTTTAAAACTCATTGTGGAATCTTATGGTCACCATTTACAGGAAGATAATTTACGTATCAGTTGCTATGTGTGAGAGAAGCATTAATTACGTTAAAAATAATCAAAAACTGCTTTTGGTTAACAGTGAGAAACCACTGGTGCTAAATTTACTATTGAACATAAAGCAACTCAAAATGTTAGTTTTAAAGATGTAATTTCCGAGTTTGTTGGTGTTAGAGCTAGCAAATAACAATAAATGTTTATTTAAGCACGTTTTATTAAAAGGAAATTATATTTTACTTAATGTTAAATTTAAGTTTTCATGGGGCGACACCATCGATATCACCCATCCCAGAGCTACACCATTGAATTTACCCAGTCAAAAATTGCTCAACATGCCTAAAGAAGTTTTCACTTCAAAAACTAAAAATCTAACTTATTCCACAACCCAAAAATTAGTCCAATCTTTCTGAAGGAGATGAACCAAGCTATTGTGTCAAAGGCAGGAAGGTCAATTCCTTTCCCCAGGGGCATACAATTTAACGTGGAATCAGAACCACGGAAGATCTTGGCATAGCTCATATAATCAAATATAACTCCTAAAAATTTCTGACTCTTGGATTTGAACCCACACCTCAACTGATGTGCTACCATATTGCCTTGTTTTGTGGTGTGTGCTAAGTACTATCAAAATTGGAATAAAAACTGCGAGTTTGTTTGAACAACGTTCATAGAAATTAAGTAGAGGGTTTAGTTTTTTGTAAATCATATGTAAACAGTATTTTTCTATTTGTTTTAAAGTACTGTATATGTATTCGAAGTTCCATCAAAATCACTTAAAAACTGTGTGTTGCAAAAAGTGCTACCAACGCGCTATAATACGTGCAACAACACATCATAGCATTCCAGTGACGCGAATTCATAGATTTACCCCCAGCCTATAGATAGAAGTTTTCACTTCAAAAATTGCCCAACATGCCTAAAGAAGTAGTCAATTCAAAAATTAAAAATCTAACTTAGTCAACAACCCAAAAATTGGTCCAATCTTCTTTTAGGAGATGATCAGTACCAAGCTATTGTGTCAGAGGCAGGAAAGCAAATTCCTTTCCTTAGGAGACTGCAGTTTAACATGGAATCAGAACCACGGAACGTCCTGGCATAGCTCATATAATCATACGCAATTCCTAAAAAATTCCTCCTTCGCCACGGGCTTAGGACCCACAACCAGAGAGAGAAACTTTCGGAAGGAAGGGTCTGAGCTACCAGACCATCTAATTTTACAGTATACATGTGCTGAATGCTATCAAAATCTGATAAAAACTGTGGGTTTGTATGAATAATGTTGACAAACATTAAATGGGGGGGAGGCGAGAGAGGGAGGAGGAGAGGGTTTAGGTTTTTGTAAATCAAACAGTATTTTTCTATTTCTTTTAAAGTATACATATGCAAAGTTCGATTAAATTCAGATAAAAATGTGTTTATATGCAGAACATTGTAAAAAAATCATTTTTATGTATTAGACAAGAGTATAAACTATACTTTCATGTGTGTCCAAGCGCAACACATCATACTTATAGCTGTAGATGTACTATTAACATTAGCATGTGGGTGATATGAACTCTTAAGATTTTACCAATCCATAAAGTGTCCAACATGCATATCATCATACACACAACACGTCATAGCGTAACTGTGACGGGAAGTTGCAAACTCGTAGATTTACCCCCGTCCAAACATCGCCTAGATCTGCATCTACATATACACACTGCAATTCACAAAATTGTGGGTGGCAGAGGGTGCTCAGCACCAAAGCTAATCTCTTTGTTGTGCATTCCAATCCCTAATGGTACGAGGGAAAAAAGAATTCATATAAGAATCATTGCGGCACCTTATTTCTCTAATTTTATCTTTCCTGTCCTTCCGACTCAAATAGGTTGGTGGAAGAAGTATTTCACTACACTCATGAGTGAAAGTTGGAGTACGCATGTTTACCAATAAGTTTAAACGAAACGTGTGTCGTCTATCTACTATAGACTCCCAGCTCAGTCTACTAATCAGTTCTCTGACGCTTTCATAAGGACTGTAGCAAGTGGTCACGAATCGAGCAGCTCTTCTCTGTACTTTCTCTATACTGTCAATCAGCCCCTTACGAAATGGATCCCAAATGGCACAACAGTAATCCAAATGTGGACGCACGAGAGATTTGTATGCTATCTCCTTCATTTGTTAGTTACAATTTTTCAAGAATCGACCTAAGAATCGCAGCCTAGAATTAGCTCTACCTACCAACGAATTAATGTGCAGGTCACATTTCATGTTCCTTTGTACTGTTACTCCCAAATATTTCACAGAATTGGCCATATCAATAACTGAACTGTTTACCTCGTATTTCTGAACAATTGGATTATTTTTGTTAGTTACGCTCATTGTCTTGCAATTTTTACTATTTAGTGTAAGTTTCCATTCAGCACACCATGTCAAAATAACATCCAGATCACGCTGAATTTCTAAGCAATCGGCCGAATTCCTTACTTCCCTATAAATAACCGCATCATCAGTAAACAATCTAAAAATGCTTTTCATTTTGTCTCCGAGATCGTTTATAAAAATTAAGAAAAGAAGTGATCCTATTACACTTCCTTGAGGTACACCCGATGTAACATCTAGATTAGAAGAACTTTCTCCTTCAACGACGACATACTGTGACCGACCAGTTAGAAACTCCTTTATCCATTCACAAAGTTGATCTGATATACCGTACGGCTAAAAGGCGGATCTGTGGCACAGCGTCAAAGGCTTTCTCAAAATCTAAAAAAATTGCATCTACTTGTGAACCTGCATCAATAACTTTCATTATATCGTGTGAAAATAGGGCCAAATGTGTTTCACATGATCTTTTTTACCGAAATCAGTGTTGATTTGTCATAAGCAAATTATTTTCATCTAGAAAATTCATAATAGTAATTTAAAGTATTGTCCATTTAGATTTATTTTCTTCTGAGAAATGTATAAAGCTATTATAAAAAAATTTATGTATTTTTATTGAAAAAAATTTTTTGACCAACTTTTCAATTTATTTTGCCTCATACACATTGCCTATTGTTGATTAACTTACTATTAATCTAGTTACTCATTTTATTGTTGGCCACTGATTGGACAGCCATAGATTCCACTAACTGTTATTGCTTTTGCCTTATTTGATTACATTTTCAGCAGCTATTTGTCCGTTTGCATTGTCAGTTGCATTGTATCACTGAATAGTCAACATCCTGTTAACACAAACACTATTCAAGCCTAGGTTTCTGAACTACAACCATCTAAAGGTTTTTTACGATTATAGGGTGGAGTTTGAATTGCTTGTCGCAGGCTTGAAATCTAAAAATCTTCCATAATGTTTGATTGTAAACTCAACTGGGAAGTGAGCGCACATTAGGCATTTGGTAGGAAAAGGTTTCAAAATCCTTCGTTTACTGGAGAGGGTGATGAGAAGATGTAGCAGAGAATTTGAGGAATTGGTTTACAAAACACACCATTGGTTGAATATGCTAATGTAGTTGGGACCCATATTTTTGGAAGCAAATACAGGAATTGGAGGGCATGCAAAGAAAATAAGTTAGATTTTTTTGTGGAAATTATCACAGGACCCAAGTTAGTAACTGACGTGATAAAGGAGCTGGATTGGAAATCATTGGCAGGAGGAGGGTGAAGAAAGTGCTGAGAGTGTACAGCACATATGTTTGGCTTGTAAGAATGTTGGTTGAAGAATTAGGAATAATGCATGGAAGTGAAAAGATGACCACGAACACAAGCCGACACTTGATTTCAGGCATAAGGGAGTGGAGATTTTTTTAAATTTTTGTAAGGGTGTCTGGGATTGGAACAAATTACCAAGTAAAATTATGAATAATTACAAAAAGAAAAAAAAAAAAAAAGAAAAAAACTGAAGGAATTTAAAATTAAAATTTGTAAATCGCAAAAGTAGATGAGGAGAGTATGTAAGATAATTTTAAAAAAATAATAAGAAGAAATTGGTAGCTACGCAATTAAGAAAATTGCCACCAGATCATGTGCTCCATCACAATCAAAAATTAGTAAAAATGATGGGCGTTTTAGTTTTCCTTGCACAATAAAAGCTTAGTCAGGAGTCATTGGAAGATGGGGCACAGGTGCCTAAAGTGCAAGGCAGATAAAGGCAAAGAGGCTTCTTTGGCTGTTGGTAGAAGAATAAGGACTAGTACACTGAAGAGAAGAGAAAATCATAACCACAAGCTAGCTCTTGATTTCTGGTATGTACGAAAATCGTCTTTTGTTAGTATGGGAGTCAGGTTCTGGACTACCAAGGGGAAAAATTGAATAATTTACTAAAACCACTGAGGGGGTAGAAATGTCACTTATAGAATTTAATATTAAAAAATATAATGAAATGGGAAAGTAGGGGTGCAGGGAAATTGCCATTGTGTCAATGATCCAACATAATTAAATTAAAAAATTAGTTGGGCACAAAAAACAAGTCAAACAAAAGGCACAGCAGTACGATTCAATATCCACTTAGATTTCTTTCTCTTATCAGAAATAGATGTTTGGTTTTAGTAGAAAAATTATAAAATTTAAGTTACAAAGGAAGGTTAGTTGTTAAGCAGTTATTTTGAGTCCCAAATAGGTAATAAAACTCAGTCATGAAATAACGAAATTGTGTACCCTGTAGTGAGGTAATATAATCAGTATTGTGCAGACAAGAAGTGACCTCAGTGAAATGTAAAAAGGACAATTTGTTTGGATAGGAAAGAACTATGACATCTCCGAAAAGTTGAACCAATGAAAACAAACAAATGAGCATACTGAGAGACAGAGTTATGAAGGATATATTTAAGAATGGGAAACAAATACAGATGTATTTTGTGAATAGAGGAGTTACTATTTGAATCTCTCAGAGTTCAAAGTAAAACTCTTCTGAATAGCTGTTTCCAACAACAATAAATTTAATCCAGATTAATTTTTGCTAGGGAAACAGACAGGGATACAAGTGTACATAAAAAAAATTACAGAAACATTCAGAAAATATTATTTTATTGTTCAATAAATGTGCGAACGTAGCAACAAGTAGTGGAATGTAATTCAAATCTTAAAATGGCACCTTTCAGTATAGTGCTCACCAGATACAACAAAACCCAACAAGAGAGGAAAAAAAAATCAAATAATACTGTCACACATACCACATACAAATCATCTGGCATAATTCTAAAATCTTATCATAGTAAAAAATAAGTCATTTATTAACACTGTTTCCACTGATGCCATAAAAATAGTATAAAGATGTTACCTCATAATACTCAATTTGTTCACTAAAGTACTATAATTGTTATTTGTTTCTTGTTTGTTAAACTTACACAATCATTCTTCATTCAAAGCACATGATTTAATCACTACACTGTCACACAAAAGCCCAAGAAAGCACCTTATTTTTGTGCAATACTGCCATCATGTGCCATATATGCATGCCCAACTTTTTAAAGTTTCCAGTAACAAAAAGAATTCTTCTAAAATTCATTAAAAGCCATACCACACAAGTTTAACTGTTGGACTGGCAACATAGGCTTGACACGACTTCTTAAAGACAGTAACTCACGTCAACTGTCATTTTAAGTAATATTGCCACTGAAGACAAATATGAAACCAGGAGTGGTGATATTTAAAAAATATTGAGCAATTCACCAAATTTGGGAGATGCAAATGTTTTTCTGTTTTGTGTCAACTCTGCCTACTGTTTTACGTCTAACACAATGTGATAACATAATAAGTTCAGCGGCACTTTGCAAAGACATGGACATCTTTATAAGGTATTTCAGAGATAAAAGGGCACAACATACATTTACCCAGAATTAATCCAGGTTCTCTCTGTAAACATCATACTTACTCTACTGAAATGCCCAATTCTGGTCACAGTTACACCGAGTCCAACAAATAACAGTTGTACAAAAATTCTTAAACAATTAAGAACAGATCAGTACTGAGGCTATAGCCTCCATGTTTTTTCGCTACAGAAATATTACAGCTATAAAAATATACTCTGATAGGACGTGATGAAAAAAAATTTAATGAGATTAACTTCCACAACACATTTTTATCCTTGCTGAAAATCGCTGAAAAACTTGATGACGTGCTGTTGGGAACTAATTCAGATTTAAAAACAGGTATTTGCTAAATAGGTTGTCATTAACATCATATCATTTATGACTCAACAATCAGTACATTTGTCAGGGCACTTTAAAATAAACCTTCATTATTCCTCATCATGGACAGTAACCTGTCAAATACTTTTTAAGTAGATTCACTGGCCACAAAGATTACATAACATTCATTCTAACAGAAGAAAAATTACTGTTTTTGCTTGGCTCCATTAAATGCTAAATTTTAATTCTGGGAGAGATACATGTGTATTTATTTTTCAACGTCACAGGGAACATAGTTCTTACTCCAAGTCACTGAATGAAATGTATGCTCTGATGTTCAAACTTTTCACTATTTCAGTTCCACATTTTTGTGTACACAACATTAATCATTCTATTCTATAAATGGATTAAACCATAGTTTTGATGAATGTAAACCAGCTTCCTAAAACAATAACACACTGTTTATGTAAATCAGAGTCACATCATATTCACTATCTCTTACTTACTTGAGACCCCACACATTGAAATAAGTAGTAACATTTCACAAACCGAGAAGAATATACTTAGTGCATGTTGGGTAAATGTATTAAAGTGCATTTTTTTTTTTTTTTTTTCACAGAGAAAGGTCATACTTGGTGCCATCATAATTTTGCTGCAATTTTGGAGGAAGCAACACTTTTAACACATTACTGGTATTGCTGGTTGAATTTAATTTCTTTGGAGTGCATTCACTCTTAACAGTGCACTACCGACTGCTGGAAGCCTGCCAATGGAATTTGCCCTTCATGACCCACTGTTGTCCCAGGGAGCCATCACATGCCACCAGCAGAGGTTGGCTTTGGTCTCGTGGGTCTGGCTTTGACAGACATTGGCCTGTGTTGACATGTTTGATTGTCCGGTCCTGTTAAAACACAATACAAGAAGATAACTTTAGAAAGTGTAAAGCATAATTTGCTTCATTTAACTGAAATACTGTTTGCAAACAACAATCAAATGGAATAGGAACTTGAAATCGCAAAATCTGAGGTGCTGGATTTTTTCACAAATCACAGATGTCCTACGTGTATGTGTTTTATATTTATTTATTAAATACTGCCATTACAACTGAAGAAACACAGATGAACACATAAGAACTTCAAATAACAAGACCTATGCCTATGAAACGCAAGTCTTGGTGAAGTTTTAGCTGTCGCGCTTTGACGTTACACTTTTTGCCTTCGTAGCCCAACTTATGACCAGAGATGTCGTTCTAGGCAATGAACAATATTTAATAACAGTTCTAAGCATATGCAGATAAATTAACCATCAGAACACTGAAAGAAAAGTATGTACTGCGTTTAAATCAACATCAATCATTACATGCTTATATTTGTGTAATATTTGTTTGATATGCAGAAGTATTCCTAAAGGTCTTTGTCCATAGGTATCTAAGATAAAAGCTTTAATTTTCAAGCATCAATTTTAGTGTAATTTGTGTTAGATTGTTACTAACATGGGTCAGAATTAAAACTGGCATCTGATGTTACAGTAGAGGGCATGAATAATTTAATCTTTTTTTCCTTCAAAATAATTTAAACTGTGTTCTATTATTGAAATTATTAATTTGTTTGAATTGATTGCGATCTGTGTAGCCTAGACTACAATTAAAACAAATATTATGTGGCATAATATAAGATTTATTATAATTTCCTTTGCTTTCACAGAGCAATATTACTGAGGCTATTATTTCAACAACACGTAACTGTGTCAGCCATACAAATGTTGCGATATCAATCTGAATCACGCATAACAAAAAATGAACCTGTGAAGATTTTTGATCAAATTTATATTGAAATGCATTATTGCCACTAAACTGGGATAAAGTGCATGTATTAATATGGGCAAGATGAAGTATTGTTTTTCTGCCGGCAAGTTTAGTGTAGTATGTGGTTATGTTGAAATGCAACCTGGATCAGGATGGAAATTGAAACCTTTTGCTACAGTGCAAGGCACGAGAAATTACTTCGAATTTTATTGTATAAAAATTCTATTGTCAGGAAAGTATGTATTTCATTTAAATTTGCATATTAATTGTCAGTTACTATTTTTCCTGAAATCACTGAAATCCACAGGCAGTTTTTGTGTGATCTAAACTAATAATATTATATAAGCAAAAGTAAGTCTCCGTCTTTTTTTTTACATTTTGACGACTATATGTGTATACCGATATACTGAAATACTTTGTATCATTAGGAACAAAATAGGATACTTTTTCCGATATGAATAAATCAGACAGGTTCGACGGTAGAATGGTATATTGATAGCGTTCCCATCATATTATGCTGACATATCTTAGGTAACTTTCCAACTTTGTGTAGCCAATTCTAGCAATCAAATTCTAAATCCACGCGTATGAAGTCGTGGGTAACAGCTAGTATATATATATATATTTTTAATTTTTCATATTTAGATTTAATTATATTTTGCTCTTCCCACTGACCAGAGATCATTTTGGATATTTATCTATGATCAGGTATTAGCTGTGAATCAATGCCCCCTACCTTTCCTCTGTTCCCCCTACTTTCTTGGCCAACAGTCTTTCCGGGAGTGTCCGGATTACTGGATAAAATCATACATTTACCTACTTCGTTAAAGACATAACTATAGCAACACAATTTATTGGGTCCATGTTATGATGTGTAACTAAATTACTTAAAACAACAATAAATCAGTATTTCTTTGAGATAATTATTGATATAACTTCCCCAATAACAGGCACTATTGGGAATTCTACAGAAATTCACAACTAAATATTATTACTATATAACACAATCTGTGAGAGAATCAAGTTCATAGAACCAATGAATCCCTGCTAATTTTGACCAATATTGCAAAGTATTTCTATGGCCATCAAAGTGACAATATCAGGGGAGGAAAATAACAAATTTCTGGCGGAATACCTAAAAGGCATCCACCAAATACTGATTTATTCTTATTTCAAAATGCAACGAAACAAACAAAAATGTAAGTAATCTAAAACCTAACATCTAAATTTAAACATTTATGAGCCCAGGAAAGTAAATTGAAAACTAAGTCCCTTGTAAAAAACCAGTGAAACTATTCACACAAGTAACACTGGACCATACTTATCAATTCTTTTTTACTATAATGAACAAACTAAGCAGTGCTGAGGGGCAAGTTTGTGGAGAAATAGAAACCATACCAGATGATACTGCACTGCATCCATTTCAGATTCATTTTATTCTTTTAAAGGTTTTCCTTCAAGCCAATTTCAATTCTATTTTGCTGAACAGTAAATGGTTGATAGACACAGCATAATAAATTTCAAATAGAATAATGATGCTATCTGATAAACATACCTGTGTGTGATACACCCAGGCCTGGTTGCCTCCCATGCCATGGCAACGCACTAACATCACAGGTCCCTTAGGACTCGACGCATCTAGGCAGTTGTCATCTGCCATTATCTGTTGACGCTTTGTGTAAGCAAACACCTGTGAGTAAAAAATAGAAACCAATTCTCCTGAGCCATTCTTGAATAAACACATAACTGGAATGAGTACATGGTAATGAGCTTAAAACCACAATACACTGACTTCTATAAACACGTAAGAAGGAGAAATACAGGTGGCAGCAGATGTAGAAGCGTGAGTGGGATATTGTAATGTGAAAGTTGTAGGTGTGGATGTGGACATATCTTTTCCCTGCCATATGTTTCACCTAATACATGACTAAGTTTATTAACTGAAATATTGTGAACTGTGTTTGTTTTTCGTGTTCGTTGGGCTCTCTTGCCTTCATCTGTAGTAAGTGACAGATTAATTTACCTATCCTTTTTTATTTTCAGTGCGTAATGGCAGTTTCACTATCACAATTATCCAGTTAAGATAGTTTGACAGATAACAATTGGTTTGGTGACTATATCAATAACTTCCAGAGTGGGAAGAAATGCTGTGAGGTGATAATATGGGAAGGTAACATATAAATATGCTCATCATCTACAAATGTTCAAGGAAGGTGGTCTGTGGTGACAAAATACTACACAAATACAAAAAACACACTTTGGGCATTACCTTTAGTCATGAAGGTAGATCTTATCTTCATAACAATAGAATCTACCTTCTTAATTTTTTTAAATTATGGCTTTATACCTCATCGATGTCAAGGTCATTAGAGGCAGGATGGGACTGGGGCCAAGGAACAGGAAGGAATTCGTTCATGGCCATTTGAAGGAAGCATCCTGGCATTCGCCTGGAGTGATTTGGGGGAACCATGGAAAACCCAAACCTGGATGCCCCAACGGGGATTCGAACTAGCGTCCTCCCGAATGCGAGGCCAGAGCGTTAATGTTCACCTACCAAGCTCGGTGGCCTGCTGCTAAGCCATACTACTTATTGCTTCTAACACACGAGTATTGAACATTAATATTTTAGTAAATAGGTATTTCCATATACTCACAATATCTTTTATTTCTAACACCCATTCCATATTATATAATTCGAAACCAAAATAATGAAAAATCTGTGTGCTCTGTAGGGAATTCAGAACCTATCACAGCAGAAAGAAGTGAATGCATCAAATACATTATTATTGTCTTTTAAAGGTGATGTGTTTATCCCAACTGTATAACATCTGCATAACGATTAATTATGGCCTGTCAGAGAGCTCATTTTTAAAATATCTTTTATACTTTGTTTCTGAAGAGCTTTCCCTCAAAAACCAAACAATGAACACTGCAGTTGTAGAATAACTGTGACAATTCCGAGTTTGGGGAAGTTGCAGGAAGATTAGATAGCAGATTGTTACCATAATCTGACACATTTTTAATTTAACAACTACTTCTTTTTACTTCTCAAACTGATACCACTGAAAAAAGTTATAATCATAAACATTATTGAAGATGAAAGCAGGAAGGCCACACAAACACAAAAACACGACACTTTACAATTTCTCACTTTAAAAACCCTATTCGTGCTTAAAGGACTGGGCCATTTGGCAAGGAGAGGTGTGCACACACCGTGGCTTACAGTATGTAGTACTCTCATTGTCACTATTATTAAAGGAAATATATTGTTTTGAATGAGAAGTCTTACGAATTTTCTAAAAACAGAAAACACTGACTGATACAAATTAAGATATAAAGACAATTTTAAATGAAACAAGGGAGAATCCATTTAAATAAATGTTTGACATACCTGGTTACCACCAAGACCATGGCAGTAACTCATGCCCAGTTTCTCACCACCCTTCCTGCCCAATGTATCAAGACAGTTTTGTGTTTCTGCATTCCTCACCTGCAAACAGAATACAGGAAATTAAGTATCAAAACAATTTGCTATATAACAACAATTTCATTACACAAATACATTTACAATGCAACAACTGCATATTGATATTCCGTCCTATAAAATATATCATTTAACATGGCCTAATATGCAACAAATCCTACAAATAACGAACTGTGCTAAATCTAAAAACAACAAATTATACATTGAAAAGGTGATGAGGAAGATGACAGATTGAGATAACTAAATAAAATATAGCAATTTAATTATTCCTTTGCACTTCTGCCGATCAAACCTGAAGAATAATGCACTAAGGTTACTACAGATTACAAAAATAGCTAAATATTATTGCTATTAACTGACTGGTATTTCAAGTAATGTGTACCACCAATACTACACACAATGCTATATGGCAACTGATATAATGACAATACAGGTAACTAATTATTATTATTAATTTAATTGTGATGGAGAACATGCACTGGTGGCAAACTACCTTTTTATTTTATTTTTTACATATCTTATATAATACGAGTGTTAAATTCTTCTCCCATCTATTTTTGTGATTTAAAAATTTTAATTTTAAATTCCTTCAGCATTTTTTCTAAATTATTCATCACTTCTCTTGGTAATTTGTTCACATCCCTGACCCCCTTTACCCACAAAATAATATTTTCCCACACCCTTATGCATGAAATAGGAGTGCCCACCACCATTCCTAGCCCTTTCTTCTCCCTCCTCCTGTACTCAAATGACTCCCAATCCAGTTCCTTTATCATATCAGTTACTGACTGGGTCTTGCAATAATCTCCACAAACAAATCTAACTGCTCTTTTTGCACACCTTCCAACTCCTGTATTTGAAACCCAACATGTGGGTCCCAAACAACACCACCATATTTAACCAGTGGTCTGATCAAAGTTTTGTAACACACGTGTTACAACCTCTCATCACCCTCTCCAGTAAATGAAGGATTTGTCCTACCACCTGTCCAATGTGCTCTGCCTAGCTGAGTTTATTGCCAAACGTTATGCCAAGATACTTAAACTTTTAAGCCTTCAAAAAGCAATTCTGAACTCACCCTATAATCATAAACAATCTTTAGTTTTTATCTGTGTACCTAATAAGCTGACTCTTCTTGGCATTTATCTTCATTCCATGCTGACCTACCCATTTATGTATTCCATCCACGTCACCCCACAGCTGTTCACAGTCTTCTTCTGTTTTGATCCTATTATATAAAACAACTTAAATTCTGACCATAAACCATCAACACAATCATTCATTAGAATAATGAACAGCAACGGTCCCAATACACTACCCTCTGGAATTCCCATATTTACTTCCACCTCTTTTGATTTCCTACTACAACACTTTGCTTTCTGGCTTTTAAGAATTCCCCTACTAAGCAAGAACTTTTCCATCCAATCCAACAGTTTTCAATTTATTTAAAACTTTTTTATGGCTCACTTTGTCAAATGACATAGAAAGATCTAGTGCCACACTATGAACTTAGTCTCCCCAATTCAACTGAAATATCTTACATATAGCCTGCCATCTGAGACTTACATCAATATTCTTGCTAAAGCCATGTTATTGATCTGCAAACTAGTTTCTTTCTTCACAGACATTTCTGATATAGTTGCATATCAATCGCTCCATCTTTTTTCCTATCACTGATATCAAACTAATTGGCCAGTAATTTTCAAACCTATTTGTAATCCCTTCCAGTACTACTATCTCTTTTTCAATCCTCTGGTAAGCAACAAGACTCCAAACTCATTTAAATAAAATTTCAAGGTAAGGTATAATATTACATCCCACAATCTTTAATACATCTGTAGTAATATTATTTACCCCAGCCCCTACACATTTTTTTTTTTTTTTTTTTTTTTTTTGCTTTCTGAGTTCCTTCATAATTTCCTGAGAAGCTATTTCAAATTTTGTAGTTTCCTCATTTATACTTAGAGAGAGACTCTCCTCAGATTTATTCCCTCCCCTGAAAGCATCATAATCCCTAGTGGTCTCATTAAATCAGTTATTCAACATCTCTGCCATTTTAAAATCCTCACCGACTTCAACCCTATTCTTATCTACAATTGTCTGAATACCTTATCTTGCCCTAATTTTTCTAACATAACCATAGGAATTTCTAGATGCATCATTCAGTGGTCCCCTGCCCACTTCGCAGCCACTGTATTTGTTCAGTAAATGGAAGGATGACACCTATCCCTGAAATATTTCTTCAACTCTAAAGACTGTACCTTTTTATAATTATACCTATTTCCCCTTCAATTTTGCCCACTGGTTTACTGAATCCCCTAATATCCAATATCACTTATTCCTTCAATCAGTTGGCACTCCACAAGATTTTCATCAGGCTTTATTAGAAAGATATCCAACATATTTGGTCCCCTCGTGTTCTGCTCTAACACTTGTGTAAATACTCCTTCCCTTACTAAGATGTTTGCAAATCTCTGTTCCTTAGTGTTATTAATCTTATTTCCTACACAGTTAACACCTGGTAAATTTAAATCTCCTCTAATAATGAACATCCTATGCTCACCTCTTAATGTGAATATGAATTTAGCTTCACTCCAAGATCATCATCTCCCTCATTCATTCTTCCAGTGCAGTAAGCAGCAAGACCCCGATTATTAATTTTTTTTTATCATCCCAAAAATCTACTTCTAATTACTCATGGTTATAATTTATGAACACTAGAGAACAGTTTTAATCTTTGCTAACTAATATTAATACCCCTCCAGCAATTACTTCTCTATCTCTGTAGTACACTCTGTAACCATTAGGGAAAACCTCATTGTCTAGTAGTCCTCCTCTTAACCAAGAGCCTATAACAACTTTTGGTTCATGTATTTTTGTTAAGTTTGCAAATTCTATTACTTTGTTTATTATTACTTCTACAGCTCACCAATAAGACTGATAATTGGCTTTGTGGTATTTTTATTATAACCTTTGTCTTTCCAGTTGTACCCTCGCCATTATTTCAACAACTTCATATATTTCTTGGGACTTGTGTCTTTTTTTCCCCATCATGCATCTACAGTCACTATTCCTCTGATCACTTATTTTTATCCCCCCGCCAGCAGTCCCTAACCTAAAAAAAGGCACAGGCCTGACCCTATCTTAACTGGAAGTGGGCTCCCTTACAGCTCAGAAAGTACTCCCTTCCCCCCTTCTATTTAGGCATATGTCATGCCTAGTGAAAACCCATCTAACAATGGTGTTCACAGGCACAACCCCCAAAACAGAAGAATCTCCGTTTCAAAGTTTACCCGCCTAAGAGCATACAACTGTGGTCGATCGTGGCAACTTGGAACCTGCACGAGTTCCACCCTCATATGCTGTGCCTAAATCCCCTTCCTCAAGACACTCTCTATACTACAATGTGCATTCCAATCGATACTACTGCCCGCATCTCCCACTATCACTACTCTATTGTTCTTAGTTAAATCCCTATAAAGTGATCCTATATAGTCTATTACCTGCCCACGTGTTACATTACGTTTCAAAAACCTTGTGACCTGGTAGCCTGTGCCTCACTGATGCTGCAAAAAAGGGCCTACACCTCTCCCTTGGCTAATACATAGCAGCAGAACCTTTTTTATTTTTTCCTTCCGCACCTATATTCTTATAGGTCTGCTGCACCTTACCTCTTCCTGCATATTACACACCATGCTTCTCACCTTCCTCACTAAACCCACCATCTCTATTACTTGCTTCCAAAGGAAGAGCCTCAAGGGCCCAGAGCCTTTCAAACAATTACCTGAGCATTTTGCCTATCTCCCTGAAATTTTTTTACCCTGCTCTGAAAGTTTCCTATCCCTAAAACAGAGCAGACAGTACCATGGAGCAGCCTCACTTAGTTCTCCTTTTCCCATTGTCCTCATCCATGCAAGAGAAAAATAAGCAACATAGTTTCAGAATTTGTGTTTAACATGTGGATGATGTTATAGTTCACAGCTTGTTCGAACTGACATATTAATTCATTGTGCCTAGTAAATGTTTACTTTCAGAAGAAACTGTTTTCAATCTGTCTGATGGTAGAGCTCAGAACACATATTCTCAATACTGGTAACACACATGTTAAACCATTCTTTTTGCAGCTCAAAGTAGCACTGAACGCCAATAGTTGCCAGCTTTTGCCTGGTGTGTGTGTATGTAGTTAGTGGGTTTTTTTTTTTTCAAGTAATTGATCTCGGCTAACATTCATTTTAATTCAATTAATAAGCTCTTGTGAATGTAAATCAAGTTAACATAACAGTAGTTCTGTGCTCACCAAAAATTCTGTGTACATTGCAAGTAAGTGTTATTTGACTAAGGGGACCCACCAATCAGCTAATGAAAAAACCAACCATGTGCAATGCACCTCTCAGAAGTGTTGTAAGGTGACAAGAAATTACTGAAAAGCAATAAAAATCAAATTTACATGTAGTTTTCATATATCTTTGAGCCAAGAATGGATGGTGTAAGTAGACTTCAGCTGCTTATACATGGTGAGTGATCTATCTGAAACTGCCTTTTCTGTTCACAAATAAAGACAGGGAAAGGGTATATTTTACACAGAATGATCTAGGAAGCCTATGAGATTGTATTACCACTAAATATCTTGAAGAATAAGGCAGTAAAACCTTGTCTCAGTTGCATTCTATTGCCAAAATTAATATTTCCTATTATTCCTGGAGGAAACACAAGTCCATAAAAATTTAAAATTGCTAAAAATATTAATACGTGATTTTCACAACTTTCATTGTACATTTTCAGTATTCAGATTCATCAGGAATCCATTTAGCTTTGTTATGATGAAGTTCATTTAAAAAAAAAAAAAAAAAAAATGATTTCCCACATAAATTTAGATTATGTCTTCACTCTACTTGATTGTTACTTCAGACCATAAAGTAACATAAGCACATCATGCCTACATTTTTAATGTTGTTGTAAAAGTATTTCCTCATGGATCAAACAAAATTCTCTTTATTTGCAAAAGGCTCTGTTTTTTTTTTTTTTTTTAGTACTGTTGTTTTAACAATATGTCACCCATCCATTCCTTAGGCCTCAGACTTAAATGATATGTGATCACGAACTATGTACTACCCAATGATTTAATGTTTTAACAACTACAATGCATTCAAATTATCAAGATTAGTGTCTACTGCAAGATACCAACCTCTCCAAGGTAGTAGTAGTCAAGAGGCATTTGTGACTCTGGATAGATGTTCTCGAGATACCAGCGGAAGCTCTTGCAACGTAGTCGTTCCCTGAGAGCCTTTCTCTCAGTCAAGTCACCCACGAACACAGACCTGGCACCTGTCGTAATATGTCCAGGAATACAGTGAGTTTAACTATTGTCATGGCCAAAATACAATTTCTGGTTGGTCTATAAGAAGTAAGGGCACAGTCCATGTGATGAAAAAAAAAAAAATATTTACAGTGCATGATTATGGAGGTCTAATAGGCCAGCAAAAATGTTATTAATACTTCTAAAATACAAAGAAATCCTTCATCTAGCAGGCAGAACGCTCACATTGTGAATCTTAAAATGTGAATAGAAAACTTGAATGGACAGTAATTTTTGCTTCAAAAAATGATTAAAAAAGAAATATAGTTTGTCTCCCATTCACTGGGCTTGACTTTTCTTCAGATGTTAAGATTAAAACTAACATTTGCTCTGTCTCACTTCCCGAAACTATTATAGCTAAGATTACTGCACCAAATATCATTACATTGGTATTACACTTAATTAGCAATCGAGTAGTATAAGCTCTTAATTATGATAGACCAGGCAGAAGGAGTTAAATGTTAGAGGAAAAAATATTATTAACTTTTAGAGAGAGTTTTCCCTTCATCAAACAATGGATCTTAAAGGGAAAGATATGAAGAAAAATTTTACTCTAAGAAGAAAACACAATTATCAACTGAAAGCATGGGTGCAAATTAAATGAAATCCTCTCCTCCCCCAAAACACACTCACAGAAAGAGAGAGAAAGAATAGACTATCAAAAACTACAAAAATTAAAAAGATATACAGTATATACACTGTATTTTTCTGATCAATGTTGTTACTTTTGGAGTAAGTTAGTTCCGAATATCACACAGTCTTGAATTCAGATACTAAACCCAATTAGAAAATCAGCTGGTTTTGGATGAGCAAGGAAATAGCATGCACACAAACAAATACAAAGGTTTTTAACATAACATTGTAGTACTAAAGCTTTTATAACAGTGCTAAACCCAATAAACAATACTTTATAAATGTTATTACCATTCAAAACATACAACTTTCTTTCAACATGCAAATGCTTATTCAGGAAGTACTATAGCTATAGATCTCAAAACAGTCCATACTGCAGTTAAAACTCCTAGAATTTTTTTTTTAAAAAAATTGGAGGGAACTGAGCTCTTCTTACAATGAATAGTATTTAAGTTTCACTTAAATTTCACTCCTAAACAGTGAAGCAATACGGGATAAGAATTTAAATGCTTATTTGGAAAAGGTTCAAAGGTCTGAAGGATAAATGTTTGTAAAATGTTATGAGGGGACACCACATGTAGTGAAATAACACATACATCACCACCCACAAACGTGACAAGAATTGGCTCAAATAATGGAAGATTGCGTTTCTTTTTCTACATGTTATTGAAAAACTTCTGTCTTGAACTTTGGCAGCTGATGTGTTTATATCTTCTGCTGATAACTGAAATACACACAAAAACTAATGCATTGGTTTTTCACCACTCTGTCTTATTAAATAAAAAGAATTTGCCTAATAATATAAATTCTGTGTTAGACACTACACGATTTGCAAAAAACAAGAGGTTTTTTCCAATATATGATAATTTGCAGGAGTGGCTAGTGTCACCATTTTATTCAGAATATTTACACACACACAATAATTTTAACGATAATCTGTCAAGAGGAATCTTCTGGAATTAATAAGGAAGAATTTACGTGCCACACACGAGGGGAGTGTGTCGAGGTAAAAGCCATGTCAGGCTAATGTGGGGGAGAGAGGGGGGGTTTCGAGGGCGGCCAAAATGGAGACACACAGTTTATGGGCACTCCCTTACCATTTCAATAGTGCCTCTTGAAAGAATTATTTCAAAGAATTGACTACAATGATCCAAAAATAAGCTCACCCTCATACAAACAATGAGATTTTTTTTTCTCTGAGAATAATATATAAAAATGAAACAAATAGATATGTATGCCTCTCAGAAACTAAATGATCTTCTGCTTTGACCTAAAGTTGGATTACAAAACTTGGAAGATACTAACTGAGCTAAAATCGAGACATATCTGGATATTTAGTATTGATGAGGCTGTTGAAATATCCAAAACTGGAAAACAATTTGGAAAAATATGTGGTAATTATGAAAAAAATTGAGTTCAGTTGTTATCATGTGCTTGAAATTTTTGTGGTAACACTGATTCTGGCAAAACTTCCGAGACTTGAAAACAGTTACCGAGTAATATGGCTACACATGTAACTTTAAGTGTCTACCAAGGGGAAAAAAAACACCAAATATAATTAGCTAGTACACACAGATGGTTTGAAAAATTTATTGGGAGATATTTTCTTAGTATTCTACACTTAAAAGTTGAAAAATAAAATGAATAGTAACAATTTCAAAGAAATTTTGTGTGAAGAACTGTTCAAGAATGGTGATCGGATACCAAATGTAAACATTTTGGGAAAGCATGTTTTTATAGAAACTGATAAGACGAAGATGGAAGAGGGATAAAATAGCTAAAATTAGCTATTCTTGTACTTATTTTACTGCATGTCCTTTTCCGCCCCTTGTACATAAATGTACGATAAAAATTATTTTTGATATGCAACTTTTTCCCATTTTCTCTTTCTCTGACAATAATGTAGTACATCTCGTAAAAATGAAACAAATAGATAAGCCTCTCAGAAACTATATGATCCTCTGCTTTGACCTAAAGCTGGATTGCATAGTTAGCAAATTTCAACAAAAAAAAAAAGAGAAGTTTTTGTTGGTTTTTCATAAACATCAAATCAAAAATAATGGCTTCAGTACTTACTTGATATTAATTAACTTTGAGGCAGTTAAATCTTAAGCAAAGTTATGACATTGTGTTCTGAGAAAGAAAAGGATTCTCATGGGGTACTAGTTCTATAATGCACTGAGCCTCTTGTCTCTAGAAAATGCCAAATACAGCATACCATGATCAGAAAGGCATTTTAAGACTCACACTAGTGAAGATGTTCTAGAGGTACTTGCGAATTACAATTTACATTACTGCAAGATTTTTTATTTTATTTTTTGAGAAATCCATAAATTACAGCAGCAGAAATAAGTTTTGTTGGCACCATTTTTGCAAGAAGCAGTTGAATTGAGGCCAAAGGCTGGTTTCGATTTGTTAATGATTAAATGTGGTATATCAATTTTAATCACTAATTTTTGGTACATTAATCATTAGCTGGTAAGTGTGCCATTGGCCTTAGTATCCACCCTCTGATATGTTCTGTGTCGTCCGAAGAAATGTTAGAAACCTAATAATTTTCACGTTCATGCCTATTTCATTTATCTACACCATCCTGCCACCATCTGAGGTAACTTGTGGTTTTTCCCAAACCAAATTATTATTATTTGCACTATCCAGGACCAATTGTTTCACACACACACACACAACAATTGCCCATGTATAGTTTAAGCACTGTGAAAATATGAAGCATTCTGATCTGAATCAAGCTACTTTTCAAGGCGTAGGAAACAGAAGGCCATAAATACAATCAAATTTTTCAGGTCACTGCAAGGCCGCATTTAGGCTTTTGGGCCCCTGGGCTATACATGTGGCGTGGGTCCCCGTCGGTAGTGGCCTAGGCAGGGGCTCCTCTGAAGTAGGGTTGCCTCCGTTGTGGATGCTTAAATTTGCAATTTATGGGTGCCCTTTGTGGTGCTGGCCCCTAGGCTACAGTCTAGGTAGTCTATGCTTAAATGCAGCCCAGGGTCACTGCACAACTGCCAGTAACTTACACGGATCAAAAAAAGGAAGGAGAAAGAAAATAAACCCAACACTTTATTGCTTTAGGACTTGTCAATGTCATGAAGAGGTGGGAGAGGAATGGGGAAAAGGAATGGGGAGGAATTCAGCTTTTTAAAGAACTCATACAAGCATTTGCCTGGAGGGAGTTCAGAAAACCATGGAAAACTGAAATTGAGATGACTGGATGGATATTTGAGTCCACATCCTCCGGAATACCAGGCCCAAGCTCCCATCACTTATCACAGATGAACGGCAATGAACACACAAAATATTTCAGTATAAGATTTTACATATCTACAGACATGAGACATGTGGCAAGAGGATTGGAAGTACACACAACAATCCTCTCCTCTGTGCCCTAATACATTAATTAATCATTATAATGAAATATTGTAAAATGTTTTAATCACCGCCCTCATGCCTTCATCTGTGTTAAGTGATTGGTTTACTTTTCTATTTTTCCTTATATTCATAGATTATAAGTATTTTCATCATTACAGTAGTTATTAAAAGTAATGATTCAGCCATGAAAAATACCTTGCCTCATGTGGCCTATAAATACAAAATTGGTGTGATACACACTGTCTAACTCACCAGTCAGCATGTTAACACTGTTTGCCGCATGTATTATGATGCCAGAGGACGAAATGTAAATTTGATTTTAACCTTTATTCCTTAGTGCCACATTTTGTTTAATTTCTGTAAGCTTGCTAGGAAAGGACTTCAATGTGAACAAGAGACCAGTATGACACCTCAGGTATCTCATGCTAATGCCATTCGTTTTGGAGAATCTTTCTTTAGGAGAAATCAAAGTTTAAAAACAATTAATTAAAAAATTTCTGAAAGTATGCTGGTAGAAAAGCTGCAAAATGATGCTTACTGAAAGCAGCCAATTAGTTGAGGGAGGGTGTAATTGTGTGTGCGAAAATTGTTATAGTTTCAAATTCTGACAGCAGTGGGCGAACAAAACAATGAGTTTTTTTTTTAAAGGCATAACCATATAATCCTGGTTATAGTTTAGTCATTACACATTTACAAAGAGCACAATCAAAAAGATGTTACCAAAAAAATTACCCAGTTCAAAGACTGCTGATGAGCACCACTGTACTAAATTGTATTTTTAGTGTGCCTGATTAGCGTCGTTTTCTCTATACATCTGTGAAATGTGACACCTGAATGGATATTTAGCAAAGAATTAGCAGAAATAGGCTGCAGAAAACAATGGCCCATGAGCTCTTGATCTTATATGAAAAACAGTTGAAAAGTTTTCTCTGAAATTGATTGGAATTAGTACATTACTAATGAAGGTGTCATGGACAATGTTAATAGAAAATTGAGTTAAACCTTTCCTGGAGGAACCCCTGACACAAAAAACTAGCCATAACTGAGAAGTCTACATGGCATTTAGTTTTCTTTCTTGCTTGAAGTTAGTTACACAGATAAAGCTGTTTGCAAAACTAATAAACTAATAAAATCAGATGTAAATTATTTTCTGTTTTCATCCCAGGAAGGAGAAGAGTGAAACAATGTTCAACTGCTGTCTTGCTTAAAAGTAAGTCATTAACCTTATGTAGAAAACCATTTTTCAACCTTTTAACATGAACAAAACAAAGAGACATTGAAATTATTTGCTACGAGTCAAGAGACTAGAAAATGATGAAACTCAAACCAAGCAAAATATAGGTGACATTACTACACCAAATTTAGCTTATACAGGGCGTTCGCTGGAAAACGCTACCCTCCCAGTCTGTTGCCGTCGGCAACTTGCTCGGTCAGTGGTACCAGCAGTTTCCGCCAACCGCCACCGTGAATCACCGCACTGTTTAACACCTCCGCTGCCCCAACAGTGCATTGCAGTGACCCTTACATTGTTAAGAACGGTTTCTTTGCATTGTAGATAGTTTGTGACTTCAGTCTCTTATTAATCAGTGTTGTGAATAAACGTTTCTTTGCGGTTTGGCTGGTTTGGGGCTTCATACTCTTATTAATCTGTACCGTGTTTGAGTGTGAGTATAATTATGGTACGTTACAGTTTGCAACAAAGAATATTTCTCTACGATACATATGTGAAGAAGAAGTCGTTTAAAAAGTGTCGCAGTAAATTTCGTCGCGAATTTCCTGGCGCTTTACTGCCAGCTAAATCAACAATTCTGCGTCTGGTTAAAAAAGTAAGAGAAACGGGTTCATTTTTTAACAAAAAGAGACTGTCGGTCAACCGTATTCTCACAGAGGAGAAAATTAATGATATCGCTTTTCGACTAGAACAGTCACCCAAAAAATCATTAAGTCAGTTAGGGCAGCGTGTGTCTCGAAATATGTTCAGAAGATGTGAAATGTGCATTACACAAGAGGGTCAACACTTCCAGCATCTTTTATAAGGTAAGCTAATGAATTACGCCACATTTAAATGCTTAGCACACAAGTTTATGAAGCGTAATTATTATGAAATAGTCCGCGGCCGACGGTCGAACAATGCCGGAAACTGAGCGCTCGCTCGCCGCGAGCAGTTTCTTCCTTGTAGCGCTAACAGTGGGTTGCGTTTCCCGGCGAACGCCCTGTATTTTCATATTACTTCCAAAAATTACAACCAGAAATAACTTTTTACAAAAAAAAACTAAAGAAGTGCACAAGTTTGTTTCTGGTTTTAACTTCTTTTATACTTTTTATAGTGGTACAATAAATTTATTAAATGAAAGTTTGATGAGCAGGTAAATATATGAACATTCATGTTGGGAAAAGATTTAAGATAGCTAACCATTTCTGACAAGGGTTGCAGAGGAAGAGAATAGGAAGGATAAATATATCAAAAGGAACTGGGAAAAGATCTCTTCACTGTTTAAATGTATCTACTTACTTTTTCAAATGTGCCAAACCAGTACACACTAATGTGAAGCACCTCAATTCAAATTACAAGAAGATAGTTGGGAGTTGAAACAAAAGAATGAGTTTTAAACTGCAGTACGGGGTAGCCCACAACCTGACCTGGGTTAATGCTGTAGTAAAAGTTCTTCCACTCATCCAGCCAGACTTCAGCCAGGCGAGCGTTGTTGTGGTTCACTATCTTTGAGGTGCCCCCAGGAAATGTGTAGGGAGTTGACTTGCGGAAGACATGTCCTACGTGTGAGCATGTCGCTATCTCCAGGTTGCCCCCGCACATCCACACCTGTTACAGCACAATGTGAAAATGGCTTCCAGCATCAATGGATTCCCCATCAATTCCCTCAATCATATCTCAAAATGAGAACACTAACAAGCTGCCCCATACTCAAGCATTCGGTACAACTTTCTTTAATAATAATAATTCAGTATTAAATGGAAAGTAAGTCCACCTACATATTTAGATTTATAAATTATACTACACAAATTCCACATGAATGCAAAGAATCAGATTAAAGCAGAGCTGTTCTCCTGAGGAAGACATATTCAAATGCACACTATGTGTAGTCTTCCCTTGATGTTACTTGCAATGAGCAGATTCAATTTTTTTTACTTATGGCTTTACGCCTCATCGACGTCGAGGTCATTAAAGGTGGGATGGGAGTGGGGACAAGGAACAGGAAGGAATTTGGCCATGGCCTTTTGAAGGAAGCATCCCGGCATTTGCCTGGAGTGATTTGAGGACTCCATGGAAATTCCCAACTCTGGATGCCCGGACGGGGATTCGAATTGGCATCCTCCCGAATGCAAGGCCAGAACATTAACCGTTCACCCATCACAATGAGCAGTCAAGAAACATATTTGGAGAAATATATATAAGGAAAAACAGGATTGGGTATTAGCACTTTCTCATATCTTCTCCAAATATACAAGTTCTGACTTATACAGCTTCACAAGGACTTTCACAAGGAATCTGGTATATGGATTAAGCAGCCTTCTAAAAACTGCAATCTGGATTTGAACTGGTGTGATTAAAAAAAATTGATTTGCCATATTTTGATTGATCGTTTACCTGACAAAGCATGGAAGAATTGTGACAAATTAACGCACACCAAATATGATTTGCCAACTGGTCACGGGGCTGCCACCTATATCCAGAATCATAACATTTCCTCAACAAAATCCCAACTTACATGTAATTTTGTCTATGTCCGAGCACACTGTCATGTAACATTTACTAAACCAGTTGATTCCTAATCCCAGATTGTATACCTTATTCCTGAGTTGAATTAAAACCTTCTCTACAGTCTATAAGATCATACAAAACTGCTGACGGCTGTTCAACTGTTAGATGTTAAAGCTGGTGGCCAGCTTTCTGAAACTTGGATCTGAAGAGCAAACACCAGATTTCATCCCCATTCATCTTTCATGCAACCCAAAAGAATACATTGTACATAACACACAGTGATCACATTTAACAGAAACTGTAAATACAGAAAAGGAACTGGGCCTCCTACTCCACACATTTAGCTTAGTACTCCTATTGAACATGTTCCTCATGGGGAAAAAATGATATACAGAATTATTTTATCTGTTTTTTTCTTTTAGAGCAGTTTATTCTAACTGAGAGTTGCTGTTGCCACAGACAAACAGTACACATCCGCAACTTGTACCTTCCAATACCAGAACATGCCAATAGCCATGATTCCAACAATCTCAACGACTGTTTCACTGTGAGAGTAGTCAGAGTTTTCCCCAATAGCACCACTGCAACAGAACTCCGGAGATGTGAACTAGAGTACCAGAATAACCTGGATACCAGACACCCACCTGGCTTTAACCACCGATAAAATCCAACCACTTAACCCATCACACTTATTTTTTTTACTGGTTACAACTTTATGCGTCAGTATTAGATACCCTTGCTACATATATTCATTTTACCATCGCCCACAATGTATTATCTTAGACATATTGATAGTCTACTACATCGCTGTTCCCCCACTACCTAACTGGTCATTGGGTGACGTTCTGTGTGTGCACACGTACAGAGCCAATGGCCCATTTATCTACTAATGAAGGAGGCCTGTGTTTATAATTGTGTATTTGTTTGTCCGCCTTCGTGTTTTCTCTCATCACAGCCGTCAACTTTTCTCTATGGCATGTATGCCTTTAATGATTTAAAAAAAAAAAAAAAATAAATAAAAGGAAGACACCTGTAGAGACTTCATGGTTGTCAGTTCACAAAAAGAATGTATAAGAGTTCAAAAATTAAAACAGACAAAAAAAGACAGAGCATTCATGCAATAAACCATATGCGTGGTTGTTATGCATTGCAACTGAGAACATACCAAACCAATGACGAATTCTCACATAGTAATGTACTGTTGTCAGTGGCAGCTCGTGACTTAGTAGACTGCCTTAATAACAAGGCTAAACTATTATCATATTTGGGATTTAATGCTCCATTTGCTTAGATATAACTTTCTCTTAAAGAGAGAGCTGTAAACATTTAAACTTTTGAAGCTCACTTTCAGTTCTAGAATTTATTTCTTTTCAATTTGATGTTGTCACAGTAAAAATTTTCCAAAAAATGTGAAAAGAACAATAAACAAAATAGCCAGCACCATGGAAACGATCTAAATCCAATGCATATGATTAGATGTGACCGAGTATTAATTTATGCCAGGTCATTTCTATGCCAAAGTAAAGCTAAACAAATGGAGATCATCCATTTCATTGAAGTTATTATGGCTTTAAACCTTGTCGATGTTGAGGTCATTACAGGTGTGAAAGGAATGTGACAAGGAACAGGAAGGAATCTGACCATGGCCTATTGAAGGAACCATTGCAGTATTCACCTGGAGTTATTTCGGGAAACCATGAAAAACCGAAATAAGGATGACCAGACGGATTCAGACCTGCGATCTCCTGAACGAGGGGCCAGAGTGTTACCACTCATTTACAAAGCTTGGTTAAAATTATATATACCTTCTATAAATGTATAGGACTTATTAATAACAAAATGGGAATCAACTGCCAGATTAATCTTCTCTAAAGCATAATTGTTATTCAAATTGTTTCAAGACAACGACAATGATATGAATAACTAATGAGAAATAAAATTTTATATTGCAATATGTGCCGATTGAATGATTAAAGTAAGCCATACATCCAATTTCCACTGCAGCAGACTTAAATAAAACATTTAATTTATATCAGCATTTCTCAACCTTTTTCAACCCGACAACCAGTAAAAAAATCAAAAATAATTCTACGGATCGCAAACTTATAGGTCCAAATTTTATACCCGTGTTTAGCAATCGTTATTAGCACCTACCACGGTTCCTTGAAGACCTATACCTTCAACAAGACTATCGTAAAAAGGAACCATTTCTTCACATTCTGGAATTGCCAGATTTTTGCTTGGTTATTAAAATAATCATGATTTTTAGAATGCTTGGTTATAAACATATGGCTTATATTTTCTTATATCCTTTGTTTGAAGAATTTTTACTAATTTCTTTCTGTTACAATGTCTGTAATCCAGTTACTATTAAATTTTTAATATTCTGCATGCAAACCACCTGTCTTATCTTCATGGATCACAGGTGGTCCAAGGACGCTTGATAGGTTGAGAATCAGTAAGTTATATAATAAACAGTATTAAATGGTATTATACATGTATCAAATAGTGACATGTTAGAAAAAATATATCATCTGATGTGATTTCAAAAGAATAAATTACCAAAGATCTCACTACAACACACTGTAGGTTCACTCGCACTGCACAAAATAGAACTGCAAAAACCATAGTGCTACTGTATCTATTATTTTGCTGTTTTACTTTTTTTTTCTAATTCTAATAGAGATACATAAGTAATAATTAACCTTAATGCCAGTAATTTCTCCCCCCCCCCATTCACAAATAGTAATAAACAAAAACAAAAAACTGCAAAAATTATTGTCTGCGAAACTAATATCCACAGTGCCAGCAAAGTTATATTTTGCCATCGTGGGCATGTGTGCATTTCAGAGCTGGAAAAGTGTGTATGCACACAATTCCTATATGCTGCAACGCTGGCACTGTTAGAAGTACAGTTCCAGAGAAGGATATTTTTTTTGTTTTTTATTACTGTTCATGAACAAGGAGTTGATTACTGGCATTAAGTTTAAGATCAATTATTTATTTCCATTACAATTAGAGAATTTGTATATTGAATAGTGTCGTTAATTTTGAATGGAAGCATGGATGATGCTGCGGTTCCACAATGCCTAACCACGAGCAGCCACTGACTGTAGTCAAAAAGAACATGCAGCACTTTGTAAAGCATAATGCAGCTTAGTAATGTTCTGCGACAAAATGCAGCCACTTTATCACAAATAAGACTATCAGTCCATGCTGAAAATAAGTTTTAAATACCTCTGAAGAGATATTTATGGCTTTTTCTTCCATTTTGAACAGATACAATAAGAACACTGATTAAAAATTATAACCAAATCTATAACAGGATGACAGCAAACCATTCCTGGCACTCATTTAGTTTGACTGCCGTCAACTTGCTGATGACACGGTTCACTATATACTGGGTAAAGCCTGTCACTGTCAATTTCCTTGTTGGATTAGAAAATTCATGAGAACCTACAGAAAAATAATCCCACCACTGACTGTGGCTTCAACTGATGAGGTAACATTGTCTCATGAACAGTAAATTACTAGTATTCTTCTGATTTACATGAATAAAAACAGTTCTCAGAATATAATTCAACATCATAACCTGATGTACAGATAATTTCTTGAAAAGGAATGGGAAGAACGAATGGTACACCTAGATTGTTATAACAACAAATGGACAGAAAAGTTTTCTTGCAATACATTACAGACCGTTGGTCCATGCCCCATGCAAAACCCCTTCTCTTCACCAATCTTCTTAACCTGTTTGTCAACTAAATGAGTAGACTTACAACTGTTTCACTATTCAATAAAGCTAGTAGAAAATACAATCTAGGGTATGTTTCAAGGAAAGATTCCAGAAATATAAAGGAATGATTTTTGAAAAACAAAACCTACATGGCTCACTATTAGAATAAATAACTCCAAGGAATCTAAAAACAAAGAAGTTGGGTCTCCATTTTCGTCTTGAATACAAGGGCATACCTATTTTTATCGGAATGACCATATAAGCATTTCTAACAATGATGCAGCCCATCTCGCTACATTATGCAGACAAACTTGACAGCAAATAAATTGTAAATCTTTCATCAACAAGCAAGAAACTTCCAAATGAGTGAAGCCTGTGATAAAATGAACACATGAGGTCCTACTACTGATGAGATGTATTTCCTAAGAAGCACCAACTTTTCCACCAATTTTGATCAATAATACATTAATTATTTATCAGTTTTGTAGACTGCGTAATGATGATAATTATTGAGAATTTGAAATCACTTGATTTACTGTCTTCCATTGCATCATGAACCACAATTATCTGGCAACTAAAACACACACTATTCACGAGAAAATACACATTTCTCTCATGAGAGATATTTCAAAATAATTTACCCTAAATGGACATATTATGATGATGCAAGATTAAAATTGCTTTTGTCTGCAACAATTGATAAGAGGAGGATAATTATAGAGAGAGCTGGAACCCAAAGAGAGCCAGATATGAGTTAGTTTCAACATAAAGCAGCAATTCAGTAAATGGAGGTAACTGCATGCAGCACATGAGAAGCCAAGCACTATCCGAACAGTTGTGCAACAACAATGATAAACTTCACTATTTTTTTTTTTCCAGATGGAGGTAACATTCATAACCGAGCTGTTTTATTATTATTATTTTTATCAGGAGTATTGAACTGATAGGAATTTGATCATTGTACATGGGAAACTCGACTGCATAAGACAACAGAGAATTTGTCATTGAACACCATTACAGTGGCAATTTGTTTCTGGAATCTATATAGATGCTAGCACAATTTCTTTCCACTTGTACTACTACTGTCATAGTTATAATTAATTATTTTATTCTTGCCAGATTTTTTTTACTTTAGTGAGTAGTCCACATTTTGTTTTTGTTTTGTATTTTGTCAAACTTTGTTGCTGGTGTCTAATACTTGGAGAAAGCACAGTGTTGCCATGTGTCTTTAACCCATATTAATTTCTACGAGTTCTGTATTAATAAGTTTGTGTACTATGCAGTTTCTGAGGCAGAACATGAAATTCATCTATGTTATGTGGTTGGGAAAGTTTATGCAGAAACAACAATCAAAATGGATGACACAATGGGCCCAAAAACTGAACCTTGGTACATCCTACCTCGTAAGTCTACTATGGTGCCAACTTGAGAAATGTGGCTAAAATGCATGTTTCACACAGTTCTGTAATACTTTTGACAACACATACTACTTATCTAGGATGGAGTTGAAGTGCCACTAAACAGTTGATTATAATGAAATGAAATCTTCACAAGAATTCAGGCAGATAGTGTTGTAAAAAGACAATGTTTTGACAGCTGGCTCTGCTGTCTTTATCAGATCTACAGCTTCAGATATTGCTACCTGAAAATCACAAACTAGAATGTGATTTTTAGGTAGCAATATCTGAAGCTGTAGACCTGAGAAAGACAGCAGAGCCAGATGTCAAAACATTGTCTTTTTATGACGTTATCCGGCTGAACTCCTGTGAAGATTTCGTATCATCAGTACACCGGGAGTGTCTCCACTCGCATAGTTGATTATAACGTTTCTCTAGATTTTTTTTGTTGCACATTGTCATAAATAGATCTATAGACCTCTTCATACACAGATACTACCTCCATTCACATTAAATAAGCCAGTTAGCCTTCATCAAGTAAAATGTCCTCTTAATGAATACATTTTGGAGCATCAATATACAACACACTGTTGTGAGCAATCAACTTTTTTCATATAGCCACTTCATGCACTCACAAAGGCATGTTCAATGCAAGGAATATATAGATTGTTAAAAATGTTAATCCCAACAGCTTTATAAAATATTACATTAGTACGGTTACAGGAAGGGAGACGAAGCATTTGTTAAAGTGCCTGAATAGAACACCTCACACTGCATTGTACTACACCCTCTGCCTCTGTGCTAAAAGATACATATAGGGTGACCAGATTCAATAAATAAATCATTAAAATAAAATGGGAACTTTAAGTATTTCAATGTCAAGAAAAAATAATTAAATTTAAATTTAATTCATACAAAACAAAAGTTACTTAATATTCTAATGAAAATATTTCTAAAGTTCACTTAAAACCAACATATTCATTACGCAAGATTATTTGATGTTTACTGGTAGTAAAAATGCTGATTTGAATGTATATGGAGATATGGTAATGGAGATTACTCTAAGGTGATACCTCTAAAACCAACAAAATTCTTATCAGTTACGTAAAGAAGCAGAAATATCTATGTTTGCAATATGATGACCACTCAAAAGTCATTACAGACACTTCAAAAATTACAGCTTGATAAAATTACATTTCAGTCCCCAGATACAATGAGAGTGTCATCGTCAATTGAAAACCATTTACTACCATAAAAAAAAATGAATGAAAGTAATTTAGTGTTTTCTCAGAGTTAGCCCAAAAGTACATGTACATAGAACTGAAGTAACAATATGGTCAATTCTCCATAGCATATGCTTAACAGACTGCAAACAAGATATGAAAATTTCAATGTATTATAACAAAAGAGTTCTCGAGAAAGTGGTTTGTACAATTCTAACACATAATTTTGTCTCTTGCTTTTGTTATAATGTGTTGTAGGATTTTATTAAATTTATTATAGTGCAACAGAAAAGATAACACAGTATATCTGTTGAAATAGTGTTAGACCTGAGTGATCTATGTGGAGCAGTTGTTAGTGCATTGTCATCCAGAGCATATTAATTGTCCTTAATTATGATGGTATCTGACTATATGGACTATTCTGCATAATGAAGTTAGTGTTGAATTCAAATCTCCATCATCATATACACACCTATGTGGAGAGAGAGAGAGAGAGAGAGAGAGAGAACCATGACTGGGTTTCAAAATGTAATTTCACTTGGGATCAAATTCCATCCAATTATAAAAAATACTAGGTAAAATTCTTTTATACATTTGTAGACTAATGATCTGGTCATCCTATATGCACAGCAATGTGTTTTGTTCCCTTCTCCACACTGATTCAAGGCAAGAGGAGGAACCCGTCGCTGACCTGGGTTCATGGCATAGTAAAAGTCTCGCCACTCGTCCATCCAGACTTCGGCGACACGAGCAGCGTTGTGCAAGATTATCTTAGAGACACCGCCAGGGAAGGTGTAGGGTGACTTGTCCCTAAACACATGGCCCACATGTGAGCAAGGGATGATCTCCAGCAGCCCGCCGCACTGCCACACCTGTAAACACATGCCTCAAACTTCGCACCAGTGGGAACTGCAATTTCAAAATGTTACACAAACCACTCAAAAAAATACCTTCCTGTGTCATTATTTCTCCCACGATTACTGTCAGTTCTAAGAAGGAATAAATGTGTGTGTTTCATAAATGATTGTAAAATAACTACGGGCACCTGTTACATAAATAGTATTCAGGAAAATCATTCTCAGTACATAATGGCTAAAGCTGAATACATAAAAATAAACAAGCAAAAAAAAATCAGTTAAGATTAAAACTTAGACAAAATAGTATAGAGTAGTTCTGTTTTCATAACGTTTATCTGAAATTACTTCTGTCAATAAAAGCATTATTCCAAATTACTGCTATATCAAATGCAAGGAAAGAATGATGATGTTCTGTTTAACTGAACATTGACTTTAGCAGGCCAGTAATCCTAATAAATGAACGATTAACATTCAGTATGAGAAGCACAAGATTGGATATAGGTCAACTGATAAGAACAATAACCTTTCATGTTACAATTTCTTTGACGAATATGGTGGAAGTAGGATGTACATTATAGTTTTTCAAATGACCTGTCATCATAAGACTTTGATTATTCTTGATTTGAAAATAAAGTGTTATAGTAGACACTTCTCATTTAGATACATCTGTGATGAAATTTAATATTAATGTTGATAAGGATACAGAGAAACTAACAAGGATGAAAGCTAATGAGGTTTAAAAAACAATGTTTACCGAGTCCCATGCACAATACATATTTAGGTTTTACCAAGATTTTCTTTTCTTTTTGTAAAGGGGTATCAAGAACAAACTGTTTCCACAGAGTAAAAATAATTGTCTTTTTTTGTAAACTACATAAACTTATGATAATTTTACTAATTTACATTGTAAAATTTACATTTCAGGTGTAGTAATCTATATATAACATGCAGACATCATTTAAACATTATATCCACCCTGTAATATGAAAATTTTATTCTGAATCTATCACATTTCCTCAGCAGATGTCATGTTGAATATTTAAGTGCATAATGTACCGCATGGTTTTTTTTTTTTTTTACCATAATTATGAAATAGCTTCTAACAAAAAGACTCACCATCAACCTTATGCCATTTTTTAAACCCCAGTCATGTTTACTCACATATAACTTATCTTTACAAAGTAACATAAAATTTAGCATACTGGTGCGGCAAGTTGATTTCTTGTAACAACACACTCAAATCCATTAATTTGTAAAACTATTTGTTGAAGCCATGTGAAACACTGCCTCAGCTTTTTTATCTGCCCAGGATAAGCATCTATATACTGCAGACAGCTTCCACATTTCATTTTTACATGGATATAATCAATTTGGAATATTTCCTCACTGTACCTTCTTGTTCACATATACCCTCCTTTTGTGATCCAGAAATAGAGCTTTCCAATTAATTATGAATTTTCTAGAATTGAAGCCATTTTTTCCATTTCATAAAATTCTCCACCTTCACCAACTACTGCATTACAGTCTCTCCTGATGATTACAAATGTTCCTTTCATCTGCTTCTCTATCATTTCTTGTATTTTCTAATAGAATTCATGCACTTCATCAATTGGATGTTTGCTAGTCTGCCTATAAACTCGTATAACAACCACATTCCAAGGAACACAGAACAATTAACATAAAAGCTGTCAGAGTTACTGGTGTAGGATTTGTATTGAACAAGAGAATAGGAAAACATGTGAGTATTATGAACAGTTTTGTGACAGGATTATTTTGATGAGGTTAGAAAGTAAGCCCACTCCAACCATGTTAGTACAACTGTATATGCCAATATCATACAAAGATGATGAATAAATAGATGAAATACACATTGAAATTGAAGAATTAATCCAATATGTGAAGGGGAGGAAAATTTAATTACCATAGGTCAGTGTTTAAGTGGGGTAAGCAAACCCCTAGGGGTTCACCAGTTGGTCATAGGGGCTCGTTACAAGATTTACGTAATAGCGGACTACTTATCTCATGCCTATAACACACAATGATTAATATTGCTCATTGTTGTCAGTAGCAGAGCAAAAAAAATAATAATAATAAAAAGGATCAGTTTTTTCTCAAAGTGGTTCGCCATTGCCTGCAAAATTTTATAGGGGTATGTGGAGATAAAAAGTTTGAGAAACACTGCTATGGGTGATTGAAATTTGGTAGTGGGACAAGCAAAAGAAAGGTCTGTAGTTTTGGTCTAGGACATAGGTGGCCAACCTTTTCAGCAGCCGGGCCAAATTTTAGAACTACAACTCTCTACCGGGCCGCATGCATAATTTTCTTGGAAAATATTAATATTTTCTTGGAAAAATATTAATATTTTCATGAAGGAAAAAAACACTTAAAATGAAATTAGATATTTAATGAAGTATTAAATATACACTTATTTAATGCGACTTTTGACATTGTTTTACAGAACTAAGGGCATCAATGTTGATATCGAGAGAAGTTGTGGCTACACGCATAAAGTTCTCCAAATGAACATCGGTGATTCGTGTTCTGTTTTGAGACTTGATACTGTTCATCCGGCTGAAAAGCTGTTCACACACATAAGTGTTTCCAAATAGGGAAATAATCCGCAAAGCATGTTTATAAAATGAAGGATTTTCTCCTTGTTCACATATTTTCTGTAAAATTCTTCCAAACCAACCTGGTGGAATTTCTCCTTGAGTTGTGCGTCACACTGCAATTCACAATACTCCATTTGCAAATTTCCTGGCAATGAATTTATATAACGGAGAATGGCGTCAAAATGCAGATAAAATAATATGATGTTTTTTGAAATCTTGAAATCGGTTTTCAAACTCAAGTTTTAAGTTTGATATCAATGAACTGTACTTAATCGCCAACGCCTGTGTGACGTCTGCTACCAATGATAGCGTGGAAAAATGTGAAATTTTTATTTTTCAACTGTTGTTCCCAAAGCCCAAGTTTCATTTGAAACGCGGCAACAATATCAAACATATCATTAACCAATTGGTCTTTGCCTTGCAGACGAATGTTCAAGTTATTTAAATGGTTAGTTACGTCGACTAGAAACGCGAAGTCACAAACCCAAGCCACGTCTTCAAACTCTGGG